>VWPW01002593.1:2211-59686 GCA_013389825.1 Crypturellus undulatus | reverse complement strand
CCAGTATCTTCGGTGTATCATTTCCCCGTTGTACTAACGGTTGGATCCTGTGGAGGCTAGTTCACAAACAATAGTGCCTTATTAGCAGATAGTTAAGCACCAGGATGTCAGCAGTTGGGGGACAGAGCCGGAACAAGGAGGACTGCAGAACACCTCCCCCAATCAATGTGGAAACAAAGCCAGGACAAAGGAGCGCAGGTGGCGAGCTGCTGATTGGCTGTAAGCCTTGCTACATTTGTGTTGTGAAAGTATAATAAGACGTTAGTTTGCAAATAAACTTGTCTCACTCTGCACCCCAGACTGAGTCTGTTCTTTCGCGAGAAGCAACAAATGGCGCCCAACGTGGGGCTCGAAGACTGTCTCGAAGACTAGCTGTCTCTCCGGTTGCATTGCCCAGCTGCACTCCTGGGATGCACGCTGAAAAGAAGTGTAAGGATCAAGCTGAAAGGAAGCTTACTTTGTGCGCACACTAAAAGCCTCTTGAAAGGAAAGAGGTAAGTGGCTGGGAACTATGGGTTCATACCTAATGAAGGAAAAGAAGGATGATTTAGAAGCTTCTTCTAAAATCTTGAAACAGCAAGGAAAAGATTTAGGTGAAGAAGAACTGCAAAAGGTTCTTGCATGGGCTTCTAAAGACGATCCTTCGGTGAATAGTAAGAATGTTTTTAATCTGGAGAGATGGAATAAAATTGGGGTCTGACTGTCAGATTGTGTCACACGTGGTTATAAGGCTGCTGCTAACCTGCTGCCACAATGGCGAGTTGTATTTGAAACACTGAAATCTCATAGTGGGTCGCAGTCGAACATAAATGATGGGATCGGGGCCCCTGCCATCCGCTCCGCGCCTCCATTACCTCAGTCATGTCCTGATGAGAATCAGAAAAGAAAACGTGCTGCAAAAGCCTTCGCGGTATTGCCACCTGATGACCAGGACGAGGATCCTTTTGACTTGGGTCCTATTAACCCTGAAAAGGAGCCAGACCTATACCCCCCGGATCTGCATGATAAATGGGCTTCAGTAAAACAAGGAGCAAAACAGGCAGGAGATATGGGCATGCTGAAAGCCTTCCCCGTTATCTGTGCACCAGATCAGAATCCGCGTTGGGAAGGTCTGTGGTATAATCTTATTAAGGACGTGCAACACACGGTGACAGATCATGGCCTTGGCACACCATATACCACCCACCTTATAGAATCTCTTTGTGATGCTTGGGTTTTTACTCTCCATGATTTTAAAACTTTGTTTCGCCTGATTATGACTGATATGCAATATACGATGTGGGAGTCAAAAATGAGACAGCTTGCTCGAGCACAGCAGGAGGAAAACCAGCAACTGTCGAAAAGAGGTCCATGGAAAAGAGGACCTTTATGGGCTGTTACTGTGGACTTGCTAATGGGGGAGGGTGACCACAGTGCTACAACAGCACAAGCGGGAATTCCTCCTGAGGGCCTGCAGCAAGTAAAGGCACTTGCTCTCAGCGCCCTTAAGGCCGTCCTGGAGGCTGGTAAACAAAGACAACCTTTTGTTAGCATAAGACAAGGTGTCAATGAGCCATACCTGAAGTTTTTGGATCGGCTTAATGAGGCTCTGGAGAAGCAAATTGATAATGAACAAGTTAAGCAACTAGCAATTGAGAATGGATGACATATTGATTGCTGCAGAGCAAAAGGAAACAGGAGAAGAGGCTCTGCAGCAGATTATGCGAGCAGCATTGTCTGCAGGATTAAAAATTGCAGAAGATAAACTCCGCCTTTGCGATATTTAGGATGGAGAATTTCTGATCATCAAATTCGACCACAATTATTGACCCTAAAGACAGATATAAAGACTTTGAATGATCTTCAAAAACTTTTGGGAACTATTAATTGGGTCCGTCCCTCCTTAGGAATTTCCACAGAAGAATTACATCCTCTATTTAAGCGTCTGGAGGGAGACAGGAGTTTAACATCTCCAAGAAAGCTCACCCTCGCGGTCTTTCTGCGCTTGAAATTTGGCAATCAGATGTAACACATATCCCTGAATTTGGCAGATTTAAATATGTACATGTTTCTGTTGATACCTTCTCATCCTGTATCTATGCTTCTGTATATACAGGTGAAAAGGCAAAAGATGTATGTCGAGACTTTATGATGGCCTTTGCAATGCTGGGAGTGCCAAAAACTATAAAAACTGACAATAGTCTGGCCTATATAGCACAAAGAACACAAATATTCTTTCAACAATGGAAAATCCAACACATCACAGGTATCCTCCATTCACCCACAGGCCAAGCGATTATCGAGCGTACACATGGCACCCTTAAGAATATGTTACAAAAAAAAAAAGGGAGGAGCGTTGGGTTATCCCCACAGGAACACATAGTAAAAGCTTGCTATGTGTTGAATTTTTTAAATCACTGGACAGAGGAGGGCCCCCCTATAATCCAACATTTCGATTCACACGGACAACACAAATGTTATAAACGGACAAATCTTCTGAGCCAATTGATTTGCCAGTATACTTTATTGTAAATAGCAAGCAAGCAGCGCTGGGCGGCCAGGGAGTCTCTGCTCCGCCAACGGCGCGCCTATAGCCTGTGGAAGCACCTTTTTTATCCCTTTCTTATCTCCATTTCTGAAAAGTTCCTCCTTTTCTGTGCATGTCCTTCCTTGTTGCTGGGGGATCTTTTAAGCCCCCCTGGTGGTCTTCTGGATGAAGGCTCCTCTTCTTCTTCAGTGAACTTTTCCCTTCAGTGAACTTTTCCCTTCCTTAAAGTTAATGGGCATGCGCTTTTTGAGTCCCGTTGTTTTCATTTCCGACAGTTTTGTTTACAGAACTTTTTGTACTCCTTCACATTTGCTCATTAGCACAAACCGCTTTTTTCATGGATTACATTCCTGTTTATCACACAAAGTTCAGGATAAAGCCCAGGTTATTGTCAAAAAGCCACAGACAAATCAGTGGGAAGGGCCTTTTTCTTTAATAACCCGGGGTAGAGGATATGCTTGTGTTTCTACAGGCTCAGGGCCAAGATGGGTACCTGCTTGATGGATCAAGCCTTTCTTATCACAGGCATCGCCATCATCTGCACCACCTTGACATCATCCACACAGCAGTGGATACAGTCCCAATCTAAAACCTGTATATGAGTAACTCTAGCCACTCGAATGAGACAGGACATGTTATATTTGTCATCATCTAGTCCAGGAAATCCTTTTGCAACCTGTCTAGTAAGATAGCCTGTTGATGATTGGCATATTTGGTTTATTGTTAGCAGATCTGCTATGTGTTTAATAGTTGATTGATTGATGTTTAACTACTGTTTAACTTTTAACTGTTAACTTCAACTGTTCATTTAACTATTGTTCAACTAAAAAACAAATATAGAAGGGTGAGATGTGGAGGTTCCTTCACAAACAATAGTGCCTTATTAGCAGATAGTTAAGCGCCAAGATGTCAGCAGTTGGGGGACAGAACCGGAACAAGGAGGACTGCAGAACATTTCCCCCGCCCCATGCGGAAACAAAGCCAGGACAAGGGAGTGCAGGTGACGAGCTGCTGATTGGCTGTAAACCTTGCTACATTTGTGTTGTGAAAGTATAGTCCCCAAATAATACTTGAAAAGACAGAGTTGGTGCCAATGGTATTCCTCAAAGATAACAAAAAAGATAGTTAATTTTTATGAAACTGTTAAGCGGGAAGAAAAAAAAATAAGAGCAAGTAACAATTTCAGCCAACTTCCTTACATGAAGAAAAAGTGTAAAGAGAGAATAGACGTTCCCCAAAGAAATGAAAAATCATCTGGGCATCAAATGTGTTATAAACTGACAAATTCTCCGAGCCAATCAATTCATCAGTATGCTTTATTGTAAATAGCAAGCAAGCAGCGCTGGGTGGCCGGGGAGTCTCTGCTCCACCTACGGCACGTGCTTTGTAGCCCGTGAGAGCGCCTTTTATTTACTGTTGCCCAAAAGTCTCCTCTCAGTTTTGATTCCTAGTTCCGACGCGTTACAATGTTTCTGCGCATGCTCTCTCCTTGTTGCTAGGGGGTCTCTGAGGCCTTCTGGTGGTCTTCTTGATGAAGGCTGCTCTTCTTCCTTGCTGACCTTTTCACCCCCTCAGGGCTCTGCATATGCACCTACTGGTTTATATAATTCTTTGCAGTTTGGCCTATAGAAGCTTATCATCCTGTAACAGCCTATAGAAGCTTAACATATCCTTATCACTTTGTTTGTCTTGAGAATTACAACCTGTTTATCACAAAATGTATGCCATAAAAATGATTTTTCAAAGATGACCATTCAGACAAGTCATTCCCAGTTATCCTTTGCCCTCATCTTTGGTTCTATCCTGAATTTCTTGCTTGAGCAAATTGGCAGTGAGTGAGCAATGGCGATTAGGGCTGCTTTTTTTGAAACAGCATATTAACTTTATTCTACATCTTTCTTTTAGTTCTTCTTAAAACATGGTAGAGAGAGACAGGAAAACTTCTCAAACTCTAACAGTCGGGTATATATATGAAAAAGCATCACCGTTGAGTTTTTCAGTAGGGCAATGTCTTTGGTTCCTCCGTGTCTGATTGATAGTTTATGGCATATGGAGCACGTGACAGATGTGAAACCTGCTCGCACTCCACATTCCCTGCTGTCTCTCCATCAGTCTTCTAGGAGGTAGAAAGGCACTTTAATTTCCTTCCCCATCCAGCGGATATAGAGGGAGTTTGTTACAGGACCAAGACATCAGCTCCTGGGTTGGTATTAAGCCTCTGAGAACATTTAATTTCAGTTACTGAAACCCTCCTCCTAACTAACTAGCCCCCTATGTTCTCCTTTGAATATTATCACAGGTTGCTTCTACACTTTCTGAAGCAACAGCACTGCTAAGGTGACCTAAATCTCACTGCAATCCATAGAACTATGAGTTGTACATCTAGGAGTTTTATTAACTTCTTGCTGGCCAGGCTCTGGGAATGGCAGATGCCCTAAAGATGCCTTTTTAAAAAATTCAGGAAGATGGAGTGGCTTTGGTTTCCAGTTACTAAGGTATCTTTACAAAGTGCTGTCAACTATTTGTTTACTTACAATCCAGGAAACTGAAATTCATTATTATACTGATCCTTCAGCAAATACAGACTACAGGTATCATTGCAAGACCAGTTGTGTCTAAAGTGGGAATTTTTCAATAAGCTTACTGCATGCATGTGTTTTTTTTCACCCTAAATAACAGGGGTGAAATAGAAAGAATGTCACTCTGCTCAGAACTGTTGAAAGCCTGAAAAATAGGAATATGCCACACACTGTGTGTCTGACAGGAAAAATACAAAAGCACAAGAGATTAAAAGAAATCTTGAGCCAAGGCCCATTAAACAAGAGCTCACAAAAGCCTCTAAAAAGGGAAAAGGCTGAGGCAAGGAAGAATAGCTGTTAAACAATCTGGGAAAATATTCTGATAGCATCAGATCTAAAATCCAAATCCTGTACATAATGGCATCCCTATGAGGCTTAACGTACACTCAAGGTTAAATCGCTGATGCAGCACTCTGAAGAGAAAGTATCACACAGCTGCCAATAAAAATGTAAGAGTTATCAAAACACTGAATTTTTGAATTGACAGTGGACTAGAGAGGTTTTTTATTGCCAGGTCGCCAGCTCAAACCTGGCAGAGGCTGGCAGGAGCCAGAAGTGCTTATGGTACAATGGCTGCACTAGCAAGTGTCAGGTTTTGCACAATCAAAGGGACATTAATTAGTGCCCTTGGTGGTAGGCGTTGCAGGTGAGCTCAGGACTGGAGATGGTGCTTCATCTTGTCACCCTGGCTGGTAGCCCATGTGGGTCAGCGCTGCAGCACCCTGGCAGCAGAACCAGGAATCTCGTGCTCTTACTGCTCTTTGCACGTCCCGAGGGCTGCTTCTCAAACGCTATCAAAAGTGTATCTTGCAAGAGTGAATGGAAGTTTGTGCTGCATCAACTTCACAAGCATATTTACTATCCACTGCAGCCATGTGATGGAATGATGGTATTCCATGTGTAGTGAAATGTGTCCTGAGCTAAATTCCCCAGCAGCAATGCTAGCCTTTAGCCACTCTGATCTCTGCATCAACTACATGAAAAATACAAAGTCATACGGGGATTTCAGGCAAAAATTCAATCGAAATAATAAGCAATTTTCTCACATTTCAATTTAGACTTAATCTTTTTTTTTTCCAATATGTCAAGTAGAAATACACTTTCAGAGCAATGTGTGCAAGTTTCAAGACAATAACCACAATTGCTTGCTGGCAGGGTACAGAAAGAACCCATCTATGGGTTGCTCAACTCTTCTGGACAGTAATGGACTGACAGACAGAGAGAGTTTATTTGAAATCAACAATATTATTTTCTTCAGTGACTCATAATGCTATCTGTTCAGCAGCATACATTGGAATCCATCATACATCTGCATATCCCTTCTGAGCGTGGCCTCACTTTCATGGGAAATTGAATTTTCACAAGCTGCAGTGAGCTCCGGTGAATTTGTAAGCTCAAAAATGTTGCTTCGTTTACCTTCTGTAGAAAGACCTCTTTATTAGGTGACAACAAGAAAGATTTGTAAGGATGTTCAGTACCCATTTCTGTAGCTGTTACCTCAACTTCTCTCATACAAACCCATATAAAAGACAGATGGATGAAAGACGTGAAATGTTGTATTGGGTAGTTTGAAAATGACTACAGTTATGTTTAGGGATGCGACACAAGACTGAATGGGACTGAGTGCTGCCAGCACAACAACTCCCTGTCAGCTGGGCACCTGGAACCATCTGTGCACATCTTCTGAGCTATCTCATGGCAAGGTTAAACTGGTGAGCTCAAACACTGAGGTTTATGTTAGACAGTGCGCCTGAGCCCTGGGCTACAGCAGAAAAGAAACACAAGCCATAGGCTCCCAGAGGACTGAAAATCTTCTCATTTTAGCAGCACCTTTTCCTATGTGGTGTAAGAAGGCCCATCCTTATAAAGTCAGGGATGTGAAGACTTTTGATCTTTCACCCGTTCTGTCATCATGTATTAATGAAATTGGACTATAGTAACTCAAGTTCCACCTGAATGTAAAGAAAAGTATAAAAGGTGAACTCAGGAGTAAAAAGGGGAGGAAGAAACCATCCTAACACTTGGGTCAGTCGACGCGCTGATCCCCCTTTCCTCCCCTCAGGTCGGGATGCTGCCTGAGGAGACTCGAGACTGAGAGCCCTCTCCCATCTTCTGGGGTGAGTGATGATTGCACATTTGTACATCAGAGCTAGCTAAAAACCCCACACTGTAGTAGAGAATTTGCTGTACTGACATCCGAAACCTACTTTGTAAATGTTGGATTTGAATAAATCACGCTGTTTGTGAATTCGACTACTTGTTTGAGGGGGCAATCAGACCTACAGTCGACAGACTGTGAGTGAATCCGATACTGATTTGATATCTTCTTCCCCTCCCACCACCATTACGGCTTTCAAACGGCAACATTTTACAAAATCCCTGACATTTTAGAAATAACGTTTATTGATTTTGCTGTTAACACTGCTATAAATTAAGTGATGTAATGGACAGGATTATTGAAGTACTACAAAGAGTATGTCTTTCAGATTCTTAACTACATATTGAAAAAGAGCAGACTTTGGATTAATATAAAAATAGTGTGGTTCTGTGCTGTTTTGGGGGAAGTTTAGATCTGGATGACTATTTTTTATATAACAGAAAGGACATATAACAGGGATAATACTAGAACTACATGCAAAGTATCAAATGGCAGAATAAAAACATCTGACCCACATGAAATCAAGAAATAAGTGCTGGAGAAAAATCAGACACAAGAGTATTCCTAACTGATCAGTTATTCACAGGACATAGTTGCTAACTTAACCCCTTTTTGAAATATAAATGTTATTAGTAAATGCAAACAGCTTTATTAGTTGTTGACAAAGACTCAAAATGGGGTAGAAAGATGTCTTTTTAGAAATGCATTAATATTTCAGAGGAATTCATTGCTCTTCCAGTAGATGATCTGAACCTGAAGATGCACAAACAATGCAAGAGGAAAATGTCACGATCACCTTGAGCCCTCACTCCATCAGCATCACTATCAAAGCTCACAACTTCTTATTTTAGAGGTTATACAAGGGCAGCCTTTAAGCTGTCTCAAAGAATTGGGGAGAATCTTTTAATAGACCACCATATAGACAACAATGATGTCCTGTATTTAAGAATCTATTACAGTGGTTGCAGAATGGCAGGAACCCACCAACGGAGAAATGAACTCTGGAGAAAGGCGTTTTTTAGAGATCACCATTGGTAAGTTAGACCATTAGGTTTACCTTTTCTGCACTGCCCTGAAGAGAGAGGCTCATGAAGAAGAAATTTTATGAGAGAGGGACAGAATAATAATGGAACCACAGGAAACTTCTCATTCAAGGAATCCCAAAGCTTCTTGCATCCTTTTGGAAGCAGAATTTTAGGTTAGCAGAAGATTGGAATTTATATAACTTTGAGAATTAGATTTGCAGTGTCCTCACAAACTACTGAATTTACAGTCAGTGTCACAATGCTCCAAATGTCATTTTTGGAATGTCAGCAAAACACTAGAGAAAGCAAAATGCTGATCAAATACTGTCTGGCAAAACCAGAACTGAAGTGTCATACATGAAACATCCTTTCCTGTAGCTGGGAGGAGTGCCTGGCACACCACAGTGTTCTCATACATATTTTGGTAATAGAGATAACTGGGTCTGAAGAGGGGAAAAAAAAAAAAAAGAATGTGCTCTACAACCTTTCAGAGTACTGACTTGCACATCATTTTTTTTTAGATTATTTCTGCAGGATTTCTGTCCCCCAGGGGTCAGTCCTCGGTCCAGTCCTGTTCAATTTATTCATCAACGATCTGGATGAAGGCACAGAGTGCTCCCTCAGCAAGTTTGCAGATGATACGAAGCTGGGAGGAGTAGCGGATACTCCAGAGGGCTGTGCTGCCATCCAGAGGGACCTGGACAGACTAGACAACTGGGCGGTCAAAAACCTCATGAAATTCAACAAGGCCAAGTGCACGGTCCTGCACCTGGGGAGAAATAACCCCAGACACCAGTACAGGCTGGGGACCGACCTGCTGGAGAGCAGCTCTGCAGAGAAGGACCTGGGCGTCATGGTGGACGACAAGTTGACCATGAGGCAGCAGTGTGCCCTCGTGGCCAAGAAGGCCAATGGGATCCTGGGATGCATTAAGAGGAGCGTCTCCAGCAGGTCGAGGGAGGTGATCCTGCCCCTCTACTCAGCTCTGGTGAGGCCACACCTGGAGTACTGTGTCCAGTACTGGGCTCCCCAGTACAAGAGGGATGTGGAGCTGCTGGAGAGAGTCAAAACATGGTTGAACCCGTTTTGGTGCCATAACTTCCCAACAGCATTGCCCAAATCCTGACTGCATGAGCATATAAAACTATCCCAAACTCTCTATTCAGTTTTCTTCTCTGTCACATGAGAACAACAACTTACTTTTTTCTGGTTGTAAATTGTGAGGTTAAAATAATTTTGTAAAACAGTTCTTGGACAAGAGAGATTAAAAGCCACAAAATAATATCATTATCAGTTGTTTAATGTAAATGCACATAATTCATTGTGAGAGAATGGAAAAATATCCAAAGAACAAATTTCTGCTGACATAAGTTCAGTGTCCCTTGGTAATCTATGTGCCTATGCAGATGCCTGCCTATATTTTTTCTGCTGAGCTGCATTTATATGGCATTGTTGAATCAGGTTTTTATCTGTCATGTTAGAATTATGCCAAGATACTAGTGTCAACCACTGAAAATAAGCATGTCGATTTTGCCTCAATATTTGTTTTTGACAAACAGCAATAGAATATTTTGATACATTTTCAATAAGTAGCTTCTTCTTGGCATTTATCAGGTGTCAGGGACCATTATCCTGTGATAAATAGTTTTATTCTACTGACATTTTCATGTCTGTAAAATGAACAAGATTTATTCATCCAATTAACATTTGAATGCCATGTTTAGATATAAGTTGAAACCAGCTGCCTACAGCCTCTATTTTATCTTATTTTCTGCACACATTTATTAAACAGCACCAATTTCTGCCCTTATGTAAGCATCATATAGCAGAAACATTAAGATGTGTAGCAAAGTAAGCATTTGAGAGGCAAACAATATTAAATAGCTATACTTTACTATCTCCAAGAACACAAGAAGACATGCATGTTCTCTCTGTCTTATGATGGCAGATATCAAAGATATGCTGGGGATGGCCTAAAGTTTTCTAAGAATTTTGTTACAACAGTTCTTAGAGCATAAGTTAACTTTGGAAGAATTTATTAGTAAAACAATTCATCTTCCACATGCAACTAATTTAAGATGGCATGGTTACTTGCCATTTTCCATGTTTTCTAGTCAACCTGCAAAGGTAATTCAATGCAAATCCAAATGCAAAATCTAGAACACCACAAATGTATAACAATCATCTGATTTACCACTCTGGAGTTTATTCTGTACATCTTCCTTCCTATGTGTGAATTTTTACAGTGATGCTTGAGCAAACTGAGATCACGCACTCTGGATGGATTACTCTGACCCCAACCATCTCATTTATAGAAATGATCACATACGTTTGAAACACTAGTCACATTTTAGCTAAAAATTACCTGAATTTTTTCTTTACCTCATGGATTTTATTAGTTCATATATAAAAAGTAGTTTTCCATCATATCTCAGTTTGAAGTTACTTTTATTTCAGAGAAAGTAGAAATAAATCCAGACTTTAAGTGTTGCATTGGAGTGAGATCACAGTCAGTAAAATACTTCAATTGTCAATATACAGTAATTGCAATGTTTCACTCAGGTAAAAATAAAAGTATCAAGTACCAAGACCCAGGCACTTGAAATGTGTTTGGATTTAAATTTCCCTAAGATTTGAACTTTCTGCCTTATTTTCAAAATACTTCACTAAACTTGGGATTGGTTTAAAAAGTGATGTGTTTTTTAATAGAGTAAGGTGGATGGTTAGGTCCCTATCTTATTCTATGGCACAAAGACCTGAAAGTCTGCTAGTTCTCCTTTTCAAATAAATAATAAAAAAATAAGCAACTGATGTGCAAATGGCTGATAGAAGGATTAGTATGCTACAAGCATCTGGGAAGAAGAGGGGAAATTTATAGTCTATTCTAGCTTTGTTCTTGTTTCTCTGTCAGAAGACAGGGACGCCTAGTAAAAAAAAACACATTCCAGGTAATCTGGCTGGAGGAGAGCTTTATGTTTTAAAACTCATGGGTTTGTGTGAATTAGGTCACCTGTAGCTGTTTAGGATGATGAAACTGAAGACATTTGGTACACTCAAAGAAATTCACGGCTCCCAGCGCTGCACAAAACACACTCCTATATTCTCTGGGCTCCCTTTCCCGAGGGCTGATAGCGCTCACATGTTTAGCAGCCTCTTAGGCAGTCTGGCAGCCCACCGAGACCTCCAGCATCCAGTAGAGCCAACAGAGCCTTCTGTAGTTGTTGCTGCTGGCAACAAGGGGCCACCGTGGCACCTGCTGAGCCAAGCAGCCTCTCTGCTTCCGTCTCCTCGCTTCCAGGCACCAAGCTGGACTCAAGCAGTCCAGGCAGGAAAGAGAAGGCACTAGCAGCACTGTTCAAAGGGAAATGGCAGGAGGGGAGGCTTCAGATTCACCTAGCAGTACATGCACCATATATACCCACCCACAACAGCACAGCTGCTGAGATGTGCAAAGCTCCGTGTCTTATCCTGGATATAGCTGGGAATAGATGTGTTGCCATAAGTGAAATTTTGTGGCTAAATATATGCTTTGCATAATTCAACCCATGAACTAATTTATAGATTGCCACATAGAGTAAAATGAATTGCACTTCACCCAGCAATAATGGCTTGCAGGTCCACCAAGCAAGAAAAGGCTAAAAGAGCCTGGAAAATAACCTTCTTCTTTTTTTTTTTTTTTTTTTTTNTTTTTTTTTTTTTTTTTTTTTTTTTTTTTAAAGCAATAGTCATAAGAATAAGCAATAGTTAGGAAGCAGAGGGCTGAGTGCTCCATCACAGCAGTGACTCATGGCATTAAGGCTACATACGAGTTGCATAGTCCCAATCAACTTGGTACTTTCATTTCTGTACACAGCAGAAATTCTCCAGGCATACAAATTCCAACTGGATTTTCAGAGAATGCCACTGCAGGCTTCCCAGGTTGCTGTATTATACTTACTTTCTTGTTTTTTACTTTTTACTGATGGTTTTAATAATTTATTTGATTTCTAATTAAAGTTTGTGGTCTTGGCCTTTTTTTTTTTTTTAAACATTATTGCAAAGTTTGACCTCCACTTAGATTACAGCCAGTATCAAGTTTCTTTTACAATCCTGACCTTAAAAGAAGGACTTTGGAGACGTTTGGGAAACGGGGTACAAATCCATTTGAGGCTTCATTATGGCACACTTTCAAAAAAATACTAGTACTTTTTACTCTTAAGAAACCATTGTCATACAAGAGAAAAATACCCTTCACAGCTTAGGAGAGTGTTTGTCGATACAAATTATTCAATCTCTTTATGTCTGAAGCCATGATATGACCAGTTAACACGGGACAGGTATAGACAGCATCATGATCTTAATAGTAGCTACTTTTTCTGAGCAAGGACATAATGGTGGCCTGCTTTTGGGTTGAGAGAGTAAGTCTGATTTCTGGAAAAGTACATCAGTCAGGCCCAGTACTGCTATGAACAGGGGCAGAAATTCATTCCTTCAGGAGTGGAGGAAGTTATGCTACCTTAGGCTTTCTCTCTCTAACTACTTTCTAGCATGGTTTTTACTAGCTTCCTCTACCTGTGTAGGAAAAAGAGGAAAAGTGAGTTAAACTATTCTTGGCATGCAGGATATCCACCCATGTCCACCTGTGGTTGTGATGCTGCCAGTTCACTGCCAGGACAAGAGCTCTTGCAATGGATGGCTTTAGTTGATGATGGTTCAGAAAAGACCAAAGTTCCTTGACATCTTAGAGGCTAAGAAAAAAGGAAAATTACTCTAGTGATTAAACAAAGTTTACTGGACCTAGCCCAGCCCATCTGCCAGCATCTAAGGGGAAGGCTAATTGTGTTTACCATCTGTCTCCAAGAAGACTAATTGCTGACATCAGATCTCAGCAGAGCTTTGTGCATTTCTTCAACTACCTATTTGGTAATTTCAGATGCCGGAGAAAGAAAGAAGGTCTCCCATTTCTGAGAGATAAGTCACACATGACACTGACTTTGAGGAAGTTAGATCCTGAAGACCACTGTCCTGAGCTCCTGACAGACTAGGACTACAGTAAGGTCCCCCTAATGAATATATGCTCAGGAGAAGTATCATGAGTTACTGAAAAATGTACACCTGTGCCTTAAAAATAGCTTCTTGTATTCTATAATTTTCTCAAATCCGTTTTCAGACAGAGGCATCATATTTAATCGTTATTTTACCTGAAGTTTTTTTCCTTGCACAGAACAAGGTTTCCTTGTAAAGCAGTCCCTAGAGAGTACCCAAAAGTTTAAATGCCATTTAAAATGTTTTAGTTCTATTGCAATTCAAATTTCAAACCTTTATCTTGCACTACTTTCCATATCAAGCTTTCTCTGTGGAAAAAAAAAAAGATTGAAGATGAATTCCCAAAAATGAAGTTACTACATCCAAGTTAGAAAGAAACAGGGATATGGACACTATGCAACTGTCTTCCTGCGGGAAGGACTGTTCTAAAATGTTTGAGCACAATCGCTAGCAGAAAGGAGAGAAACTTTTAAGTCCTCACCGACACAGGCTTCTAAAGATGCCAGTCATATTGATACAGGAGCAGATCACCAGAAAACCTCCACAGCAACTATTTTGGAAGCCTGTTTTCTAGGAGGTACTGCCAGATACAAAACGGTCTGTGGAAACTCTGTCATCTATCTTGACTTCACCAAGGCTTTTGACACCGTCCCTCACAACATCCTCCTGGACAAGCTCCGGAGGTGTGGGATGGATGAGTGGACAGTGAGGTGGATTGGCTGGATGGCAGAGCTCAGAGGGTGGTGATCAGCGGTGCCGAGTCTAGTTGGAGGTCTGTGGTTAGCGGAGTCCCCCAGGGGTCAGTCCTTGGTCCAGTCCTGTTCAATTTATTCATCAGTGACCTGGATGAAGGGACGGAGTGCTCTCTCAGCAAGTTTGCTGATGATATGAAGCTGGGAGGAGTAGCTGACACCCCAGAGGGCTACGCTGCCATCCAGAGGGACCTAGACAGGCTGGACAACTGGGCGGAGAGAAACCTCATGTAATTCAACAAGGCCAAGTGCAAGGTCCTGCACCTGGGGAGGAATAACCCCAGGCACCAGTACAGGGTGAGGACCGACCTTCTGGAGAGCAGCTCTGCAGAGAAGGACCTGGGCGTCATGGTGGACGACAAGTTGACCATGAGGCTGCAGTGTGCCCTCGTGGCCAAGAAGGCCAATGGGATCCTGGGATGCATTAAGAGGAGCGTCTCCAGCAGGTCGAGGGAGGTGATCCTGCCCCTCTACTCAGCTCTGGTGAGGCCACACCTGGAGTATTGTGTCCAGTTCTGGGCTCCCCAGTACAAGAGGGATGTGGAGCTGCTGGAGAGAGTCCAGCGCAGGGCGACTAGGATGATCAGGGGCCTGGAACATCTGCCCTATGAGGAGAGGCTGAGGGAGCTGGGCCTGTTCAGCCTGGAGAAGAGAAGGCTGAGAGGGGATATAATCAGTGTCTATAAGTGCCTCAAGGGAGGCAGTGAGGAGGATGGGGCTGGCCTCTTTTCAGTGGTGGCCACCGACAGAACTAGAGGAAATGGCCACAAACTTAAACATCAGAAGTTCCACAGGAACTTAAGGAAAAATTTCCTGACAGTGAGGGTGACAGAGCCCTGGAACAGACTGCCCAGAGAAGTTGTGGAGTCTCCTCTGGAGATCTTCAAGACCCGTTTGGACGCAGTCCTGTGCCACGTGCTCTAGGTGGCCCTGCGTGTGCAGGGGGGTTGGACTAGATGACCTCTAGAAGTCCCTTCCAACCTTAGGCATTCTATGATTCTATGAAACTGGACTCGAATACACGTGAGAAAGGAGGTTTTAATTATTCCAGAACAGTCTATTTGGAAGACTGCAGATTTGGACAGACCGGCACCAGTTGCTATTAAAATATACAAAGTGAGGAAGTGAATACTGCAAAACATGCAGAACTATTCAGTCAGGTTGAATAGAAGAATTATAATTTCGTGGGCTGCCCCAGGGTGCGGTGCCTGCGTAGTACAGTGCCGCAGAGGAGGCCGTGCTCAGCGTCCCAGTTCCAGGTCCCGCTGCCGCTGTCACGTGGGACAAACCAGGGCAGCACAGCAGCCACCAGGGCAGCGCGGCAGCTGCCTGTGCCGAATCACGGTTCCCTCGGCCACTCACAATGCACACCGCAGGAGCATGAGGCAGAGCAGCGCACGCACGAGTCCAGGGAAACCATGAAGCTTGGAAGGAACCAAATCTGTTAGCTTAAGCTAAAAACAATAATAGGTATCCAGGCTGTGAAACCAATGCAGGTCTCATAGGAAGATTTTTCCCCAACTATTTCAGATAAAGGATGCCATGAAAATTGCTAAATGTCTGAGAAAGGGGTGAGGGAGTTACCACAAGCAGACCATTAGCTTTCTAATGAAAAGACATAAATCTCACAGCATTACCAGCCTTCTCCATATTAGATCCAAGGCACGACAAAAGATTCTTTGCTCAGATGTCTCAAGTGATTGTGAGTTGACCGTCACCTGTATGTTCCCGAAAACCTCATGATGGGATCTTCAAAGAGCATTGCAGATACTAGGTAAATAATTTGCTGTGATGACAGAATTTTTCATTTGCAAAAGTAAACTATCTAGAATCAAAATGCAAGAATATCACCCGAATACCTTCTTGGAAAAGTGCTTATTGCCAGCATTTTGTATGCTTCTCTCTTTAAGAGTCAGAGAATGTTAAATGCTAAAGAAAACCCAGGTGATTATAGGAATTATTAAAAAAAATCCTTGCTTTCCATTGTGAAAGGTTCCCAAGAAATGTTTTAAAATGTAATTATACTTGTAGGAACAATTACAGTTTTATACTGTGAGGGGAGCTGTTGGCACATAATACTAAGATTATGCATTAGATCATCCACTAGCTTCTGTAATATCCACTTCCAGCTATAAGGAGTCATGTTTCAACACCTCCGATTCCCTGATGCTGACAAACTAAACAACTTGTTTCGTCTCTGGGAGCTCTTCTCTGGTGATTAACTGCTTATGGTGAATACTACTTATATGAAAGTACAGTACAGTAGAAATAGTGTCCTATTTCCTCTACCTGCAGCATCTCCATCCTCTTGTGTAGAAACAGGGTACTGTTAATTCAGCTAAACCCAAGATGATGACATTTTTTCAGTACCACAAATAGGTTAATCTGCCTCTTATAGCAAAACTTTTTTTTAAATTCTTCTATCTGCACAGTAAGTTTAAATGCAAAATACTGCAAATTTGTAAAAGCTTGTGATAATTCCAGAAACAAACTTACAGCAGGATGTATGCAAATGAGTGTTCTGTTGGTGGTAAAAGCAGACCCATGTCCCCAATTCCCCATGTCCCCGTTTGAAAATTTACCCCAAATTATCCATTCCCTGAAAATGCACCTCAGACTAAAATCTATGAGAATTTGTTCTTCAGTTTTAAATCTAAAGTGCCTTTTCAAATGCTAACACTGCAAAATTAGAAACCATTAAACAATATAAGGCAGAGAGTGATTAAATCTACCAAACACATTCAAAGCAGCTTAAGCTACTTTTTAATTAAAAAGAAAAAGATATCACTGGCAACATTCAGACATCTTCATCTAGATAAAGTTAGGAGATTATTCAAAACACAAAAGATGCTGATGTTACCATGCAGAAGACTGAATGAAAAGATTTGGAGATCTGAATTCCCCGGCCCTGGGTACACAGTCTTTGGGCAGAGAGGAACTGAGCACAGTGAGTGCTGCAGTGTGATCACTCTATGTTTGCTGATTAAATAAGTGACACTAACAGTGGCCTTGGAGGGAGGCCGTGTGTTCCTCCTTCCTTCCTGGCAGGATGGTGAGTGAAATCATAGTGGCTGTAGCAATTCAGTAATGAGTAGCAACATGTACGTATTAGGGAGTAAAGAAAATCATTTTGTGTTTCAAGAAACAGTTTTAATACATGAAAAATTGACTGAAGACAACACCACACTGGTGTTATTGTTTCTAAGCAGCAAATTTAAGAAAACAGCATACAGTTTTAAATATACATTTAGACCCTAGGCTTGTAGCTCACATTCAGGCTTCACATTAACAGACACAGTTCTGCTGAAGAAACTGTAATTATGTCCACTTATTTCATAGCCAAATTCAGACCTGCAGCTTTAAGGTTTTTGTTTGTTTGTTTGTTTGTTTTGTATTCGTTGTTTAAAAAAAAAAGAACAAGAAAAATGACCAGCAGTTTTAGTCAACCACGGGCAAGATGCCAGGAGCCAAAGATCAGCCTCCTTCAGGCTGAGATGATATCATCTACTCTGAGGTCCTGAAGCTCAGTGTCTGGTGTATTAGAAAATTTACTGGTGAACAGCCTCATCTCTGATTTTCTTATTACATATGACCATTACTTTGTTCAGTACTTTAATACAAAATCTGTTTTTAACATCTACCACATCCTACATATTTTTTATTTTCTGTCTATTAGAAAACAGGTCTTACCTAAAAAGCACGCCCTGAAATAAAGCACAGGTACTTGGTAGCTGCTGGAATACAAGACATGATACTCATAGCGAATCACTTCTCCTGTTGCACAAACTCCATCTACTTGAGAATCATCCAAAGATTCCTAAAACAACAAACATGAACAAAATCATCCATCAACTTGAGTATTTGCAACAAGGGGAAATTAATTACCACTACTGTAATTAATTTTATAAACATAAAGAGCAGACATAATAGGGATCACCTCTTGCACAGCACTACTCATTTGAATTCCTGAAGACATTTCTTTGTACTAGCAAGAAAAACACTGAAATCCAAAACCTGCAATGACTCCTTGTAAACTTACCAAAATTTCAAACTCTGAATTGTGTAAAAAGATTTGCGGATCTGGCGTCTTTATAACCACAAGTTGCTTTTGTAGGTAAAATAAAAACACAAATCTCTCTCTAAACTATGGCAGACCACTTGTAAAATAAGGTGCAGCTGTAGCTACATCTCTCCACATTACTTTTAGTATAGAACATTTTAAAACCATATCCTTAAGTAACCTGTTTTTGTTTGCCAAAATATAGATCAACTGTATGCAAAAAAATCCTCTGTTTTTAAAGGTTCCTTGCAAAATGTTGGTTTTGCTATAACATTTCTCAAGGTGAGATGATTTTCTCCTCTCACTGTATGTTTCACACGTGAAGTGAGCAATGTTCATTGTAGATTTGAAATAAATTGTAAGAGGTGGAACTTAATCAGAGCATTGAGATACACCCCAGTCATGATGTAAACCTCTCAACATCTTTAGCACTGTATTAGTTTTGAATTAATATTCAGATGGTGCTAAGGAGGTGGATGTTTTTTCCAGAAAATATTGATACTCAACATCTCTGAAAATGGAGTCAGAAGCTTAATAAATCCATTAAGATTAAATATTTTAAAACAAACTTTCCAAGAAGATCCTATGGGTGTGGACTTGTTCAGTTTTCAACCCCCCAAATTTACATGCATGAAGTAAGCAGCCATAATGTCCCACAGGTTGGGTGTGCACTTCATGAGTTTGCTTTTGCCAGCCAACTGCCAATATTGGCACACTACTCCCTGTCCAAAATGAATAAGGTTGTACAGAAAAGAAAAACCAACATCCTTTGAAAGTCATGTTGGTTTGACACATACGAAATTTAAAGCTATTTTGTATTTTTATCTCTCATTCTCAACTCACCTTACTTATTCCTCAGTCTATGAAGAGATACAAGAACTGATAAACTATAACAGTAATCACAAAGAGAATACTTTAAAGTTTTTTGACAGCCCAGGTAAAAGTGATTTCACCCAAAGTAGGCATGTTAGACAATCAGATGCTGCTGAGGCACATGGATAGAAGATCAGGAGCAGAGAGCCCAGACCAGGGCTTCAGACCTAGCTTCAGACCTAGCTTTGTAAATACAATTATTTTAGACACTAAATGAGAAAATCACAGGTGTTCAAAGAACAGAAGTATTCTGGGAAATTGTGGACAGCTACAGGAATGTTTGATTTTAGCTTATCAGGAAACAGACTAAGAAAGCAAATTCTTTTCCTCTTCCCACATGTCAGTTCCTATGATCAGATGTCAAATACAGAGCTAACATTACTAAAAAAAATCTCTTGAGGAAAAGAAAATACTATTTCTTCCCTTTAGTAAACTTAATTTGTTTTAAACTGGATAAATTGTCAATGCTTCAGTGAGGAGTACAATAAAGGAAGGGAAAGTAGCAGATTACATAATTACTTAAGAAGGTGGTAAAAGAAATGCTAAAAAAAAAAAAGAGAGATTGATTTTCAAGTTTGTAGGGATGGGGAAAGGAAGGAATCAAAATTCACAACTGAACCTAGATTAAAACAAAATCATCATGTGGTACAGACATTAATGTTTCATCAGATATTATGGCCTTGCTTATTGCTTAGTCACTAGCTTACCTCGCCTTAAAATAAAACTGAATATGTACAACATGTTATAATATGCTTGCCAAGCTACTTCCATTCTCTTGTTCTCCTGGAAGTAAAAAGACTACCTCCCTATTGCTGATACATTAAATATTGTTATTCTACCAAAAAAGTTACATTTATATGCATACTCCTCCTCCTGCTTACTCTGCATCAAGCCTAAAATAAGAACTCTAATCTGTAACAATACAAAATAATATCTAATTTCCAATGATTTCAGATTAAATGAAAAAGAAATCATATTCTTTTTTACCTCCTAACACCGAGGAAAAGAAATAATTTTACTCAGAGCTCTATACTCCAAGGGAAAACATGTTTTATAAATACCCTACTATTTCAGAAAGTAATAAATTAAACTAGGAACAACTTTGTCCCTAAGAATTCAGCTTGCTGGGTTAGCAAAGATTGCAGCTGGTAAGCAACTTTGATCTTCATTTTCTGGAAAGCAAAGGTTTTATCCAGAAGTGGCCTTTCCAAAAGATCTGTATAGATTGATAGCAGGAAGCTCAGTGGACAAGGAAAGAAGCAGCTTTTCACTGAACACACTACTGTTCTGGAGAGCAGCATATTTGTGGACACATTCTTACTGCATTATCCTGTGGTTCCTTGGAGTGCTGGTTTAGCAGCAGCTGAAATCAAACATTCAGCTGCATGCAGAGCTCAAGGAAGACTTGAAAGTCACACTCTTCTGCTCTCTAACAAGATGGACTTTGGGCCACTATGAAGACTCCATACTTACTCAAAATAGCATCTGATAAACATATATATATATATATATTTTTTTTTTTCTGCTGCACTTCTGGTGACAAGTGGGTGCATTGTATTGGTGATCTGCATATATAGACAGATACTTGAATCCTCCTTAAAGCCATTTCTAATTCTTTTTCCTTTTGATAAGCAACAGTGGCAAGACTTCTTACATAAAAAGATGCAGCATTGATGTGTAATCCCATACTTTACAGTCTCTGTAAGTATGATACAGAGAATTTATGTAGGGAAATTACATTTTGGAGCCTAAAAGTTTTGATGATATCTCTCTCGCTGATGAGATGAACTTTGCTGATGAGATAACTAAAATGAACACAGTTAATTTAGGATGATCTTTGGAATATCTAAAAATCTATGTATGGTTGAATAAAGCCATGGAGCCTGAGAGAGTATTACACCAACTCAAAAGGCAAAGTTTATTTTCTGCTCTTTAACCAAGTGGCTTTCCTTTCCAAACATGTACTGATAAAGCCTTAAATGCAAAAAGCAGATGTAATTTCTCAAAAAAGCCACAGAATTTCATTTTTGTCATAAATGTCATGATAGCCTCTTTAAACATTTTAATGTAATTGTTCTATTTTCCCTTATAATGCATACTATTGTTCTATCTCTTTTGAGCTAATACTGTATTTTATTTATTAGACAATAGTGAAATCAATTTTAGCAGGAGAAGGTTGCTTAACTGCTGCAAAAAGACTCATATACATATAAGCACAACAAAACAAAAAGGATTGGTAACAAATTTCTAATCCTTGCTAAGATAAAATAACCTGCCTAAGTAAAAAAAATAAAATGTTAACAATGAAGCTATTTTGACTAAATTGCAAACCTTAACAATGATACAAAAGAATTTAATTTCTCTATTTCTTGTTTCTGTAATACAATTTGCTTACATGGCTGCCATGCTTCAAGTTAAAACTGCAAATCCAGGACACATGGACTGTTTCCTAAACGAATTGGGAAGTTGTCATCAGGAAGCATCTGCTACTCTATTACGCTCACGTAAAAGCATTCTTGTGCTTTCATAACAGACTATTGAGCAGATGTTTAAAAGCACTATACCCACAGCAATGTATGTATTATAAAAGAGATACACAGCTACCATCTAATTAATTATATTAGTTCCTTCATAAATGAATTATCACTAATTTTAATTGATGTAAAGTTGTTCTCAACATTTAAGTATCCCCTAAACTAATTGAGTTGATTTGTTCCTTTTAAAATGCTGAATTATTTAAATCAATAGATAAGAAATTACATTGCATGCCATTCTGAAGGCAAAGCAACATATTTGTAGCCTTATCAAAAGTTACTATTTTTATTCCTTCTGGTGAAGAAGGCAAGATAGAAACCACTGGCAGGGAGTGACTTTGATAGCTGGAGAGAGGCAGATGGTCTCACTGCTCTTTCGCTGGACCTGTGGCCGACAGGCTGAAGAGCAGCAGCTGGGTGTGCATGAAGGCAGGGTGCTCTCGGAGAGAGGCCTCCCATGGAAAGGGAAGGCCCAGGGAAGTGCCCGACTGCATACTCTGGGAAGAAGACAGAGCTACCTGATAAAAGGGGATTTTTCCTCTGCTGACACCAAAGGGTTCCCTCCCTGCACCTCACCCAGAGTGAAGCAGGCTGCGCCAAGGCTCCTCACTCAGCCTGAACTCCCTGTGAAATGCAGCAGAGGCCCCAGCAGCGGTGCGGGCAAAAGGAAAGTGCTTGAACCAAGGGCAGACACATCCCTCTGGATATCAAGTTGCTATTGCCTTTCTCACAATTCACAGGTTTCTCATCTCTTTTTTTTTTTGGTGCTTTGACCTCAATTTCCTCATGCTTCAGGCAAGCCTCCTGGGAAGCTCTCCTGCATAAGCATGGCAGGATTGGGCTGCAAGCAGGACAGAGGAAAAGGTGATGGAGACACAGTTACTGGTACTGCTAGTTTAGTCATAAGAGGGGGGAAAAAGGAGATGCAACCTGGATTAGTAAGCAAATTTGATTTCACTGCTTTGAATATATTTACACTTAATTTCATTTCCGCCTCTAAACCTAAACCCAAATGTCCCATGCTTGCACTTCTTTAACTCTCTTTCCTGTGTGGTAGTCCTCTTTTTCAAGAACTGACTGAGAGCTATCATGTGAAACACAAGGGCTTTCATGGAGCAGCTCCCCTCTCAATTCAATGCTTTCCCTCTGGCAAATACAGAGATCTGAACATGAAAAATGAATGGTAGGACAGTGCTCATCAGATAGATAGAATTAAAGCAGAGCTTAGTGTGGTGGGTGCAGCAGCATGGTGTGTTTGTATCTGTGCTCTTTATTCTTCCTCTTGAGTGTTCTCCACATTTATTTGGACCGTGTCTCACTTTTTTTGCCTGCAGCCCCCACTGTTCTAGTCTCTGCAGGTCATTTTGCAGTTGTTTTTGGTCCCTCCAGTGCAGGCACTAAGTCTTCCCCCACCCATTCGCAGGCCTCAAATCTCTGCATTGGATTCTCCTTTCCCCTCCTACACCAAAAATCCAGCATAAAATCACATCAGTGCAAGAAGTAACCCCAGCCTGGCAGGAGAACCAGACCTCCTGGCCATGGTCCCCCTGTGCCCTCAGCAACCACTTCGCATGGTCAGGATAAACTGGGTGATGCAGGAGAGAGCAGCCTGGCAGCTGCTGCAAAGGTTGAACTGCAAAGAAGCCAAAGGCCTGGCTTCTAGTTCTGAACTAACTATTTAAAAAATGCAAGGAGGCCTATAAAAAAAACCCTGAGGAAAAAAAAAGAGCAAAACAAGACTCGCAGGAATCTCAAAACTATGCCAGCATGTTTTTTTCTTTTTTTCTTTTATTTTATCTTAACATAGGGATAGAAGTTCAGTTTGCATTAAGTGATTGCCAGTATTTTGCTTTCACTATTAAATATTCATACTATGTTTACATTTATAAGCTCTAATCAAACTCACCCCACGGTATCATGGCCTGTAAAAACTCATAGAAATGTTGACATCTTCCTGAATAATTTAAGTATAAGATGAATAATATACAAATGTCTTTAGCAACAGTTTTGAAAAATTATATACATTGTCAAACTGCTCTTTTATCTTAAGTATATATGGGGAATACAACAATCTCCATGTGTTTTCCAGGGTGGCTATCATTAGTTACTGATGAAGCAAGATGAGGATAAGAAGAGAGATCAGAAGGAGAACTAAGTTATCTTCGGGTTTTAATTTCTGCATGTGGCTACAAAATCCGCCCTTCTATCTTCATAAATTTCTTCAAGTTCAATGAGCCAGGTGAAGAACCTGGTTAAATACTGCCCTTCAACAACCAAAATGAAAAAAAGTCCCAGTCCCTTATATCAATCAGTGATGTTACCAAAGAAGCTTCCCTATTGTTTCCTTGAAGAATCATTAACCCACAAAGAGAACAATTCAAAAGTGAGGTAAGGCAAAAAGGCAATGGATTCCAATGGGCACATGGATTCCTTACATATTCCATTTCCCAAAGGAAAATCTTCTAACTGCAATCAGCATACTGTTAAAGAATCTAGTCATTAGAATGATTATTTTTTTTCGCACAGAAAAATACAGGTTAGTAAACAAAAAACATAGCCTTGTGTCATCTAAAGCATGCCAAAAAACATACACCAAAACTCCCAGTCCAAAAAGATGCAGCACGCAAAATTGTAGTAGTCTCTCATGCATTAACAATCATTTCTAATGGCTGGAAATTAGATTTGTCTTTTGATTTCTTTAAAACTGTTATCACAAGAGAAAGCGAAATCTATTCAAGCGAAAGAAGCAACAGACCATGAAAACAGAACAGTTGTGAATTTGTTCTTCATATAAAAGTGAAGAATTCTTTCAAAATTGCTCTTCATTCTTCCTGTGTTGTTGCATAGAAAATGCAGAATTTGGTGGCTTCATCCCTTCACCAAAAGAAACATTTTCTCATCCTTTTTGTAACACAGTAAGTACAAGACTCCATTTTGAGCAGGGCTGAGGCACTGAAACACCAAATGCTAGAAAATCTCTCCCGGTAGACTCCACCGAAGGGAATTAGCAGAGGGGGAAGGCGAGCGAGGAATCGGAAGAGCTGCACTGACAAAGCCTATCTGCCAAGGGAAGAAGTGAATAACCCAGAGCATGTGCAATTCCAAAAAAGGGGCACATCCTAAGCCATATGTCTCTCCAGGGTGTGAGCATCCTCACTGTAAGCTGCAGGGATGCTTTTACTTCCACTACCTCCAGCTAATATTCACTGTCATAATTCTTCCTTGCAATTAGGTGTTCACTGCAGTCCCCTTGCTAAGGAGGTCTGGTGAGGCAAGAAGCAACTGGAGGTGGAGGTTCTCTTCTCTGCCACAAGCCATAAATTTGTAAGAAATTTCACCCAGGGTAGACAAGGTACATAGAGCACTCTGAATATGTATACGATACTTTTACAGATGTGGGGGCAGGAACTTTAGGAACTCCATCCTTTCAGGTGAGTACTCTGAATATCAGGCCAAAGAATCATAGTCTTTTTCTCCATCCCATCCAATATGTACTTAACTGTTTCATCTAATGTAGAACAACCCGAACAGGAGAAAATAAGTGATGTTCTGGGATATCTTTAAACCCAATGAGTAAGGCGTTCTTCCAAAGCAGCTTCGAGTTCCTCTGCCAAAGGGGAAAACTAAAATGAGGATTGCTCATTCCTTCCCTTATGCTGTGGGCATCAGAGGACAACTGTCGCCGCCTCTGGGCATCTCTCACAGAGCACACTGTGCACTTGTGTTCCCAGCACCCCTGGTAGACCCGACCTCAGAGGCAGGGCAGACACTGCAAGTCCACGGTACGACCAAACAGGCACTTGGCTCCCAGGGACCCCAGTCACATCCAGGGCTACACTGGCAGCTGAGAAACCTTCTGTGGAAGGTTTGGTCAGAGCTGCTGGGGCATCCATGTTCTCCGGTGGATTCAACCTCAAGGGATTCAGACTTGAGAACTTTTCTATTCTAGGGTTACAACAGGAAAATTATATTTAATAGTAATTTTTGGACTTTCATTCATATTACTTTAGGCTGTGTAAGAACAAACACAGCATTTATAAAGGGGTGCACAGTATTATTTTAGGTTCACAGTTAGCTTGACATAATGATAGAAGAAAAAAAAAAAAAAAGAGTATGAGCAAAATTTTCTATCACTGATCTTTTTTCAAACATAAACCATCCTGTAACATTTTCCCACTGTTTTTATTACTACCTTGCATTTTTACAGATGCAAAAAGTTACTGTCACAAGCCTAATTATTGCTAAATGAGATTATGAGATTATTATTACTTTTTCAGACCTGAGTGCTTCTTAGACTCTGTGCTTTATAATATGAAAAAGGAAAAAAAATGCTAAAATACAAAGGTAATACCTTAGCTGGATTTTGGGTCAATTTTATCTTTTTAGAACAAGGATTATTATTTTCACATTGAGAATCTCAGCAGTAACTCAGTTTTGGCCACATTCAATTCAATGGGGAGACTAACAGCAATTTCCTATAACCCCTTACAGAATCCTCACTTAAATTACTTAAATCCTCAATAATTTCTCAGACGGGAAACTCTATGAAAATGATGCAAAGACCGACGGTGTTTAGAAGTAACTCAAGTGAAAAAGTTATATACAGGAATGAACAAACGTCATAAAATCTGGCATTATAAAACCAAGAAATGTGAAGTTAAAGGTTACAATTAAAAGCAGGTGAAGAAATAGCAGGGATGTTGCAAATCTAAAGGCTTATGCTAGGCTATGCAACCAGCGTTGTAGTGGGACAGGGCAGGTATCTTGGGAGGCCTCGTTGGTGCTGCCAACGTGTTGTAACAACCCTGCAGTGTCCCCAGCGCAGCGATCATGGCATCGCTCAAACTGCCCGTGCTGAGAATCTGCCTTCACGCGACCTCCTGTGGGCACCGCACTGGCTGCCTGCTGCTCAGTAGCAAGAAGAGGAAAGCATCTGATTAAGTTAGTTAGTCTCTGTCAAAATGATGCCATTTATAAGTTACCTGATAGGCTAATCTAAGTTTGTTCATAACCTATATTACCTAATCACAATTATAAACATTAAGCATTAACTATGTAGCTTAATCATAGCTAACATTCAAATATGGGAGCTCCAGTTAAATTAACTATACATTAAGACTGGAGCACATACATTATCCTCTTATTAAGATAGTGGAGAGAAAATTAAAATGTAATGATCCATTTTAAATTCAAAACTAACTTAATTCAAAAATTTTACAGTAATTCAAAATAACGATGAATTGAATTTATTTATAAATTCTCAAAAAAAAGCCTGAAGCCTGTTATACAAAAATATTTTCATATAAGAATCAGCATTCTTTTTCTTTTTGGAGAAGGAAGGTGTAAGAGTTTTCTTTGCCAGACTACTCTTTATCTCTCAAATGAATTCTTAAAATTTTTCACAAAATTTAGTCAATCCTATTTTTCTCCATTAAGGCTGAACAGAAAGATGATTAATAAATATTTTTCACATTCCAACTATCTAAAAGAAATGCACAAAGAGTACTTTCCTCTCATTCCTACTAAGCTGTTTCCTATGAGAAAAAATTCCTACAGGGGAAATCCATGTTTTTTTTTTTTCATAGAAGAAGTCAAAAAATAGTTTTTCCTGTAATACAGATGTACTTAGTTCCTACTCTTCAGTCACTGTTATATAAAAAATACAAAGGTCTGTATTCAGATTTGGACAGGTTGAAAGCCTTTCAGCTCATTTTCAAATTAAATAAATAGTCTCTATTCTAACTATTAATAAAGATAATGTTAGCAAGTACCATTGATCACGACCATCCCAAATGTATACTTGGAGACATTTATAGTGGATGGAAAGAAAATACTGAATGACTTCTTTTATTAATATGATCTCAAAGTAAAACTGCCTTGCTGTATTATGTGACACTATTAATTTCCAGGAATGTAGTTCATAATTGATTTCAATGCAAATTTAACTGCTAGCAGTCTTTACAGGAAAGTAATTGTAGTTTGATAAAACATAGTTAAAATTCAGAAAATTCAAATGAGAAGATATAATGCAGAGCATTCTCACAATTAAACATAGATTTTTAAGGTATCTTCTAACAGTAAGGACAGCTATACTTTATTACTGTGGCTGAATAACACTCAGGACACTTCTACAAGAAAATAAGTAAAGTACACATATAAGTAGAAAAAAATCTCAGCTGTACCAATACACCATCAACAGTTTTACACAGTAAACTCAGTACAACTGCACCTCTGAAGCCTGCTACACTCCACAAATAAGCATTTGCTATACAATGCTTTAAAACCAAGTAGAAAATCTGTATGAATTATTAACTGCCTTCCTAACTGGAATGAGCTTTCAAACAGTCTCCATCTTCAGGCAAATTTTGTTTTATTTGACTAGAAAACCCTTTAGGGAATTAAGTACATTTAAACAGTCCAGCTGCAGTGTGCAATTGGAAACACCTGCAGTGGTCACCAATATGACATGAATCCAGCGACCAACTAGCAGCAATGCAGCTGAAGGATTACAAAAACAAAGAAATGGTACAAACTCTACATACAGACACTTGACCAAGCTGCTAACTGTTGCTATGGCTATTCTACACAAATCAGACTATTACTAAAATTCAGATAACCTAGGAACCACTAAATGTGTGAATTTATGTTCATTTTTTGAACTTCTTTTTTCAGTTGGAGTAAGTCCTCACTAGCAGGTGTAGGGACTTGAGAACACTGCTCTATACATAGTCATACCACCGGCATATCTACACTTTCCTTCAAATTTTATAGCTAATCTATGTAAAATATATTAGGCCATTCATACATTCTAAAAATATAGAGACAGATTGTTTAAGATTTCTTTTTTTTTTTTCTATTTCTGTTTCTTTTGGTGGCAACAGAAAATTGCGGGTAAGAAGGAAAGACTGTCAGAAAGTTGTTATCCCCAGGATGAGAAATAAAGAGTGCCAGGAGTAAAAAAAAAAAAAAAAAAGCTCCTGGATGTTTAGTGGGATTCATTTGTTCATTCAAATTTGATTAAGGTATCTATCTCAGGGACTATTTTATATATTTGACCCTATTTACAGCTGACTGAAACCATATCTAAGAGGATAGAGTATTTAACTGTTTAAATTGCTCTTGCTTTTCTTACTTTTCAAAACTGAGATATTCCAAGTGTCCCGAAGGCATTTAATTCCAAAACAGGAAGCCGAAGAGGAGAACACTCAGTAATTCTAATCTTGTGCAGATCTCTTGGAAAGTATTTTCCTAAACATTTGCTGAAAGAACCTTTTGTTGTGCTGCGTGCTGCTGCACGAACCCCAAACGGGGTCCCACAGAAACAGCAACCTATTTACCTCCTAAATGATTTCCAGTTATATAAAGGAATCAATCTAGAATCAACTAAGAGCATGCTTTCCTAAATATTAAACTTCAAGGATTTGCAAAAGAAAAAATGCAGAGGAAGATAACATAACTAAAAATACCTGAAACATTTTTAACAGCCTTGACCATAACTTTATTCATCAGACAGAGGCTACAAATCATTGTGGCTACAGCAAAATCAAAGACACAATTTACTTGTTTTTTCTTAATTTCTGTTCACAGGTTTCTGAAAGTCAACTACAATCCCTATAGGAATAATTTTAGAATACAGGTCTGGTGTCCATATGATATTTTAAACATTCCTGCTGCAGTCCCTATTTTGTAATGTGTCAGGTACAAGAGGACCTCTGCATTTTTGCAGAGAGCACAAATGATTTTGCTGAGTCTGGAAATAATATGTGAGCAGATCAAGAATTTACAGTTATAGGAATCAATTCTTCATAACCAGCACATTTCATATATTGGATTTTATAGAACTGTATGCAGGTAACAGAAAAAAAAAAGTAAAAGTTGACTTTTATATCACATTTGCACATGCATGAACACATGCACACAGTATGCAAATATGTACACTATGAGTGGAGTGGCATATAGACAGGGTTGTTGCAACAGGCAGTAAGCTGAAACACTTAAATGGTAGGAGATAAAAGAATTAAAGTTGTCAAAGCAATTCAGCTCATTGGAATGCAGGATCTAGTTATAAGATTTCATAATCTTTTTCTGAAAGGTCTCTTTACCTCATGTGGTACACAGGACAAAGAGTTAGCAGCAGTATAATGCTTCATAATTCTTGTCGTTCAATATGCAGCTTCCAAGCCACAGATTCAGATAAAAGTGTGGGAAACTCTACTCTATGTTGGTCATATTGAGACACAGCCATACGTCTACAGGAGTGACTCATAGGCAACCACCCCAGCCAGGAGAAAATGCTCCAAGAAACAAAGATTTAATGGAACTTTCAGTGGAAAATCTGTGATTCATCAGGGTTTACCTTCTCAGGAGTAGGAAGGCAAGGGCGTAATATCACTGTGTTGATTGACTGATGATTTATTGATTAACTTTGTTTGGAAGGTTTGGGATATTTAGTCATTGCTAGGGTTTCATCACAGAAAACTGACTTTCAACAAAAAGACATCATTTGAGCATGCTAGACTCGACTCTAGCATAGTCAGTAAGCACTTTAAAATAAAAAATGGGAGAAAAAAGTTGTGAAATATTTGTCTTTTACCTAAACAGAGAACAAAACTGTAAATGAGGAAACAATAAATTATGAATAACAAAAGAGTAAAACAAATGCTGGAAATAACATGGAGAAAGTATCATCCTTGGAAGTAGTTATCACAGTGATGACTGTATTTGACTTATATAGGAAACTCAGAGTGGTAAAATGGAAATATTTACTATGCCACTACACTGATATAAGAATTTTGACCACACGGGTAGAAACAGGGACTTCTGGCAAAAGATTTTAAGTTTCAATATTGTAGTAGTGCAATCTATGAGAGCGCAAGTCTGAGAGACACTTTCAGTGCCAACATTCCATCTGTGAGTAACGTAAAGAAAAATGACTTAACACAGATGAAGATTGCCAAACTTGGCTTTGGTCAAAATCATCTGAGGGAAAAAATATAAGAATAGAGTTTATACTAATACAAATAGGACATGCAGGATTGTATTTGGATCGAAATCTCTCAAATAGCATTAGAGAGATTAGGACCTCCAGGAGTTGCAGGAAACAAACTTTTTAGCTACAGATCTCAGAATAAATGTTTTAAATATTCACAATATCTAGTTTTTCTTAGATGTGATACTTGAATTATTTCTTTACTAAGAAGTCCTTGAATTAACAACAAATTATTTTTACACAGATTCACAAAGCTGCAAGAGTATTACAGGATAGCTGCCTATGCAAAAAAAGCCTGACTCAAACATTTTAAATAAATGTACACACATAAATAAATGTAAACACAGAAATATGAGTCCATACACACATGAAGGGCACTTGACCACAGTGTTGTGCTCAAACACTCCAGAACAACCAATTCAGAGATTTCAAATCATGTGGGAAATTCCCCAAGGTCAGATTGGCAGAGATCACTACAACTTTTATTATCTTGGACAGTAGAACAGTGTGTGCTCTGCATTCTAGGATCAGCCAGGAATTTTACAAATTAAAGAAGTAACTTCTGGTATTTTACAATGTTTATATAATGCATCTAGAAATCTGTTTCGGCCTTTAGTACGCAGATGCTCGCAGAAGAGATGTTTATATGGATTTTGCTGTATTGTGCATCCATTAAGAGAAACTGGTCATGATGAGCCTTCCTAAAGCCTGTATGCTATGATTTTAAAAACATTTTTAAAAAAGTCTATAAGGGAGGTAATGAGTTAAGGCAGCTGAACTAAAAAGATGAAAGACTGGATTTTGGAAAAGGCTCAAATTTATTTAAATCAGAGATGTAAAAACTGCCTATTGACCCATTGAAGAAACAGTGTAGGATAAGGCTCCAGACTTAACTCAGTGAATAATCACCTCAGAAAGGATAGAAAGAGCATGCAAAAAAATCTACAGAGAATAGAAAAGAGGAATGACAAGCAAAAAAAGCTCCATCTTGAAGTCTAAGTTAGATGGGGAAAGTGAGAACTGCCAAAATTCAAGCAGAATTTACACATAAAAATGGCAAAAGACTCACTAGACATAAGTAAAAGAAGAATAAGGAAAAAAGAATGCAAAGATGTAACAAGGCTGAGGTTCAAACCCAAATAATAACAGGTCCAAAACTAAATTCAAATTTTGTCTCATTGCACAATATAAATAATGTTGAACTTAGGAACACTGCATAGTAGTTAATGAGGAGGGAGGCACATTTGTCTCATAACCAACTGTTCCGGATGGGTTCGGGATTCGGCAACAACCACACAAAATGTAATAGCTACGTTGAACATTTATTCTGGCAAGACACGCGGAAGAAACGAAACATGGGTAACTACTTACGCAGGCAGTTCCCAACGGCGGAATACTAAAACTGAATGTCCTCTTGACCAGAACAGATCAGGGAGAGAGAGTTGCTAAGCTGGCTGCCACGGAGACAGCACAGGCCTCCAAGTTAGGAATTTTTCCTTCCTCCCTCCCTCCCCTCTCTCTCTCCGAACTATCTCTTGTTATGCCCGGTGCTTCCTGGCATGTAGGGTCAATATGACCCGGGAGGCAGCCCCGGGGGGAAGAAAGGGACAGACAAAACTCTGCCTTTAATTGCATAACTCTCTCTCTCTGGGGTGCGCAGTCATGCATACCAATGGGGGGGAAGGGGTCCCAGCCCTCAATCTGAGGGTCCTGCCTTTCTCATCATCTTCCTCCTTCCCAGGTGTTTTGCCTCCAAAACCAGTTTAGAGGACCTCTGCGGTTAAGTTGGCTGCAAGCCCGATCAAGCAGTCGGCCTCAACTGGTTTTAGAGGAGGTCGGCTGTGAACCTGGCTGAGCAGCCACCGCTGTGCTCTTTATTGCTCAGGCCAGGCAGACAAACACCCTCTGTCTCAAGGTCTGTGTTCCGCTTCCTGCAGGAGGTTTTTATGACCCTACAGATCATAAAAATATCCATCTCCTATAGACCAACATTCATCTTTGTCACTGGTAAGAAACAAGGCAAGGGACCAGGACACCAGTCTAAAAGGCTTTAATGAGGCACACATGAAATTAGAGATTCAGCAGCAGGGAATCTGTTGAATCACACTGGAGAGGTAATACCTGAATGAAGAATAGCAAGTGAAGTATCTGTACTCAAGAAAATGGAAAGAATTATCTAGGTAAATGCTGCCTGACCTCAATAGCATACAACAGTTGGAACAATTTTTGAAGGAAAGGATAATTAAATATACAGAGCTGTATTGAAAATGGGATAAGATGTAACATTGGTTTACCAAAGGAAGAGCATGCCAGACTGACCTGATATCTTTCTCTGATAAGATAACTGAATTAGTGGACAAGGAAATGCAATAGATTAAATCTACTTGGATTCAGTAAATCATTTGATACTGTGTCAAATGGAAAATTATTATTTAAACTGGAGAAGATGGGGATTATATTAAAATATATGAGAAACTGGAAAAAGGGGAGATGATAATGGGATGTACTGGAAGGAGAATAAGTGACCTGGAGACAGTTGATTAGCTGAGTATCTCAAAAACTGGCTTGTAAAATAATCTCACTTCATTTTTATCATTGAAAACCTTAGCAGAAAAGTAGAGATTTTTGACAAATGTTGCAGATGATACAAATTGGGGAGCCTGGTCTATAGAGCAATAAGCAGAAATTCTCACAGGAAGAACCGGAGGACTTTTGGTGTGAGATTTGCTAGTAGCAAGAACAAGGACACCCATTTGGGGGCAGATTGTAAAACAAAGGTAAGGTACAAACAGTGTTTTTATGAGTGAGACATTACCCTAAAGTAGAAAGATGTCAATTTATTTCTTGGTCAAAGGATGACTGTGAGCAGCAACACAACATGGCTTTGACTAAAGTGGAGGAAGTTTTAGGGTAGCTTATCACTGGAGGCAATTGCAAATTAAAGCCATATCAGTTTGCTGAACTGATTAATTTAGTTAATTCATTAATCATCCAGACATTCAACTTGATTACCCTAGTAGTGTGCACAACCTAACAGATTCTGGGACTCAAGCCTGATTCTCACTCATAAAATAGGGTCTCTACCCAGCCTATGTCCACCATGGTACTGTAGACAGTGAAAATATTGTACTGTGCCATCGGAAGTATAATGTAGTTTTCCACACCATAACATTGGGAAAGAGCTAAAAAATACAGCTCTGCTGGGCAATGCATTTTATTTTTGAACTGTTGCTAAAGAAAACTTTCAGAAGTTTAATATAGTCACACTTCCCTAAGTAAACTACTTTGGTTTCATTTGTTTAATTAGGAAAATAAAATAAAATAAATTCCCAGAGAAAAAAATGAGTTCATAGAAAATGAATTTTCCATTTAAAAACTTCTCTAAAAACTTTACTTCTTCCATAGTGCTCATTTAAACAGTACTAAGGAAAAGGAATTGCATGTGTATAAGTTGTGTATAAGTCTGACTGAAACTATAAATTGGACTAACTGGAAAAAGAAAAATAAAGCCACTTGCTAGTCACACACAAAAAAATCATCTATTGCATATTGACATGAGGGACTTCTCAAATCATTTTACAAGGGTTTTACTGTGTGAACATATTGAGCATACTAACAAAGTACTTCATGAGCCGAAGAACACATTTACATGATAGACTGTAAAACCAAAATCAATTTATTACAGCTCACCATGTACAAGGCTACTTTCACATCAGTTGTGTTCTCTGTCTCTAAAAACAACTGACAATGCACAAATTTAAATAAAACCAAAGATGTCACTTCAAAACAGTCCGATGTCCAAGGTCTAAAGTTAGAGCACCTACAGCCTCTATGGATGTGCCATATATATCACCTAGTATAGCGAAGGTGCTCAGTAATGCGAGAGGTGGGAGGGCAGCAGCTTCTAGTGCAGCGCAGGGGCAGTTAGAGGAACGAACCTCTGGATTATCAATCAGCCCCATCTGTCTCCCCAGGGACAAAGGATGGTTATACTGGCACAGCACAGATCACAGCTCGGGCAGCTTAACTATGTCCCCAGTAAGAGCCCTTTGCTGGGATATGGCTTGCTAGCAGAGCATACTTAGTGCACACTTGGCTTAATATTCAGGGACTTTCCAGTAGCTTCTTATATTTTTCTAAGAGCACTTTAAAAATATCTGTGTTTCAGTGGAATTAAAAACAATGTTCCTGTTTTCTCTCTCAACTACAAACACTCATATCTATCCATTGCACCCTTCCTAGCAACTAGAACATACCTAGCAAGAAAAAACAGGATCTCCTCCCAGGCGATGTGAGAGGCCCCACTCCCCAATAGGAAGCTGGATTTCAAAGGGTCTCCTTGGGTAGAGGGGGCTCAGATAGTCCTCCAGTCTTGCTCAAATGGCATTTCTTTTTTTGTTGTTTTGGAATTGTCCTCCAATTGCTCAGAGATATGGGTCACCAGAGAAATATGTAACCATTTACAATACAATATGTTAGTACTCAAATAGAAAATGTGGTTGCTACTCCAGCCGAATAAACAACCTGCAGCAGGGGAATCCATAATGATATACATGCACTCATCACTACAAAACATGCAGCAGGAATTCCTCAGATCATATGCTGTGTTTCATTTGGACAGTCTAATGTTTCCCTTCTCCACTGTTCAGGGAAAACTACAGAGTTAAAAACTGGATGACAATAAAAACAAGAAAAATGGGGTCAAATTTATCCCTTGCTTAATTCTATATGTTTCAGCATGTCACACAGAAGATGAATGTAGACTATTGTGCTTAAATACTGGTTATATACAGTTTCATTGTGAAAGCAATTTATTCTAACTTTAACGTTTAGGTTTGTCACCTGTAACATAACTATCAAATGGTTCCATTTTGAGATTTTTCCCTCACAAATAGTCCTTGTGTACACGACTTTTTTTTAATGGCACCACGTTTGTCTATTGCTCAATTCCAGGTTAAAAAATAAAAAATGAAAATTTTCTAGTAATGAGCCTGAAAGGGCCAAGAGGTAACAGGGAGGGAAGGCAAGATCCTAAATATTCATTGTGTAAGCTGGGAATAGCTGACAGGAAAGTAAACACAGTGCAATGAGGGATTAATTCAAGGTAAAGGTCTTGACCTAGCAGTTTTATGGAATAGTATAAAGCAGGTTTTCCTTATGAAGTGACATTACAAGGTTTACTGTTTATTCGGTATTAAGATTACTGTTCAGAAAGTATTTGATTTTGTTAACTTCTACCTCCTACAAACTGGTCCATGAAACCTAAGATAGAAAGGTGAACAGTTTTGATCAAGCGGATGTGTTAAATTAAAAACAGAACTGAGAACAGAATTTAATTTTTCTGGCTCCTTGCATTACAGTGTTGTGTATTTCCAAGCATCCCAAGCAACAATTAGCCACCTTACAGTTCTCTCTACTTTTTTAGCAAAATGACTTTAAAGAACAGCTCTGAAGCTTCAGTGGGTAAAGCATTTATGAACGCCAGCAATGTTTAAACTGATGGATAAAAGTAAAATACATTTTATAGACACTCTTGTTTTCAAAACCAGACATTCCAGGATGAAGATCAAATACTATCAAGCTGTGATCACTCAGTGGTAAAATATCAATGTGTTTAGAAAGCCCTTTTCATAGCTGTTTAAATTTAAAACTGAAATCAGTACTAACCATGCTTAATGGTTTATCAAAAGGTCTGTAGCATTTTTAATCACAGGGTCATATTAACATAGTCATGTCTCAGAGGATATTAAAATAGCTCTTAAAACCTTCACAGTCTTAGCCACTGTTGAAATTTGTGCTTTGGGAAAAAACAATCTGAAAAGGAATAATGGTGGTATACCATTTAATATCTCTGTATTAAATATCTAAGCATAAGAACCAAAAAGACTGCCAAATTGTTCTATGAACTATGAGACAACATACTTTTGAGAACTGGATGCCTCCATGCCAGCAAAAGTAAAATTGACTTTTCAGGAACAGGGAAATAATACATGCAGAAACACCTCAATCTGCATACACCAAGATTGGTGAATCTCTGGTCAGCACAAAGCTATTGCTGGTTATAAGGAAAACAATATGCCTGTACCTGTAACTAATATTATCATGCTAATAAATAATTTCTAGTGTAAAGTCCATCACAGAATTCGATACCTGAGAATCAGTAGTAGATGCAAGGTGTGTTTGTGTCTTTAGCTTAGCACTTAGCACTAACCGAACCATGGAGAGGGTTCGTGCCTTCACAAATCTCTCTGCTGTGCAAATAAGGATTAATCGGGGAGATCGGTGTGGAAAGCATACTTAAAACACAGATTTTCACATTTTGATTGAAAATTCTTCTCCCACCTTTTCCTGGGTAAGCATTCCTGTTAGCTCTTCAATCACAGTTTTTCTCAGAGTAGAGAATTTTTAACATAAAACAGAAGTAATAAATCCCAAATCTTAATGTAATCTTTGTCAAAAAGCAGAAATGGAGAATGAAAAATGAAACATGATTCTTATAAAACAACTAGCTATGCCTGTACTTACTGACAGCTATAATGGATAGCGTGTGTGTCAAATAGGGCTGGTCTGAGCTTTCCAAAACGGACTGTCTGGCTATAGACTATGTGCTTGATATAAATGCTTATTCTCCTGGTGATTTGTTTTGTTTTGTTGTGGCTGATGGAAGTCGCACATGAGCAATCTCCTTGATACATGACACAGTTTTACATGACTCCATTAGATCAGGAATACAATGGAAAAGACATAAAAGTAAATGTGGGATACCTGGGTCACGTTAGCCTAGCAGATTCCATGTCGGGCATTTCTGAGGCCCAGGTTTTCCAAATTGAGTGTGTGTTAAATAAAAGTTATATCTACATGTAAACTGTAAATCAGATGATTGTGAGCACAGGAATTGCATGAGGCATCAAGGCTAGGCCCTGGTCTTACACAGCATATTCCCTTTCAGATGCTAGCTCATCTTGAAACCATTAAGCCTTGCCCCGCTCCTCCTCCTGATAGACTGCCTTGAAATTTCATAGTGAGAAATCATATAATTTTCAGTAAAATTTCTGTAGCTTTTATCACTCAGGTACCCTAGAAATAGCAAACTTTTTCTGTCTTGTCTATTAATCACACAGTTTCTGAGGGAACTGTTGGTATTACAGATACTAAGTAATATACATATTACTGAGCCAACAGATATGTGCTGTTTGGAACATACATATAAAACAGATGCTAGATAGAAATATATAACCTGCTAACTAAAAATAAAAAGAACCAGTAATATCTAATCCTTCATTATGGAGATAAGGCTCAAGAGAAGAGGAAAACTCATAGGCCCTGTTGGGAAGTTAAGAAATTGATTACAGATTTTTACAGGTTTTAAGGTTAGATTCTGTTCAGAATTAGCAGTTATTTTACTTGTATAAACTCAAAAACCCTTGTTTCTCTCCCTAAAAGACAATGTATGTATGTACCTAATATTGTTTCTGTTTTATGTAACAAGACTCTCCGAGAAGCTATGCATTAAAGTGCTCCACGCTGTTTCAAATTTCTGAAGAAATATTTAGGAACTATCTGTCATGAACTATGGCTGTGAATGGCTAGCCTGACTTTTTTTTAATGTCCATTCTGTTTTCCATTTACTCATTCCTACTTTTACATAAGTCTTTGTCTCTGGTACTTTACACATTAATTCTTTCAGCCCCCATGAAGTTATTCCTTAGGAAAAAGCACAGCAATCATGTTTCTATCTGCGCAGAAAAGCAAACAACTACACTGTCTGCTCTAAGGCTTGTTATTTTGATGAAGAAAAATGACTTCGTGCTCATATTATTGCTATTGATTGCCAATCACAATTGGGAACTGGCTGACTCACTCAGACAAAATTAACCTAAAAAGAGCACATTAATATTAGATTTTCTGGTATGAAACCATTATTCTATAATCAAGGTTAATATTCTTTTTTCCAGCACAAATCTTCACTAAGACATTGCCTACACAGATGGTAGGTATATCCCCTGGTCTGCTCCTGACTGCACGGACACTCTTTACCAAGAACACCTGACCAGAAGCCTGTGTGCAGAACACCCTAATCTTTTATGTCCTGCAGTTTTGTTTTTTGGGATCCTTTTGAGCCTTAGAGGCATCTTAGGGAGAGAGCACTAGCAGGCCAATAGATCAGTGCCTATACAAAACTCAAAGCTACTGTCTGTATTCCTAATATGGGTATAAAGCTGGCTGAACAGATGAAACAGAAGACAATATTTCTGAAAAAAAAAAGAAAATGCTCCTCCAGTTTGAAAAAAGGAAATGAAAATTCAACACATTTGTGGATGACTATTATTCAGTCTTCATTTTATCATTATCAAAAAGGCATTCACCTCAAACCCTTTACCTCATATTGGCTCATTTTTCCTTCATGAAAGTAAAATAATAAGCTTGAACCAAGTCCATGCAGATGCGTGGGTGTATTGGAGATGGAAATGTCTATGATCTGTAGAGTCATAAAAATCTCCTGTGGGAAGCAGAGGCCAGACCTTGAGAAGGAAGGTGTTTGCCTGCCCAGGCTGAGCAATAAGGAGCACGGAGGCAGCTGCTCAGCCCGGTTCACAGACAGCCCCATCCAAAAACCTGTTGAAGGCAGCCCCTCGACCGGGTTCGTAGCCAACTTAACCATAGACATCCTCCAAACTAGCTTTGGAGGTCAAACACCCGGCAATGAGGAAGAAGAGGAGGAAGGCAGGAGCCTCGAATTGAGGGCTGGGACCCCCGACTGGCCTGTGCGCCTGCGCACCCAGCGGGGAGAGTTGCGCAACTGAAGGCGGAGTTTGTCGGCCCCCCGGGCTGCCTGCTGGGTCGAACTGACCCTACGTGCCAGGAGGCACCGGGCATAAAAGAGGACAGTGAGGAGAGAGGAGGGGAAGGAGAAACTCCTAACCCTGAGGCCTACGCTGTCTCCGCGGGAGCCGGTCAGCAACTCTCTCTCTCTCTGATCTGCCAGCTTGAGAGGATGTTCAGGTCCAGTGTCCGGCCGGCAGGTATTACCTCGTGAGTAGTTATCCACACTTTGCTGCTTTTATATGCTTTCACCTGAATAAATGCTCAATGTAGTCACCTCGTTCTGGCGTGATTATTGCCAAATCCTGAGCCCATCCGGAACAGTGGGGTTGAGAGTAAGAGCAAGGGAAGTTAAGAACAATGTTAATATTCAAAACTCATCTATTTCACTAGGGCAGGTCTTCAGCACAGATATATAAAATGGCAGTTTTAAAAACATTTATTCTTTTTTCCAAATGACTGCACCTTCAGCCAGGAGAAGGTGAGTAATATAAACCATTTAATAACACATATGCTCCACCTTGTAGCATGATCCCTCAGTATCAGTCATTTGCAAGGACTAGTTAAAAAGTGCTTCTCTGAAGCTGCAAACTGGATCTGGGGGATAACCCAGGGCTCTGCTTTACTCCCCCTCTTCCTTCCCCTGCCAAGACCTTTTCCCAAACCAGTTGGAGCTGCTGCCAGGTGCACACTGACTCCTCCAGTTGCCCAGTTTCAGAACACCCCAGCCTTCTCTCAGGTTATAGATCACTTGACAGCTTTACACTCAGCTTTCCTAGGATACATCTTCCCTGGAGAAGTAAGTTTGCCAGGTCTGTTTGTCTTTAACAGTAGATGACTTATAAATAAAAACAAATTTCATCTCACAAAACAAAAGATTACCTTCTTGGGACTCTCAGCTGTCTTTCTGTACTTTGTGCTCAGGATGGGATCTCCTATCAGATGTCCTTCCTGGCTTTATAAGCACTTCCTGGTTCCTTTTATCTAATAAGAGTGCTATTTTTAGACAGAAGTTCTTTCCTCGTTTTCTTTGGAAAACCCCCCTCATGCAAACATGCTCCCAAAGAAACTGGTTTTGCGATGGGCCACAGAAGGTGGTAGTCAGAATTTTGCTCCATGCTCCAAGCATGGGCAGCAAGAGGCAAGACCAGCAAGAGCTCATCACTGCTCCTGGCAGGGAGCTGGCAGTAGCTGCAGCACAGGCTGTTTGGGTCTAACCCATCCTGCTTATTCGTCCTGCTCCACAGACTTCTTCCAATTTATTCCACAGATACCTCAACATTTACCTGTCCCCTCCTGTTCACTTACCATACACCTAACTGCCTACAGACTGCCTACAGGTTGTAAGAAGCATTTACAATAGTCTTGAAAAGATTTTGGTATCTAAAACTCAAACAAACAAACAAACAAACAAAAAAAAACACACAGGTAACAAAACTCAGCAGAGGGAAGAGGGGAAAAAAGGAGCCTCCAGTCCCCCCTGCAAGGCTTCTGCAAAGGAGAAATGTCCATTGCTTTGTGCCCTAGGGCAGAGGCAAAAAGAAAGGCTGGCATTTGTTTAGCCCAATGTCATTCACAATCATTATGGCTTTTGCTAAAACACTTATTCCCTGTGCTATATTGGAGTCTCAGTAATGAAACAGGACTCCAAACATTAAGGGGAAAATGTTGGAACAGTGAATTGATAGCATAGTTCTTGACAAACTTCTCTCTGGGGTTCCTCTGCAGGAAATGTGTATTTAATCTGTATGGGGGAAGATCGCAAAAGGAGGAAGGATTCCTATGCAACCTCATCTGAAAACAGAACTTAGGAGCCAGATTTTCAAAAAATAAGAAATAAGAAAAATTTCAAAAAATGAGGAAATTTCTGGATAACATTTTCTCAAGATTAGACCTCACATTTTTAAGACCCTTTGTCTAGATCAAAAGTGAAAATCTCTCTCACAGAGATATTGTGAGGATGGAGGCCCTGTTTCACAGGGGCAAATAAAATTTTTTTGTGCAACACTTGCTCTCATATTCTGACCCTTAAAGCAGCCTTGCAAAATGCAATACATATTAACACAGGCATTAACTCTGAACTCTTGGATAACACAAAATGATTAACAGCAATGCAGAAACATAGGAGAGGAAGGGAGCTCCTGAGTCACTGAGTTCAGTCTCTCATTATTACAGGTATCACACATTATATAATATCTTTTCTAAATTTATATAGTATTATCTGGAAACTAATTGGTTTCAGGATACTATTGTTCTTTTTGGAAAGTTAATTCAGAATCTTTACTGGTTAAATCGGTCAATTTATAATCTATAATTCTAGTGCCAACATTTCAGTTTAGCTTAAACAGCTCTTTCATTCCTGCCATTTAAAACCTCTTTCCCCCGATGTATTAACAAGGATAAATCATATTCCCTTTCAGGATTTGTATTTTTCTAGGCTAAAGAAGCGAAATTCTTCTGGTCTTTTCTTATAAGATAGGCTTTGCTTTTGCCCACTGACCATAACAATTTTTTACACTATTTTGTTTGAATATCTTTTTTTTTTTTTCCTGAGGAGGAGAGACTGAAACTCTACACAAGCTGTGCCCCAGATGAGGCCTTAGCAGTGATTGTATAACAGCATTAGTAACTATTTCAGCTGCGAGCATCTCACGAGGCAGAACCCAAACTGTCCGTATTTCATTCATGATTACTTCATACCTCTAACTCACAGTTATCCTGTGATCAAGTAAAACACTCATTTCTTATTTCTCTTTCATCCTTTCCCTCTAATGAGCCACTAACTTCTCAAAGAGAATTATCTTGTCCTTACTCCCTAAGTACATGACCTATACTTTGCACCAATACATTTCATCCCATTTCTGCTATGCCATTCCTTAAGGTGCTCTGGTTATTTCTGCAGGAATTTCTTATCTTCTGCTGTATTGACAGTGCTTCTGATTTTCTTTTCTTTTTTACTAACAGCAAATTTAATTAATTCTCTCCTACTTCTTGTACTAACAGTTAAAATATAAGATTTGTTCAAAGACCAGCTTCTGACTGGTAGGGACCAGTAGCACTGCCAGTAGTGGCACTGGTCTCTAGTAGTAGTGGCACTACTAGAGAGGTATTGCCAATCTTATTTTCCTGTGTGATATTAATATAAATGGATTGGAAGCAAGGAATTTCATTTTCTGCACAAATCAGTTATCTTTTGACAAGTAATATTGGTCACAGTTCAATCAATATCCTCCCTAACTTTCATAAACTCATCTTGCTATTTCCATTTAAACCTTTCATCATTTCTACTTTAAGAATTTGTTCAAAAACCTTGATTATTGTCAATATCAGGCTAATAAACCCATAGTTTTTGCCTGTTTAAATAGAAATAAATAAGTTTATTTTTTGCAGTCCAACATTATCATCCCAGAAGAGATACCTGAGAACAACTCTGCGATGAAAATGATCTGTTACTTTCCACTTTAAAATGTCCCCTCAAATTTTGCTTCCTTCTTGCCTGCTTTGTTTACACATTTCTATTCTCATTAGCCATTTTTCCTTTTCTGAAACCGTCTTTACCGAAAATAATTCATTTTCATTTACTTGAGGTAGAAGGTAAAAAATAATCTTTTCCCTACATTTGAGTCTCTTTTAAACTGATGTGTAAGGTTAAAGAGCATTTTGTCACTTGTTTTAGGAGCTTTTCAGACCTATTTTCAGGAATTAAGGCAGATTTACTTTTTGGCAATTCTCACTTCATAGCAAAAATTTTAAGCTGTACCTTTCCTCCACTCCTTGAAGATGCTTTCTTTCCTAATTTTCTGCATTTCAGACTATTTTGTGCACTCAATTCAAACAGAGTCCAAGCATACAAATATTGCTTTCAGCCAATATCACTACATAAATTTAAGAAAATAAACTTTTCCTTTTGCAATTAAGAAACTTAAAGATTTAAGCTGTTCAACTGCTTATTTTAAAATGATCAAACTCATAACACATCCATTCAAGCCTGCTTTCTAAGGCCAGTTATTCTGTAACACTCATTACATTTAGGATTGCTAAAGCCACATCTGAAAGTTTCCTTTTCTACTGGTTGAGAAATCCAACTGGTGAAGAAAATCCACTGGCTGTTACATTCAAGAGACTCTTACTTGAATAATAATAAATGAAGAACAATTAAATCCAGTAATACCATACTTACCAACAAATTACTTGCAATAGACTAGTGGGGGAGTATAATTTTACAAGCTTGCCTTCAAATGCTATTATTGACATGGTGAAAACTTCTTGTTTCAAATGTAATTTTAACCTAAAAAAAAAGCTGCAAATCCTCCAGAACTGATTTCTAGTTCCATGACAAATATTTTTCTTAACCTATTTTTGGAGGGATGAGTTGTGGAAGTTTTCTGTATTCTTCCAAATACTACGGATATGATTGCTATTTATCTAGCATTACTAAAAATACTCAAGAAGAAGCATTATCTATAAACTGCAGCAAAAGGAAAGAAGGAAAATAAGGAGAGGAAGAGGATTATATGTATTCCTTTTCATTTTACAGTAGGACTCAGGGAATAACATACTATTGAATACAAATATGGAAGGTGTAGACAATTGGAAAATATTTAGTGTAAGCACTTTGTTTGAACTGGTTTCCTGACACTATCAGTATTAATCATCTGTATTAGCAAAAGCTTATGTACAAATTCTAGAAATGTATGGTTCAGGTATCAGAAACAACATAGCCACATTAGCATGATACTCTGCTTGGGTTAACAAAATCTTACTTCTCTACAGAGTTAATTATGTCTAACAAAGCAATGAACTGAAATAGCTACTCTGTTTCCATGAATTAGCACTTATAACTACTTCAAAAAAACATAAGAAAAAGGAGGTCCATGGAAAAAAAAAAACAGTTTACAGCATAAATTATTTTCTGGTTTTGGCTAAATGCTTGAAAAATCTGAAAAATGTTATTTTGATTTCTTTTCTGCTATTTGTAACAAATAATATGTAAATATAGAATGTATAAGGGCAGTAGAAGAAAGTATTTACAAGAATTCTTCCCCCTCCAACTGGCATGCTACTGGCTGACTCGATATTTTTTATAAAACTTAATTAATTACCACTCAGAATCTCTAGAGATTTTCCTTTACTTCCCAGGAGTTAGGTGCTGGTAGGGGAGACCTTAGAAGAGAGATCAAAAAAAGAAAAGCAGGGGGAAAACCACCATTCTGTTCTCCTTTCCACTCTCCTGATCCTGAAAGTGAAATTATCTTTAATTTAACTTATGGCATCCTGCAAACTGCTCTAAAATTAGTCTCTAACTGACTAGAATGAGCTCACCTGCTTCTCTACTGAAGAATTGCATCAGCTCCAGCTCAGTCCCCACCTACTCATAACATTTGTTTCTGTTCACTCATCCACTTCTTGTAAGTATGTCTACATATTATTACTAAGTGAAGTTCAAGGAGTAAGTGCTCAGTTCCTAATAACTATTATTTTTAAATTTCCTAAGCACTTGGGTTTGATTTGACTTGCCTGAGCACTTTGCTGTTGTGTTTCTCAGGTATGGTTATTAAATGTTCTTCAATCATTTAAGAAAACAGATTATGCTTTTTAATTACGTATCATTTATATCTTTAAAGAGTGCTGTCCTTTACAAAGAGCTTCATGCATATTAGAGAGCAGCTCGCCACAGCAAGATTGTTTTTTGGAAAATGAGCTATCATTCACCGAAACACCTATAACATAACCAGCCTCAAAACTGTAGATTCTGACAAAACTAGCGTTTACAGGTTGTTTGGAGATCTATGACAGAGGGCTGCCTTTGAAAAGCAATAAGCAGAAGTTAATTTTCAAAGATATGGCTTAAACTAATACCAATGAGCAAAACCTAAAAACAGCAGCTATATGTGAGGACACTTTCCAGAAAATGAACATATCACATTACATCAGGGATTTCAATTGAAAATAAAATGCATTAACTGAAAGACATCAATAACAACTCTTTCCTGTGGTATTTTTCTCTTCCATCCTTTTTACCAATATTTCTATCATAGTGGTCACTGAGCTTAGGGGTACTAAATTCTGATATTGTAGGAAGCAATTGTAGAGATTAGTTTGAAATTATATTAACTAATTAGACTCTACTGTGATAGCAGAATGCCCTTCTGATGCAGGGACAAAGCAAATACATACTGTTAGAACAAGTGAAAAACCTGGAGAACTACATGGAGCACAAATAAAGTCTCATACAACAGATCTGATTAGCAGTGGCAAGAAACATGGTATCTAGATCAGTGATGGCCAGATTATTCTGGATGTCTGGAAAGCTCTGCATAAAAGAGTGTTTAGATTAGCTGAAATGTTTGAAAATAAGACTTAGAAATATTTTTACTTCATCAGTAAGATATGATTCAGTTTGATTTAAAAGCCTGGATATAATGGAGCTTTGCATGTCTGACAAGTCAGTCTACTATCTGTAAAGCAGGATCACATACAGTTCACAGAGGAGTCAGCACAAGCCCTTTGATGAACTTCAGTGAAAACTGAGTTATTTACCATACCCTTGCTCAGAAATCTGCTAAAGCTACCAATGCTCATGCAATAATATCATTATATAATTTCAAAAGCAACAAGAAAAAAAATCTTCAAATATGCATAAAGACTGATAAAGCCATACATAAAGTATTTCTCATGCCAAATTAAATATGAGTATTCCCATTATATTTTCCTTTAAAAGATAGTCATTCCTGTAAGGATGAGGGATTGCTAGCACTTAACCATGACTCTAAGTAAGTCCAGTGTTTTCCCAAGAAGTGAGAACTTTTTGCACAGATGAACTGGGTAAAGCTTGGTGCAATCATTGGACTTTCTTTGTAGGTTCTGGATTTATTTTATACATATATTTAGAGCAACACATGCACAATAGCAAGGGATAAGAACGCATATGTCCAGAAGTTAAGGACAGATTTACCAAGTCCAGAATGTCTGTAAAACACAGGATCGGTAATTCATACTGGTATAAAATGATGACAGTTTATACGGTGACATTAACATCTGACACTAAGAACGTTTTGGCACAGTTCTACTCTCCACACACACATACAAATCTTCCATTCATGGGCACAGAGTGGAAGATTTCTATGTGCTCTATGTATCTGCTAAAGGGATGCTGGGCTATGCTGAAGAATGCAGAGTCGTAACATCCATATACCCAAAATATTGTAAAAGGCCCATAGGCTCATCAGGTATATGACTTTACTTACAGTTAGTCAAATACACTCTCTGTGTTCCCACAGCACAGGTGTTTGGAAATAAAAAAAAAAAAGAGAGGAAAAGATCTCAACAGTAAAAAGTAGTCCTTTATTTATGTAAGAACAGTTCTTTAATCAGGTCATGTTTGTTTTTCTATCATGCATCAAATTCACATGACAAAACATTTTGAATTTGCGCATCAAGTTGTTTATTAAATATTATACACTGAGAATTACCTTGAATTATTTTGATATGTTTTGTCTGCTTGATTTTTCTTACTTTCAGATTTGGGCCATGTGGTCAATTGAGTCTCCAGACCAAGGAAGCACAAGACTATTCCTACAGCTGGGACATTTATAAGGTCTTTTGCATGTGGATTCTCTGTCACATATTAAGTTATCAGATAATAGTGCAAGTTTTTCCACAGGCAGAGAACTTTTATGGTCCCCGTTCTCTACTCAATGATTTAATTTCATGAATGATGATCTTTGGTCATGTTTAACTCATTTTTCTCAGATCCTTCACTTCCCACAGTGTCAGTATCATTTGCTAACATCTCAAAAGTGACCATTTAAAAGAGCAATGCAGAAGAACTAATGAAGATGGAGATGGGATTCCATTTGCTTAAGCTAGACCTTAATCTACATGTTTGTTTCACATTTAATGGAATGGTGTTCCTAAAGGGCTTAAGTTCTGACTTTGTCAGTAGAGAAATAACTGTCTTTGAAGGTCTCCAAAAGAAAACTATGCCTGTGTGACTATGGTCTAGCCCGAGAGAGACAAAATCTCTATTTGGAAATATTTAACATTTTAAGTATCACCACTCTCAGTTTGCTATATAGGAACTTGGACCCTTACTTTAGAAGGACTACTCTATTACTCACAGATACTGGTACACATTAGGTCCTGGTGCAGACACCCCTACATCTACAGTATATGCAGATCTTGGTTTTTACTTCAGACTGATTCTCCAAATCAGGTCTTAGTCTGATTCTCCAAACTGGAAAAAAAAAAGAAAAAAAAAAAAGAACACATGGGTTTTAATCTGTGAAAAAAAAAAAAATCAGTTACTGGTTTGGACACTTTTATCCCCACTAAAATGTGGTGGCTGTTTGGTGTGTCCCTGGAACACAGCATCTAGGTCAGTTTCCTCCAAAAGGACCCTAGTTCCCCACAGTGCAACTGCTCTGTGAACTGAACCAAGGGAAGAGGAGACAACTGGAGGATTTGCTCCAAAATTACACCTGAACCTCAGTGCTAATGTGGTACTGAACTGCAGTGCTAATGCAGACACAGCCTACATAAATCTGATGATTCCATTATGGTTCCTGTTCCTTCTTCTCCATTATCTTCTTTCCCAGGTGGAAATCAGTCATTGGAGTGTGTTACTACCAGGGCCTTTCTCCTCTATCTCACTGACTAGTTTTGCAAAAACTTTCTAGGAACTTGGTGTCTTTGAAACATGAAGATGTTCTGCCAAATGTAATGTGACTAAAACTGGCCATGTAAATGTACATGTACATGTAAATGTACTTTTAAAGTACATTACAGTGGGATGATCTGGTGGGATGACCTCATTAGACCCATTTCCTTAGGAACTCAGTCAAGAAAATGGTTTATGCTCATAGTCACTGGCTTTCTCAAATTTCTGATTATAAGAACAACGCTTGCACCCTAATGCGTTTGATACTAAAATCCTGAACTGAAGACCTTAGCATAAACTTGACTATATACAAAGTTTCACATGGATTTAAATATTTTTAAAAATTTATAATACAATAGCTGGTCATTTGAAATGGAAATGTAGAAATCATTAGCATATTATAATAATGAATAATAAAATGGCCAAGGTATGAACATTGTGAAAAAGCTTTCATAAGGACGTTTACAGCGCAAACTACAATTATATGTACATATATATAAACAAATATACGCCTACACCTTTTCAAAGTTCTTCTGCAGCACTGCCAGCCTACCAGCTACAGCTTGTTTTTTTTCAAACTTCTCTCATTAGCTGCAAGACTAAATGTGTTTCACCTAATTGTCTTTTACTTTCCATGAAATACTGAATTTTACCCACACAAGTAACATAGTAGTAGTTAAAAGAATACCAGTGATGTCCTAGGAGCTGTAAAACAGTTCTCTTTCAGAAGGGTTCTCCAGTCCACTAACTGCCTGTTTGGTTTTCAATCACTACAGCGGTAGCACAGCACACACTGATAAAATCCATAAGCAAGCTAGCATAGATGTATCATTGTAAAGAAGACCAAATGCTCAAGAAAAGAGTGAAAAACACAGTTAAAGTTGCATAGTTAAGTATCTAAAATCCTCTACATGCCAAAATGAATGCACCCCACACACTCTCAGTTAAGCCTCTTGTTCATGCTTTCTGAAAGCAAGATTCACATAAATGCCTATTATTATATGACCTTTAATTATAACATTAATAATGTTTTAACATTTAGTTACAATTATAGGAATTCCTATAATATTTTCAGGAAAACTATTAAAAAATGTATTTATTTGCTCTTCATTGTTAGACCAAAAGTACTGGTTTCTTTTCTAGGAGACAAAAATGAAGATAGGAGACACCTAACCTAGCCAGCCTTTGTATGCTGCTATTATCAGAAATTGTTACTGCATGAATATAATTATTTCAGAGACTTCAGAGGACCAATATTTGGGCATTTTTAACAGGTCCGTGCTGTGTCTCTTCTTTGTCTCCTGGTTTAGCATCCTTTCTTTCCATGTATCCTTCCTCCTAATAAAACTTGCAACTTTTGTTGTGAAAACTGTAAATACTACCCTGTCAGCAAGTTGAGAAGTCATGCTCTCCTCATTGCACCATATGCTCTAGTCTTTCTGTTGATATGCACATTGTTTGTTTCCTGAGCCATGTTTCCTCCAGATGATCCTCAGGAGGACCTGTGATGGTCCTCAGTCTGCAGCAAAGTGCCAAGACTGGCAACCCACACACTGGAGAAATAAGAAGGCAAGTTCCGAAATAAAGTTATTCCCTTTTGTTATCGAGAGTGAAAAAGCCAACTCCAATTCTTTCCCATCTTTTAGTTCATAAACCCTTTCTTCCCTCTCAGAATTACATCTTCCAGCAGCTATCTCTGAATCCTGAAAATTAACCAGTCCAGTTGTAACAGAGAAATCAGCTACAGAAATTATAAGAGATAAAGGAATTTAAGGCTGTGATGCTAGCAACATAAGCCAGGAAATTTGAAACAGAAATTGAAATTTAAGTCTAAGACAGACATGTTGGCACAGATATTGCATGATTTTCCTTTGAGTATTGTCAGTCAAGATCCCGCTCCTGGGACTACACCTTCACAGCGCATTCCAAATATAAACAACATGCGGAGATACTTTAAAAGTTGATATTTGCATTTGGATTGACATCTTCTTGTAGTACATTTGACACTGATCACTTTGCAACAAGGAACTGTGCCAATCTCAATCCAAGGCTTTTCCAAAGAATAACGGACAGCTACACATGAATGAATAAGCGGTTTGCTACAGTAATGAATGCCTCTGAAAACAGCAAGTTTGCAGGCACCAGATGGAAGAAGAACATTATTGCAATTCCTGCATCCCATTGTGCAACAGCCAACAGAGCCGTTAACGCTTTCTGGTGATTTCTACGCTTTATAATATGCTTTCCTTTGAAGGTGTTTTTTTGTTCCCTGTCAGTCTGCATGCTAGGTTCAGCTGTCTTGGAAAGAAATTTTATTGGCAAGCTATCAAATAGGAAAAAAATACAAAATAAAAATGGAAATAAATACTTATAAACATATTACAAAAATCACTAGATGGACACAAAGCTTATGTTATAAAATATGACCTATTATTTACAGCACAAGTCTTTTGCCTCTTACAAGCCATAAAGAGTCAACTGTCTCTCTTATGCTAAAACTGTTTGTCTGCATCTTAGTTTATCACTTATTCCATAGAATCCCAAGAAGGGCTCTTATCCCTTACTGTTTTCTTTTGCAGAAAGCAAAACTTAAATCTTATTTATTTGGCATATGACATTAAGTCTTTCTCCAGAATTCAGAGGAAAATGGTAAATGCTATTTGAGTTCAATTCAGATGATTGCTTATTTTCTTTGCTTCCACCACAGATCACCATGGGAAATCTCTCACTGAGCAACAAGAAATACTCCTAGTTACAGATGTCAGTTTATGCTAAGTGGTATATTTTCCTGTCCCCAAGCATTTATGATAATTTAAACAATGTTCCCTTTACTTGGGAACTGGGCTTCCAGTATCTTGTGTATAACACAAGAGTGAGGGTTTCATTTAAATCATCAATAAACAGGTCTAAGCAATGCCTGAACTAGTCCCTGGCAAACCCGGGCAGGAAGATTATGTAACACTAACAAGCTGAATTAATGAAGAAAGAAGAAAGAGGAAAGAGAGAGAAGAGAGGAGAGAGATGCTGTGTATTAAAGACACATTATCTTACTCATTCAGGAAAACACCTGTACCTCATGCAAATTCACCAAATCAAATTAATTTCTGCTGTAAACTAAAGTAATAATTTTGAGGTTGGGAGGTGTTCATGATCACGCTAATAACAAATTTTAACGTTGTACTTTGGTAGGATCATATTGACTACCAGTCTAGTATGGAAAAGGCATATTTTCATTGCTTCATATTTAGAGGACACACACTGAGACTTGACACTTATAAAATAAGAAAGCAGTCTCTCCTAAAACTGTGAATGTCCATATGAGACCAGGAAAGTTACTATTAGTATTGGCACCAAAGTATTTATTACCTATGGAACATATTTTTCTATAGCACAAGATCCTAAATCTCAATTAACTTATTAACTTTAATGCTACTTAGTTATATCTAAGACACACAAACTACTCAATAAACTCTTAAAAAAAAAAGAAAAAAAAAGGATTCCACCTTTTCCCATAATGAAAAAGGAGTATTAACTGTTCTTTGTAGTAAAGGGAAGAAAAGAACTGTCTTGTACTCTGAGAGTGATCCATATTCCATATCAAGACCCATCCAGACACAATGATGGTGAGATGGGGGAGAGGGGGAGGACAGAAAAAGAATAGTTAGAGCACTCAGCTAGAAGGACAGGAACAATGATGAGTAAATCTTAAGGTGGATAAACTCATGGGAAAACAAGGTTGCAATTATGTAGCCTAACTAGCAATTACAGCAACAACAAATTAATTAGGGATAGTATACTCTTTAACTTTTGGGATAATTTACTATTTTTGACACACTTAAATTTTAAGTGGTATTATTCAGGGTGGTCAAATCCTCAGCAACACCAGAGGATGGAGTCAGGTTTTGCACTGCTCTGCTCCCAACCTCCCCAAGCAGAGCCCTCCAGATTGTCTGCTGGACTGTGGTCTGTGCTACGTAACTCAAATAAAACAAGGGACTTCTTTAAGAAACATTTTAAGAAAAGTAAAATAATGTCAAAAAACAAACAGAATACGCAAACTATGGGCTTTCAAACTTTCAAAGATTCTACCAAGTAGCAACATGTGGAGGTTTGGCTGTTTTGCCTGTTTCACAAGAAAATGCTGCTCACTGCAAGGCCCTAAACCTTCAATACTTGCTCCAAACCAACATGATCTGTATGTTATGGGTGTATAATACAAATACACTGATGTGAAAAATAATGCTGCTACAGAACACAAGCACTTAGCCAAAATAACAGTATTGCTCCAGTAGAGATGAGCAGTGTTGCTAGAACATTAAGAGGATAACACTGTACAGGTACAACTCTAATTTAAAAGAAACAGATAAAGCTGTATGTGCAATACTGGCAATATGAAGTACAGACACTCACCTGTTTCTGAAGCGGGTGCATTGCTGTTAAGCTGTGATCATTCATGACCAATGTTTTTTTTAGGTGAGTATGTAATACATGACTTTTTCCCCTTTACCAAGGTCCATTTATTATATCTCCAGTGAGTGCTAGAACCCATTAAGTGTATTGACATTTTTCCCCTTAAGTACTTTTTATTGAGTTTTTTTTTCACATTTTTTAACCATCCAGCAAATACTGTGGTTATGCAAATGTTTACACTGAGTGCATCTTATTTACTTTCACACAAAAAAGTTGTTCTTAATTCTAAAAATACTGAGTTTGTTTAAAGAAAAAAATAATTAATAATTACTGAGAATTGGAATTTTCTAGACTGAACAGTGCAGCTGAACAGTAAATCACATGATATTTCTGAATTATGAGAAAGATGTCAGGCACATTCCCACATCCTCCATCAGGCAGATTTTCACTAAGGAATATCTGCCAGTAAAGGTGGAATCCACATAAAAATAAATACATAACTTAATTAACATGTGTTCAAAGCTCAGTTCTCATTTTCCAAAAGGAGCATCAGGTACTAACAGACATTTGACATTCCAAACCTGCCCACTCCTTCATAAAGCAGCAATGGTTGTAGCTTCAGAAATGGTTCCATGTTGACTCACTTTTCTGCAATACCCAAAAGAGCTGAGACAAACTGCACACAGAGAATTATTCCTCCCAGTTATTGCTTCCCTTGAGCTATTTGAATAATAAACAAAAAGAATGCATAAAGTGAATCCAGATTTTTCTATTTTACTCTTAGAATTTAAGCCTCTTAAGACAAGACTGTCTCTATTTTGAATTTTGTACAGTGTTTATTTCACTTTGTTAACAATTCACATAATATATGATGATAATTGTCCTGTCCTTGCTTAAAAGGTGTCCACACAGCACTCAACAAAAAACGGAGCTGGATTCGGTTGATGGTAAATCCTAAAGTCTACAATGAAAGGCAGTGTTCAAGTGCCCAAGGTTTCAGCCATAGGGAGCAAAAAAAAACAAAAAACAAAAAACAAAAAAACAATTCTGTTCAATGTGATTTACTTAGACTAAAAGAAAGAAAAAGGATAAGTGAAAAGGGAAAAAGGAGCACAAACATAGAAGGATATGATCCCAGTTTCAATGAAAGTGGAATTGTTCATCACCATAGCTAGTCTTCATAAAGAGCTTGTAATGAACACTTACAAGAATCATGTTTATAAACCTGGGAAATAAAGGTTGTCAATAAACAAATATTTATTTGAAATGTATGTTTCCACATATAAAAAGGTCATGCAAAACAAGACATAATCCCATTCTCATTAACTGACTGACCATGCTCTGACTGACCTCCTGATAGAAGAGATTTGGTCTAGATCAAGCAAGAACAAACACTTGCTGTTGAATCAACCAAAATATAATATGGGAGTTAAACTAGATTTATGTGGAAAAATATAAATGATACTCAACTCAGTACAGCACAGACAGGTAACAAATGATTCAATAAAAATTTAACCAGAATACAATTACGACTTGAAAATTTTAAAGAGGCTCAGTTTGTTTGTACCAGTTTCTTGATTTTTATCTCAAGCTATTTGTAATACATTGGAAGATAACCTAAAACAAACATATGATTCTCTTCAGCTCATATTTTAAGGATTAAATCTATCTCACTGGATAAAAAGGAGTATCCTCTATTTACTCAAGGGTTTCTTTAGGGTTAGCCACAATGTCATTAGTAGTTTCTGTTTACTACCTGGATAGGTATGTTACCACAAGTCAAAGTTGGGTGGGAACAAGAAACAATTCCTCCAGCAAAAGGACAAACATAACTTCTTCTTTTTAAAACAAACATCCCGATTAAACTAAAATACAGATATCAACAGACCTGTATCTCAATCCTTTTCTACTGAGAAGACAAATGGAAAGAGATAGGGTCTGCATAAAACAGGATCCCCAGACAAATGGTTGGATAAATGGCTTGACAACTCAGTAACTGACAAGTACAAAGAGAAACTTTTTGAAACTACTCCAAGTAATTAGTACTTAAGCATATCTGTCTGCAAATCCTTTGCCTCTATAATGGCAATGCAACTATGCAGACATCAATTCTTTATATTTACTTTAACCTACTTTATGCTGAGTTTCTATTAAGAAGGACAAGAAGACAATCTGACACTTGCCCATTATCTGAAGCAACCATAAATTAACTAATGTGCAAGGCAGAAGCCTTCAGTTACAGAAAGCAGTGATCCGGTGTTATTCTAGGTAACATGTCAACTTGCTCCAGAGCAGCGCAGCAGCTCCCAAACCCATTCCTAGCTTCCTTCCAGAGCTATACACTGAGCTGTCTCACATTACAGCAACCTACTGTCAATCAGGAACTTGCAATACCTGCAATTCAGGAATCACTCTGCAATGCAGAAGTTCCAACAGAAGCTGGAATACAGCAATTTGTCAAAAAATGGTGATATCGTGATCAAAAGAGAAGTGGTGTTTAGCTAAACTAGCATGTGCAGAACCAGTTATGTGACTGTCTGACTCCTAATATGAAAAGGCCATAGCAGTCCAGTCTCAAGGTAAAGTTTTCAAAGTTTAAGTCCATGTCAGTTATTCCAGTGACTTATCCTTAAATCCTTTCCTTTTTGAGTCACTGTTTTACAAATCAAATAAAGCTTGATCAATCAAGTTTAAGCTTCACTGTCAAAGTGAAATCTTGGCCTCTGTGAATTCAATAGCAAAAGTTACTACTGCTTTTAAAGGGTTCACATCCATATTTGGTTACAGACATTTCTAGATTCATCTTGTTCTAGAGAAGACACCAAAAATAGGTTGATTTATGCTTCAAAATGCTTTTTTTTTCCCTCCTCACATCATAAAAAAAAAATTAAGTGACCAGTTCTATATTGCAGATATCTTGCAAGTAAAATAATTTTATTCTTGGTTTGCAGTTACTTTTTCTTCTCTTCATTAAAATAAAATTGCATAAATATAACAAAACATAGTATGTGATACAGTCTGTCCTGCAGTTTTTATCACTCCAGCACCAGGAAGACTCCAAATTTTAGGTACCACAGAGTGAGTTAACTGACTGTGTGAGCAGTGAGCTGAAAAAAAATCTCAAATAATTTGACCAGTTTCCATGTGGCTCTTGTAATATTAGTGCATTTTCTGATGCTGTGATATCTCATAATTATTTCTCTATTTTAATAACATTATTTTAACTATCCTGTATCTTTTCTGCATTGTATTATCATACTCTAGGATCTTTTGACAGCTAAAAAACAAACAGAAAAGTAGTAATTTTGCTTCTCTGCTGTTTCAACATCCTATTTGTATTCTTTGCTACATGAGAATATCCCTACTGATTTATTCAACAACACCTCTTTTCTGATATGCTCTTTTACTTAATTAGGTTCAATTACTTAAGCAGGAATTACATACTTGAGCATACTTGAGCAGATTTGTCCCCTTTGCAGAAACTGCTTCCATCTTTCTCTTTATTGCTGAAAATATAGTTTTACATGTCCATAGAAAATTTGATTAACTGTGTGCTTCTCCCATTTTCTAGGTTAAATAGTTATGCTTTCAATAGCCTGGTTCCCCTTCATTTCAATATACAAACAGTGATATGCAAATACACAAACAGTGATAAAGACATCTAAGTAACAACCTTGGTAGCACTGATACCAACTTTTAAGAAATACTAAAATTTAATTTAAAAGAAATTTTAAAATGCTTCAAGTACCTTTCAGATGACTTGCATATTGTGCTTATAATTGGTACCTATCAAACAAATATCAGATTATGACTCTGAAGATGACATAGATTCCAATTTGTAGAAAAGCTGGTATATCAGCAACGAGCTTGTAAAATTTTGTTAAAATATTTTCAATGTATTAAACAAGTTGTTCTATAACCAGTGGAACCGAGTCATGTTTCCATCCTGCTCATTTCATTTGTACTCTACCCTTCAATAAACAGAATTCCAACACACATCTGCTCCTCAGCGTTCTCTGAAGGACCAAGGTGCCAGTCCTACACGTACAGTGACTAGCCAAACAGAAGGCAAAGAGCAGAGTTTTGCCTGCTGGTAAGTCATCTTTCATCTAGCCAGTCATCAGCTTTCAGAAAAATGTAATTTAATTCTTTCTATTTAACCCCTCTTTAAAATTTGGTTGAAATTAGTGTGGAAGAATGGCCTGTAAAAGGGGAAACTTAGAGAAAACCTAGGGCCTAACAGAAGTTTTGGCCTTACAGAAGCTTGCTTGGGGTGGTACACATCCGGAATGGCTGATGTGCGGAAACTACCTTGCCACGCAACACAATCTGCCCTCCTAGCACACCCTGATAAGAGCAAACAACCTCCTAGCACACCCTGATAAGAGCAAACAAAGAGGGGATAATCCAATGGTGCCGTGCAGACATGAGTGAATGGAGGGTGGAGCGGAGTGAAGACACCCCGGCCAAACTCTATTGTACTCCCTGCAGAGGTGGTACCCTGGTGGCACCATACAGCTGATGATAGTGTGATGACTGGTGCTGGGACAACAATGGTCGCAGATCAGTCCCTTCTGATAAGCTTTGCTCAAACCAATTCACAACCCCATCCCACTAAGCACCCCAATAAGCAAGCTATCTAGATTCTAGATTAACTTGGGAGACTTTTTGGAAACCAATGAATAACAAAAGCGAATATGACTAGAGTCACTCAAGCTCCACATGAATGTACAAGAAAATATATAAAAGGCAAACTAGTAAGAGCAGAAAGCAAGAAGGAAAAGCAGCAGAAGGAAGAGGGAAGATTCCATTGTAACTGCTGGGTCAGTCAACGTGCTGATCCCCCTCTCTCCTCCCCTCGGGTAAGAACACTGCCTGCGGAGACTCGAGACTGAGAGCCCTCTCCCATCTTCTGGGGTGAGTGATGATTGCACATTGGTAGCTAAAAACCCTATGCTGTAGTAGAGAATTTCCTATACTGACATCCGAAACCTGCTTTGGAAATGTTGCATTTGAATAAATCCTGTTGTTTGTGAACTTGACTACTTGTTTGGGGGCGGG
>VWPW01002592.1:20240-54465 GCA_013389825.1 Crypturellus undulatus | reverse complement strand
GCTCTCCCCTCATCTATCCAGCTGGTATCCACTATAGCACCAATACCCCCTATATGCCTCAGTCCCCTCCAGATCCCCCATGCCTCCCATACCCGCTTATAACCCCTAAATGCCTATACACCTCTATAACATTATAGGGCCTTATACAGCCCACAGCCCCATATGTCCTATAACCAAAATACCCCCTCTATCCCCTAAAACCACAATACCCCCCACAACCCCTACACCCCCTGTATACCCATACCCAGCCATACCCCAAATACCCTTCATACTTCTCATACCCCGATAGCCACTGTACCCCCATACCACCTATACCCTCAATACACCCTATAGCATCCATTGCCCCCAGAATCCCCATACCCCCTATACCTCCAATAACCCCCATAGACCCCCTACCCCCCATACCCCCTATACCAATACTCCCATACCTCCTATACCCCCATCACCCATGCCCTTTTTATCCTTCATAGCCGCCTTGCCCCCTATACCACCAAACCCCCATACACCCCATACCCACTATACCCCACCATACACCCCGTACACCCCATATGTGCCATATCCCCCATACCCCTATGGCTGGTATGGGGGGTATGCAGGGTAAAGGGGGTATAGGAGAGTATAGGTGATATAAGGTGATTTGAGGACCTTGGGAGGGTCTAGGAGGATATGGGTGATATGTGGGATTGGGGGTATAGAGGGTATGGGAGGTTATAGGTGTTATTGGGGGCATAGGCGGTATGTGGGGCTTTGGGGGGTATGGGGCATATGGGGGAAATGGGTAGTTCAGGGGTGTGGGGATAAAAAGGGGTATGGGGGATATAGGAGGGTATGGGGGGCAATGGGGGTTATTGGGGAGTATAAAGAGTTTGGGGGGTATGGGGGTTAGAGAGGGTATGGGGGGACTGGGGATATAGGGGGTATGGGGGATTATATGGCCTATAGGTGACATAGGAGGTATTGGGGTGTATGGACGGTATAGAGGGTCGAGGGTACATGGGGGTATCGGGGTTATGGGAGTAGAGGAGGAATGGGGGTTATATTGGGGTAGAGCGGGTGTAGAGAGGGTATAGGGGATATGGGTGAGCATGGAAGATATATGGGGTATGGGGGATATAGGAGGTATAGGAGGAATTGGGATATGGGGGGTCTGGTGGTTATGGTGGGTATCAGGGGAATCGGGGGTATAAGAGGTATAGGAGTTATGGGGGACATAGGCGGTATAAGCATATGGGGGATATAGGGAATATGGTGGGTCTGGGGAGTAAGGGGGTATAGGGGTATGATGTTATGGGGTATATGGGCGCTCTGATGGGGTGTAGGGAGTATACGGGGTATGGGCAGTATGGGTCGGATGGCGGGCATGGCAGGTATCAGGGATATAAGGGGTATAGGGGTTAATGGGGGATGTATGTGTTTCAGGGGGGTATAGGGAGAATGGGGGATGTGGGGGTTATTGGGGTCCATCCACCCTATAACCTCCATTCCCCTTTACCCCCCCATAGCCTCCATTGCCCCCCATATCCCACAGACCTCCATACTTCCCATAGACCCTTGTGGAAGAATGGCCTGGAACAGGGGAAACTTAGAGAAAACCTAGGGCCTAACAAAAGTTCTGGCATTACAGCAGCTTGCTTGGGGTGATACACAGTTGCCACTTCCAGGATGGCTGGTACACACGGACTCTGCTCCTCCACAATTCCCTGGGCAGCACAATCTGCCCTCCTCGTAGCTGCAAAGTGGAGTTACGAAGGATGGGATGGAGTGAAGACATCGCAGCCAAACTGTTGCACTCCCTGTGCTGGGCCGCTGATCAGCCACATAGTAGCTGCCCAATGGGAGAAATATGATAAGATGTCTGGCGCTGAGCCAGCAAAGGTGGCAAATCACCCCTTTCAGATGAGCTTTGCTTGAACTTTGCTCATTATAAGCTCATTATAATGCCAATGCACACCTCCATCCCAAAAGTTACCCGCCTCTGAGGTATGACCACTCCTCACTGAGCATGCACCCTAGATTTTCAATTGACTGTACTTTTAAATGAAAGCGAGAAACTTTTTCACCAATCAGAACAATATTAAGTATGACTATAGTCACTCAAGCTCCACCTGAATGTAAAGTATAAAAGGTGAACTAAAGATGAGAAGCTGCTTTGTAAATGTTGCAGTTGAATAAACCATGCTGTTTGTGAACTCGATTACTTGTTTGAGGGGCGGGTGATCAGACCTACAGTTGACAGACTGTTCGTGAATCCGATACTGCCAGAGTCGAGCTGATAGTTTATCACACTATTTGGGAACTCGATTTGTTCCTAGGAAGGTGATCAGACCTACAGTCCTCAGACTGTGAATCCGATACTGATTTGCTATCTCCTTCCCCCAGCACCACCACTACGGCTTTCAAACTGCAACATTTTCACAAAATTGGCGTAGTTGGCAGGATGTCAATAAAGGAATTCCTACGGAGACAGAAATGTGCCCCCTCAGAAGGTGGGGAAGATTGGGCCAGAGATAATTGGTCAGATCCTGAAAAGGTCTTGCAAAGAATGGAGGAATGTCACACTAAGTTTAAGGACGGCAAAGGCAAGGGTGTTATTTGTGCCATTCTGGGCCGTTGCCTAATTCAGGCGCAGAAGGACTATAAAATAAATGAGAAATTAAAATTAGAGTATCAAAGTAAAAATTCAGAAATTCAACACTTGCAATATGAATTAGAGAAGGAAAAGAGACGTACCTAATTATTGGAACAGCAAATTGAAACAATGCTGATGCAGGCACCCCGACCCCCTAATATAAGGCAAATCAGGAAGTTAATTACTAACACTGAGCCTGAGGATTGGGATGGAGACATATGAGGAGATCCAGATGAAAAGATAGAAGAAGAATCCTCAGAACCAGTGGCTGTTAGGCCACTGATAAAGACTGAAACATCTGAAGGACCCCGAGGTCGGAATCCCCGCACTACAATTCGGACTACTCCTTATTCAGGTTCAGAATTAGGAGAACTGCAGACTAAATTTTCAAGGAAGCCTGGGGTAACCGAAACCGAATATTTGTGAAGAGTTTCTCTTTCAGGTGGCAACAGAATACTTTTAGACAGAGAAGAATGTGTAGGTTTCTAGGGATCAGGAATGTTTCTTGATGGGGGGTTCCCACATGATAATCAACCTATTACTGCTTGAGTTGCTTTTTGGGCAGGGGAAATTGACCCAGAGAAAGAGGTGAGCCACTAGTAATCAAAGTTAGGGAATTGTCTGGCTTATCAGAGGCAATGCAGAAGGCTGCTTGTATCCAGGCAATGTATGATCGAGGACATTTTGATGTTCCATTAATGGCTCTGGTAGACCCAGTCCATCTAAGACCCCTTATTAAGGGTCTGCCCAACACAGCAAGATCTACATGCAAAATTTGAAGGAAAGGGTTATAAGGGCCCGAGAGCATAATGATCAAAACCCTCACGCCCCTGCTGTACATATCCCTACTTGGGCAGATCTGTTACATGACATGGTGAGTTATGGACGAGAGATGGCGTGGTCGGACCTTGAGCCTCTGCCAGAACAGTCAGGGAAAGGTAGGAAGGTATTTCACACAATAAAATCGGAGGCGTGGCCATACCCAAAACATGAATTGGAACCCTTTCAGGGTCTGCCGGCATCTGTAAGTAAAATTAACAGCCCTCTGCGCAATGATTTATGATGACAAGCATTAGCTTTAGGAGTGCCCCGTGCTATGCTGCAGGGGCAATCCACTAGCTGCATCAGAAAATTGGTTGAAATCCTGGAACGCAGAGCAACTGAATCTCCACCTTCAAGCGGACAGGACAAGAACTCCCCATCTCCCCCTGCCTCCGACAGAACAAACAATCCTTTTGCTCCTGTAAGAGAAGAATTTAGGAGATCAAAAAACTAAATGATGCGGATTAGGGTTCGGGCCGCCCAACCCGCATGATACATATTTTTCAATGGTCCAAAGACAAAGAATCCTACATATCAATTCCTGTTGGTCCAAAAAAGCTTAGTCTAGAATTCTTGATTGAACTGGAGCACAGATTAGTGTTTTGAACGAGTTGCAAGCAGAATCTTTAGGACTTAAATCTTCTCAAAAATGTATTGTGAGTAATGGAGTTACAGGTGCTAAAGAAAAATACCCACTTGCTAGGACATAATTGTGGTTGCCTGGGGAAAAGAGGATGACAGCTGTGGATGTGGTACTAAGTTCACACCCAGGGAACATCCTAGGATATGATGTGCTTAGAGGAAAGCAATAGTATCTGCCTAATAGTAGTGTCTGGAATTTTGGAGGAAAGGAGCAGGAAAGCATAACGGTAGGAATGCTGGAAGTAACCTGTGTCCTGCCCCCATCTCATGTGACCGATGTTCCCCAATACCATTTGCTTGCAGCTGCAAAGAAGGGAATAACTGAAGTAATTGTGCACTTGGAAAAGTGAGGCATAATTGGCCGAACACACTCTCCATATAACTCCCCTGTGTGGCCTGTCAAGAAGGCGGATGGCAAGTGGAGAATGACAACTGATTACCAAAAACTTAATCATAACACAGGCCCGCTAACGGCTGCAGTCCCTAATATAGCTGAGATTGTCATGGTTATACGATCAGCTGCACATCCCTGGATGGCCACCCTAGATATCAAAGATATGTTCTTTATGGTACCCCTAGATGATAAAGATAAGCCACAGTTTGCATTTACATGGGATGGTGTACAATATACCTTTAATCGATTGCCACAGGGATATAAACACTCACCCACCATTGCACATAATGCACTTGCAAAACTCTAGCCATGGTAAAGAAACTCCCTGAAATATGCATTTATCAATATATAGATGATATACTAATAGGTGTGAACAACAAGGAGTGCGTACGAGAAACTGCCCAAACTGTTTGGCATCTATTAACAAACCACAACATGGAGGAATCCCCATCCAAATGTCAAGGTCCAGCACAAGAAGTTAAATTCCTGGGAGCTTTGTGGGTATCAGGAGCTGTAGCTGTGCCCGATGATACGTTAACGGAGATTGAAAATGGACATCTACTCCAAAACAAGAAGGAACTACAATAACTAATGGGAACACTAGGATATTGTAGGAAACATGTTCCTGGGTTCTCTGTAATTGCCCGTCCTCTATATGATTTGTTGAGAAAGAACAAACCGTGGGATTGGACTCCAACCTCTGCAGAAGCCATTAGAACCCTAAAGGATGAATTAGTTACCAATCAGAGGCTAGGCCCTTTAAATCCAGTGGACGCTTTTCGTGTTGAATGGAGTTTTTCTGAACATGCCTCCTATTGTGACATCTTTCAAAAAGGAGCTTCAGGTCCTTCACGACCCCTGCTTTTCTCATCTACGACCCCTCCTTTAAACAGACAGAGCAGCGTTACTCTGAGTGGAAAAAGGGACTCCTCTCCTTAGTTTGTGCAGTGAAAGAGGCAGAAAAACTACGAACCTCACAGGATATCATTGTTCAGGGGCCTTTTCCATTGTTAAGCCCTATCCTTAAAGGCACTCCCCCTCCTGAAGGTGTTGCACAGAAGGGAACTATCTGCAAACGGTATGCTTATCTAGAAGGAATAAGCCACTTCTTATCATTAAAAGAAAGACCAACTAAGACCTCCAAATTAAAAAAGCCATTAAGCTCAGAAAAGTATAAAAGGTGAACTAAGGATGAGAAGGGCGAGGAGGAAAAGATTCCATCGTAAATCCTGGGTCAGTCGACGGGCTGAACCCCCTTTCCTCCCCTCGGGTCAGGATGCTGCCTGAGGAGACTCAAGATTGAGAGTCCTGTGGTGAGTGATGACTGCACATTTGTACATCAGAGCTAGCTCTACCTACCACGCTGTAGTAGAGAATTTCCTATACTGACATCCGAAATCTGCTTTGTAAATGTTGCAGTTGAATAAACCATACTGTTTGTGAACTTGACTACTTGTTTGGGGGGCAGGCAATCAGACCTACAGTTGACAGACTGTTCGTGAATCCGATACTGCCAGAGCCGAGCTGATAGTTTATCACACTATTTGGGAACTCAATTCGCTCCCAGGAAGGTGATCGGACCTACGGTGCTCAGACTGTGAATCCGATACTGATTTGCTATCTCCTTCCCCGCCCCCCACCACCAATATGGCTTTCAAATTGCCACATTTTCACAGCCCCGCTGGTGGCCCTGTCAGCATCGGCAAAGAGACACCGCGGAGCAACAAGGGCCCACAGGATGCGCCGGGCCCTGAGCGCGGTCCAGGCTGGAACTGGGAATAAAGGGGTTTTCCTGGCGTCCGCCCGGTCCCTGCACGCAGCACCAGCCTCATGGGGCCCTCCCCACGTTGAGCAATCCTGGTGACCCTTGGCCCCCCCGGCGCGGCTCGGGTGCAGCAGCCGCGCGAAGGGCACAGGGACGGGAACAGGACGGGGACAGGACGGGGACAGTCCCCGCGAGTCCTGGTGATCGGCTCCACGCGGCCCCTTCCCAGGCTCAGCGGCACCTGGTGAGATGGTGGGCGGAACACTGCGGGACGGTGGGGAGACATGTCCCAGTGCCAGCGCGGTGGCCCTAGGGGCTGGATGGGAGTCAGGGTGCTGTCCCAGCCAGGCCGAACCGGGGTGAACGGGGCCAAATCAGGTTGAACAGGGCCAAATCGAGTTGAACAGGGCCAAACCGGGATGAATGGGGGCGAACAGGGTCGAACTGGACGGCTGCGCTGGGGGTCCCAGTGGGGGCGGGGGCCTCGGGCTCCCCTCGCATTATCTCTGCCCAGTGACACATTAACTGCAGCCACAACAGCCGGCCGCGCCGCCAAGGCCGAGTGTCAACACGTCCCCTCCGGCACCACCCCCGTGGGGACACGTGGCGGCGGCGCAGGCCTCCCCGCAGGGACAGGCACACGGTGGGTCTGGACCAGGGCAGCGGGGGGGACCCGGGTGGCACAGGGTGGGCCTCACGTCGTTTCCCCCTCCACAGCCTCATCGGGGACCCTCGGCCACCATCGCTGCCCACCCCGACCGCGCAGGGTGGCCCCATGGGCCCGCGCAGGTGGCTGCTCTGCTGGCTGTGGCTGGCGGCACTGGGAGGGACGCGGGAGGACGCAGCGGCACTGGAGCCCAGCTACTACGTACAGCAGCTCTTCGGGCTGTATGGCACCAATGGCACGCTGCCTGCCGAGGGGCTGGCACGCCTGCTGCGCAGCCTGGGGCTGGGCCGCGTGCGCATCGTCAGTATCGAGCACGACGAGCTGGGCCATGGACACGCCAGCCACCTCGACCTGCTCGATGTGCAGGAGCAGCGGCACCACCACCGGCACCCAGCCTGGGAGCACAGTGCAGCCTCCAGTGCTGCCCCGCGTGCGCCCACCACCACCGCCACTGCGTCACCCCTGCGCAGGTACTGTGGAGGGCAGCCCCGTGGTCCCACACTGCACTGGTACATCCCTTGGGAACAGCCCCTGCACCAGGACATCCCCCAGTCCCAGCCCCAGGAGCATCCCTTGCATGGGAGCATCCCCCAGACCCAGCCCATGGGGCAGACGCTGCTCCAGGACATTCCCCGGGAGCAGCCCTTGCACCGGAGCATCCCCTAGACCCAGTTTGTGGAACAGCCCCTGCACCGGGACATCACCTGGGAGCAGTCCCTGCACCAGAGAGTCCCCAGATCCAGCCCTGGGAACGTTCTCTGCACTGGAGCATCCCTCATACCCGGTCCTTGGAGCAGCCCATGCACTGGGGTGTCCTCATGACTCAGCTTCTTGGAGAATCCCCTGCACCGGAGCCTCCCCTAGACCCAGCCCTTGGAGTAGCCCCTGCACTGGGACATCCCTCAGACCCCGGACATCCCCCAGACTCACCTCCTGGAGCATCCCCCGCACTGGAGCATCCCCCAAACCCAGCCCTTGGAGCAGCCTCTGCACTGGGGTGTCCTCCTGACCCAGCTCCTTGGAGCATCCCAGACTCAGTCCATGGAGCATCCCTGATGCACTGGAACATCCCCATCCCAGCTCCCCTGCATGCACTAGAGCATCCCACATCCCAGGTTCACCCGCCTTCTCCTGCTCCAGAGCCTCCTGCACTGGAGCATCCTGTATCCCGGCTCCTCTGGGATCCTGTGTTGCACCAGCACAACTCCCAGCCTGACTCCTTGCAGCATCCCTGAATGCTCTGGAGCTTCCCATCCCAGGTCCCCAGGTGTTCCTTGTCCCAGCTCCCTGGATCACCCCCATCCTCCCACTCTGGAGCCTCCTGCACTGGAGCTTCCCCATCCTGCACCTCCACTGATCCTTTGTTACATGAGAACATCCCCTGTCCCGTCTCCTTGGAGCCTCCCCTTTTCCCTGTGTCCCTAGCAGCTCCCCCCTGCCTTCCCGCAGCCCAGAGCCACCCTGGAGCAAGCAGGAGCCAAAGAGTTGGAAGGAGCCTGTGCCGTCGGAGCCACCAGCTGTGACAGCCGCACCGGGACCCCGCGGAGCCCGGCCGGGGCTCGGGCTGCTGGGCCAGGTGCTGGGGCTGGAGCAGTCGGGCAACGAGGACCTGCACGAGGACGTGAGCCAGGGGCAGGGTTGTGCGGGGCTGCCGTGCTGGGACCCGGGCACCACTGCCAGTCCGGTCGTGTCCCCACAGTGCCTCAACGTGTCGCAGTTGCTGCTCCACGTCGGGCTGGCACCAGTGGCACGGCTGACGCCGGAGCAGTTCTCGCTGCTCTGCCCGGCCCTGCTCTACCAGATCGACAGCCGCGTCTGCATCCAGCATTACGACGAGGTGGCACCCGCCCCACCGCCACAGCGGCTCTGGCCAGGTAACCGTGGCTGGGACCCAAACTGGACACTGGTGGGGGTGGGTCTCGTCTCCGGGTCCCCGTTCCTGCATCCCCAAAGGCCCCATCCTGCAGCCCCCAAGCCAGGGCTGTGTCCCCATCCCACAATCCCCACAGGACCCCCCATACCCACAGGACCCATTCCCACATCCTCCAACGGCCTCATCCCACATCCCCAGGCCACAGCCCCCCCTGCATCCCAGACACCTCCGTCCTGCATCCCTCAAGCCAAGGCCTCGTCCCCTGTTCCTGCCTCCCTTCAGGTGCCCATTCCTGCACCCCCAATGCCCCCCATCCTGCATCTCCCTGTCCCCCATCCCCTCTCCCTGTCCCTGCACCCCTTGCCCACCCTCCCAGGCTGGCCCCATCCCCGCACGGTGCCCAGGACTGGGCTCACGGGCGCCGCAGCGCTGGGCTGGGGGCTGCTGGCCGTCGCCCTGCTCAGCCTCCCATCCGCACTGGCCGTGGGGCTGGCGCCACTGCTGAGCAGCGGCTCCTTCCGTGCACTGCTGCCCTTCCTGGTGGCGCTGGCCGCGGGGACGCTCTGCGGGGACGCCCTGCTCCACCTGTGGCCCCACGTAGGTAGCGGGAGGGTGGGCGGGGGGGTCCTGGCATCCGGGAGCCTGAGCAGCCGCTCGCCGTGCCCAGGCGCAGGGGCAGCTCGGGGAGCCGGCGGCAGCGGCCGGGGCACTGCGGCAGGGGCTGGCGGTGCTGGGGGGCATCTACCTGCTGTTCCTGCTGGAGCTGCTCCTGGGGATGCTGCGGCGGCGCAGTGAGGCCACGGTGAGGGCCAGGCGGGCACGGGGCGGGCACTGGGGCCGCCGGTCCTGCTCGTGCCTGACACCGGCTCCGCATCCCTGCAGAAACACAGGGCCACAAGCAGCCACCCCCACAGAGAGAGCTCCGGTGCAGCCACCACGGTGCCAGGTAAGGCCCCGGGGTGTCCCATGGCACCCTGTGGTGTCCCACAACCCCCAGTGCTCCGGTGCTCCCCCTGCAGGAGCTGAGCTGCGCTGTCTGACGGCCCCCGAGCTGGAGCCGCATGGGGTGGCCGCGCCCCATGGACACCCCCACGGACACTCCCATGGTCCCGTGCTGCCCCCCCGGCTGGGCACCGCTGACCTCATCTGGATGGTCGTGCTGGGGGATGGGATCCACAACCTGATGGACGGGGTGGCCATCGGTGAGCACACAGAGACATCAGGAGCGAGGGGAATGGGGTCGCGACAGCAGAGGGGCATGAGGCTGCACGGTGCTTTGGGGCAGGGACATGGGCGCACAGGAGCTTAGTGACAGAAGGACATGGTGCCTGGGAACCTCAGGAATATGGTGCATGGGAGCACAGGGACCTGGTGACACAAGGACGCAGTGCATGGGGACATGAGTTGCATGGCACGTGGGGACACAGGGATTTGGTGGTGGAGGGACACGGTGCATGGGGACATGGGATGCACGGTGGCATAAGGACAGAGTGCATGGGGACATGGGGTGCATGGTGACACAGAGACCTAGTGGCAGAGGGACACACTGCATGGGGATATTGAGTGCATGGTGGAACAGTGGAGGGGCACACAATGCAGGGAGACATGGGGTGCATGGTGACACAGGGACGCAATGGCAGCAGGACAAGGTGCATGGAGATGTGGGATGTATGTGGCAAAAGGACACAGTGAATGGGGACATTGAGTCCATGAGGGCACAGGGATCTGGCGGCAGATCCACGGAACATGGGCACATCAGGGCAGAGGGACAGCCACAGGTACGGTCTCTCCCCTCGCGGCTCCTGTGCCCGCAGGCGCTGCCTTCTCACAAAGCGCCATGGGTGGCCTCAGCACCGTGCTGGCTGTGCTGTGCCATGAGCTGCCGCACGAGTTGGGTGAGTGTCATCCCCGTCCCGATGGCGGCGCCGTGCGTGTCCCCACACTCCCATCACTGCCATTGCGTCTCACACAGGGGACCTCGCGGTGCTGGTGCGGGCGGGCGTGTCGCCCCGCGCACTGCTGCTGCTCGCGCTGTTCTCAGCGCTGCTGTCGTGCGCGGGGGCAGCCGTGGGCGCTGTGGCGGGACAGGGCGCCACGCACATCACTCCCGCGCTGCTGGCCGCCGCCGCTGGCCTCTTCCTCTACGTGGCCCTGGCTGACATGGTGAGAGGGGGACAAGGTGGGGGGACATGGTGGGTGGTGCCAGTGGGGAGGCTCCGCAGAGGCTCTGCTGACGCCCTCATGCAGCTCCCCGAGGTGCTGCGGGGCGCTGAGGCTGCCGGCGGTGGCTCCTGGAGCCGCTTCACGCTGCACAACGGCGGCTTCCTGCTGGGCAGCGGGGCCATGCTGGGCATCGCACTGCTCGAGGGCCGCGTCAGCGCCTGGCTGCAGCCCTGAGCCCCGGACACCCCCGGAGCTGCCACCGCCTTCCCGCCGCACCGGCAGCGTTCCCAGGGCATCGGGGATGTTCCCAGGGCATTGGAGACGTTCCCAGTGCATTGGGGACATTCCCGGCACATTGGGAATGTTCCCAGGGCATCAATGACATCCTGGTGCATCCCACCACACTGGTGGCATTCCCAGGGCACTGGGGACATTCCTGACACACTGATGCATCCCACCACACTGGTGGCGTTCCCAGGGCACTGGGGATATTCCCAGGGCATCAGTGAGATCCTGGTGCATCCCACCGTGCCGGTGGCATTCCCAGGGCATTGGGAACATTCCTGGGCCATTGGGGATGTTCCCAGGGCATCAGTGACATCCTGGTGCATCTTGCCACGCGAGCAGAATGACTGGGCATTGGGGACATTGCTGGCACATTGGGACTATCCCCAGGGCATCAGTGAGATCCTGGTGCATCCTGCCACCCCAGCAGCATTCCTAGGGCACTGGGGATGTTCCCAGGGCATTGGAGATATCCTCAGGGCATCAGTGACATCCTGGTGCAGTGACACCATTCCCACTGCAGTGGCACCATTCCTGCGGCACCGCTGACGTTCCCAGTGCATTGGGTTCATTCCTGGTGCACCAGTGTTGTTCCAGACATGTTGGGGACATTCCTGGTGCATCGGCAACGTTCCCGCTGCACCGGCGACGTTCTTGGTGCACTGGGGACATTCCTATTGCTCCGGGGACGTTCCCAGTGGGCCGCCAACACTCCCACCGCACTCCTTGACTGTTCCCGGTGCACCAGGAATCTTCCTGGTGCGCCAACGCCGTTCCTGCTGCGCTGACACCACTCCACACGCATCGGCCCCATTCCCGGTGCATCGGCCCCATTCCCGGGACCAGGGCCCGGCCCAGGCGCTATCCAAGGCCGCTTCCCGCCCCCTCCCACAGGAAGCAGAGCGGAGCTAGAAGCAATAGCATTTTAATAAACATAATTGATTCAAAGCCACAATATGAATAACAGGACTTGGTCGCAGCTTACATCGTATAAAATAGATCAAGTCTGAATGCTTTTTTCTTTTTTTTTTCCATTTTTTAGATTTCTTTTTAGTTCCTTTCCCCCCCTCCCACCCCCCAGGTGATGCAGGATTCCTCAACAGACATAAACGCAACATCTGAGACAGGCAGCGGCTCGTGGGCAGGTGCAGGGATGGGGGCTCCGGGGCTTCGCAGCCCCTTTCTGGGTTTTGCTCCAACGGCTCCGCTCGCCTTCGCGGCTGGGGTGGGGGGGGTCGCTGGCACCAGGGACCCCCCGCCCCCAAGGGTGCTGCGTTCCCAGTGCCCTCCGCACCGCTGCTGCTCACGACCGCCCCGGGGCCATTCCGTGCGATTCATGGGTTTGTTTTTTAATCTATTTTGTAATTGCACATCAAAACTCTACCCTACTTGCGGCGGGCAAGCCGCTAGGCAACACGTTTGTGCTTGAAACCAGTGGTTGAAGGAGGGAGCACCCACGGCAGAGCCGGGAGGACGCCTGGAGCGGGGCCGTGTCCAGCACGGATGGACGGACACAGCCGCGGTGCGGAGAACCCTGCCCCGTGCAGAGGGATGTCAGAGCATCCCATGGGAATGCTGGAGCCTCCTTCCATGCTGGGATGTGGAACATCCCTCCCCATGGGGACACGGCAGCATACCCAGCGCAGGGCCGCGTTCACCTCTGCCTCCCCGCATGGCGCCCGCAGGAACCGCATCCCGGCACGGCCGCGGGTTGAAGCCGGGGGCTAACGGAGAAGGGGCCGGGAGGGAGCCGGAACGGCCACGGCGCTGGCGGAACAGCCAGGCCCAGCGCGCGTGGCAAGAGGTAGGTGTGAACAGTGCAGAGAGACACAACCCAAAGGAGCCCCCATGGCCGCCCGCCCACCCACCTGTGGCCCCTATTGCTTTAGATCCCCCAGGCAGCTCCTTCCTGGCGTGGGAGCTGCAGAGCAGAGCGATTCCCTCCAAGGATCCTAGGAAGGAGGAGGAGGAGAGGGGGAACCTGCATGTGCCCAGCAAGGAGGGAGCCCCGTCTGCATCCCCGTTCCTGGATGCCCCGCGGAGCCCACGCGGCGTCCACGGGGCGGGCACTGGCTCCATGTCCTGCTCGGCTCCATGTCCCGCAGCCGTGTTGCAAAGCGAGAAGCCCTGTGGCTCCTCCGCCTGCAGACGAACCCCGAATCCCACCGTTTCTGCACATTTTGTTCGTGTTTTCAAGACGACAGGCGACACCGGGGTGCCGCTGCCTGCTCCCCGCTTGCTCTCTGCTTGCTTTTGCCCCTCTCCGTGGCGCGGGGAGGACGTTACCGACCTTGCTCCTACATTACCCACCCCCAGCTGCCTCCTCGCTGTGGATTTTCTTCCTTGCGAACGCGCCCAGTGCAACCGGGTTTGAGCAGCTCCTGGCGGCCTTGGGGGAAATAAAATCAAAAGAACCAAAAAAAAAGAGGAAAAAAAGGAAAGAAAAAGAACCAGCAAAGCCCCAGCCGCCCCCCACACGGTCAGGCCGGGGCTGCCCGCGGAAGGGGCTGGTTTTTCCTTTGGTTTCCGACTGAAGGCAAAGGCGGGGGGGGGGCATAGTCTGCAGGGCCCGGGACACCCCTGCATCCCGTGGTCCCTGCGGGGGGAGTGGGGGTCCTGCTGCGGTAAGGCCCCCGGCCCTGGCAAACAGCGCAAAAACGTAAAAAAAAAAGGAAAAAAAAAATTTTTTTTTTTTAAAAAAAAGGTTGTTTCTTGGGTCTCTGCAGTTTGTTCTCGGTTTTGGCTTTTTCCCCTTTGTGGCTGGCCATGCCCGCGCACTCGGGGGAGCCCTGGGCCCCACACGCTCGAGGCAAAGCTACCACCTGCGTTTGGGGGGATTTCTCTTGTTTTTAGTGCTATTTTGCATGCAGCCCCCGCTTGGCCTGGTGGCCACACTGGGGCTGGCTGCAGGGATGCAGACGGGCCAGGGGGGATGTTTTCCTGAAGGGTAATTCCCGATCCGGCGGCGCGGCCGCTACATTCAGGGTTCGTCAGCAGTTTCTATGGCTCGGGGCCGCGGCGCAGCCCGTATGGCAGTGCAAGGCCCTCCCGTGACATGTGCTCGCACCGGGCACGCCGGCCCCTCTGCTCCCGCCTTCCCTAGGAACCAAGTGGCGGGAAACGAGTGATCCGCAGCCAAAGCTGCTCCCGTCTCCCTTCCGCGCCCGCTGCTCTGTGCCCTGGGGGATAAGGGGAGCCCGGACTCATGCTTGAACAAAAGTGCTTATTACTTGAAGCAAGTGCTTTGGACCGAGGGGGCGGAGGGAAACTTCCTTTTTTTTTTCTTTTTTTTCATTTTTTCTTTTTTTTGGAGGAAAAGGGAAGCCGGGGGCGTGAGCGATGCCTGCATGTTTGAGCCCAAGGTGAAGCAGCGGGAAGGGGGAGTCGGCACGAGGCGGGAATGGTCTGACTTTGGCATCAAGGCGGGAGCGGCGCCGGCTCCGGAGCGCTGGAGCGCAGGCCGGGCAGCGGAAGTTTCCCTCCTTCCCTCTTGACAATGCACTAGGGAAACCATCACAAATCTCGTTTAGCAAAATAATGCATTATTACCAAACACTTTGATTATTACTTAAATTGTCAAGCTGTGCTGTCAATGGATACAATACAGCGTTAAAGGAGAACAAGACTGGCACCTGCCAGAGACCCGGCTGCGCTCCCAGTGCTTCTCAGTGCTTCCCATGTTCCCAAAGCATGGCCTCACTGCTGCAACCTCGTTTCGCTCTGTCATTCTTACTATTATTATTATTATTATTATTTCCAATAAGACACAGAGGGAGGGGAAAGAAGGAAAAGCCTCACTGGGAGCAGGGAAGCGCAGAGCGGGGATGGAGAAGCCCTTTCGGAGTCACGTTGATTGTCTCGCCCGGGGTCAGGCGTCACGCTGGGGACAGGTGACAGGTCACAGCGCGGAAATGAGGCGAAAAGGGGAGAGATTTTTGAGGAAAGCAACCAAAAACCACTGTTATTCTCCAAAACGCAAGGAGGCGGGAGAAGGGGAGCGGCACGCACTGTTCCGGTGGGAATCCACCTTGGAGCGTGGTGCCCGCCTCTCGCTGCGCCTTGGGAAATACTTTAGCCCTTGGAAAAAAGACACCTGGGGACTTTGGACCCATTTTCCTGACCCGGGGCAGCAGCGGGAAGAGAAAGAGGGAGCGAGAGGTGGAAGGAGGATGCGAGAGCTGGCGGCTCCGGGCAGGGCAGTGCCGCAATGTAAACAAGGTTGGTTCCAGTTCTCCGCGCGGGAGGATCTGCGGGAAGGGTCTTTCCGTTCAAGTGCCGGGAGTTGGGGCTCCCGCTGAGGTATTCGCTGCAGAAAGGTAACACTTTCTTTCAAGCCAAGAGGATGCGGGGAGGGGGCCGCTTTGGTTGGGCTTTGGTGAAAGGAAGAAACGGGGGCCGGGAGGGGATGAGCCCGTGGCACCGGAGCGGAAGCCACGGTGCCAAGGAGGCCGGCGCTGCCGCGACAGGCACCGGGACAGCAGCCACCTTCACCTCCAAAGGCTGCCAAAAATAATAATAATAAAAAAAAAAAAGACTAATATGTTATTTTGGTTACAGAAATGCTTTTTCCTCTTTTAAAGACAAGAGCCAAAGCAAGTGGCTCCATCACTGCCTCGCGGCCCGAGGGGCGACGGGGACACGGCGGTCGGCCCGGACGCCTGGGCCCGTCCCCGTCTTTGGCTTTGAACAGGCTCCTGATATGCTGAGAGGCTCTTGGTTTTCTTGCACGTGATACTGCTACAGTAATCCAGGAAAACAAAAATACAGTGCAACATTCTTGAATGCTTCAAACCTGCATTATAAATATGATCCTTAAAATTAAAAAAAAAAAAGAACACTGATCCCACATACACACACGCTAATAAAACCTGCCAAGATGCTGCAGTAGAAAAATAAACATAGACTGATTTAGGGTTGTGAATAAGGACTTTGAAGTGCATTTTTTTCCTAAAAGGTTTGGATTTTTTTTTTTTTTGATTTTTAAGGTAAATGCTCGTTTCTTTATAAATATCTTAAAAAAAAAAAAAAAGAAAAAAGCAACACTGGCTCTTGCATGGAAATGGCCACGCAACAAGAGAACAAGAAGTCACAAGAAGAGTCGTTCCATAGGATCCAACGTTTTGCCAAGAGAGAAAGGAAGAAGCCAGTACAATCCCTAAAGTGCCTGGAGCACAGGAGGTTGCAGCCGCATGGCCAGGCTTGCCGCGGGCACGGGCAGCAGCGCCCGTTTTGCATATACCTGACAGCTGCCAAAAGGGTGTTTGGGTGCCCCGGGTACAGTAGATCACGATCAAGTGTCTGTATTGGACGCGCAGGATGAGCGGGAGAAGGGTGACACGGAGCAGCAGGTTGCGGGGACCCTGGGCTGGGAGGCGGCGCCCGACCCGGCACGCCCAGCGCAGCGGGTCCCCCTTGCCGCCCCCGGCACCGGGAGTTCAGGCTTCCCCATCTGGCTAGATGGACCACAAGGAGCACAGGGAGTGCAGGAAGAGCAGGACCGCGTGGAGATAACAGGGAGCATGTGGGGAAAACGGGGAGCACAGGGAGTGTGGAGAGAGCAGGGAGCGCGTGGGGATAACAGGAATCGCATGGGTATAACAGGGAGTAAGAGGGGATAACAGGAAGTGCATCGGGATAACAGGGAGCGTGGGGAGCGCAGGGAGCGCAGTGAGAGTGCGGGGAGCACAGGGAGTGCACAGAGATAAATGGGAGAGCGCAGGGAGCACAAGGAGAGCACAGAGAGCACACGGACAACGGGGACNGAGCGCAGGGAGCACAAGGAGAGCACAGCACACGGACAACGGGGATGCACCGGTGCACATGGGGCTGCAGCGGGGCAAGGCTGGGGGAGAGGTGGTTCCTTTTTTAAGGTTGTCTCCAACCCTGCAGCCAGCGAAAGCGCACAGCAGGACCAGCCAGAGCGCGCAGGGCCGGAGCAAGCGGGGAGGGAGCACGCGGGGCCAGAGCGAGCGGGATCACAGCAAGCAGAGCAGGAGCGCGCAGGATGGAAACGCGCAGGGCCGGAGAGAGTGGGGCCGTGGCAAGCGGGGCCGGAGCGCGCAGGCTGGAAACGCACAGGACCAGAGCAAGCAGGATCGGAGTGAGAAAGGTGGAAATGAGCCAGGTGGAGCGAGTGGGACAGGAACATGCGGGACCAGAGCGAGTGGGACAGGAGCGAGTGGGGTCGGAGCATGTGGGGCCAAAGTGCATGAGGCCGGAGAGAGCAGGACAGAAACACGCAGGATGGGAATGCATGAGGCTGGGGCAAGCGGAGCCAGAGCGAGCACGATGGCAGCGTGTGGGGTTGGAGCGAGCGGGATGGGAGTGCGCGGGGCCAGAGCGAGCGGGATGGGAGCGCGTGGGGCTGGAGCAGGATGGGAGCGCGCGGGGCCACAGCTGGCAGTGCTCCCTGCTTTCCCTGGCTTGGCAAGCAGTTTCGCACCGCCCAGGCAGCCGAGCGGGAAGAGGAAGCTCTGAATTCCCGGCCTGTGGGGCCGCTCTGGAAGGACTGCCCAGTCTTGTTCTCCTTTAAAGTGCCCTATATTTATAGAATTTCTAAATAAATATAATAAGATATTAAGTCACCCATCATTTGCGCTACTCCGAGTAACAGCCATCCAGGCCGATGGCGCCGTGCCGCTCCTTGCCGTAGGGGCAGCTGCCGCCATTGGGCAGGGTGCCACAGGCCGCCGTTTTGGCCGCGATGCCGCAGTTCTTGAGGAGGTTGAAGCTGAACGAGCTGATGGCGTCTTTAGGCGGGAAAGGCTTCATGGTGGAGAGGATAAGTGCCAGGCAGTCGGCAACGTCCTTGTTGGGGGCGCATGCCAAGGCTGGGGTATGACCTGAAATGGAGCGAGCATGAGGGCCGTGCCGGGCGGCCCTGCTCCTGCCCAGGTGGCACAAACTCGCCGCAGAGGCAGCGCTGGGCAGGGACAGGGACGGGGCCCTCCTTCCACCTCGGACGCGGGAGGCGAACGTGCTGCCGCGCGTGAGGCCTGGTCCCAGGCTGGATCCGCTCCTGGATCCACCCGCACCCCAGATCCAATCGCTTCAACCAGGGCAATTTTCACTGCAGGGGCTGAGGGGCCAGAGCCTCGCTTTATCTTTATCTCAAAGGACCCTGCATGGGCGCTGGCAACCCTTGCAGTTCCTGCAAGCGCTTCGGAACGCGCCGGGAGCCAGGCAGAGGAGCCTCCAAAGGCCTGGTCGTGCAGCAGCTGCAGTGACATTTTTCACAGCTTAAAGGTATTCGAGCAGAACCAAAGCTCTGCTGGGAGAAAAAGTTGCTAGCCCCACAGCTGGCTCCTGCCAACCTGCAAGCAGGTCAGGAGTCTGTCACCAGCGCAGGCCAGCCCGGTTTGGTGGCCTCAGATGGCAGGAGAGCCAGACAGCAGCCAGAAGATGCAGGGCAGGAAAAGCCACATGCTTGAGACATGGGCGGGACTTGGCAACACCGAGCGCCAGAGCACCACGACGTGGCAAAACCCTCACCCGGCTGCTTGTGCCCAGCCAAGCGCTGGGAAGGAGGAGCACAGCTGCAGGGGGGACACAGGGACCCTTCCCATGCGGGCTGAGCAATCCCCACGCAGGCGCCGTCCCCAGGGAGGTCATGCAGCGCCCGTGGCATGATGAGGACTCACCTTCTTCATCCACAGCCAGCACGGTGGCTCCTCTGCTGAGCAGGGCCTGCACGACAGAGGCCAGGCCGTTGCGGGCGGCGATGTGGAGCGGCCTGCGGGCAGCAGTGAGAGGAAGCGCGTTAGGGGGACAGGGATGATCCTGGGGCTGGGAGCAGCGGACCGAGCAGTGTCCATGTTTGCACCTGACAGCTCGGACCTGGGGCTGCTCCCGTGGGAGCATCACGGGAGAACCGGGGCTCCCAGCTGGCAAAACTGGAGCCTGGAGCTGGGCAGGGTGGATACGGAAAGGACGGAGCCGCACATGGTTCCGAAGAGCTGCAGCTCCACTCCAGGGGGAGCAGCCAGTCTTCCCGGGACCTGCTCCTGCTGCCAGGCAAGGGCCTGCTGCGCCGCTGCCACCACCAGGACCTGCTCGCGCTGCGCACGCCATGCCCCTGCCAACACACCCCGCACCCAGCAGGGCCCTGCCAACCCGCCAGCCAGCTGTGCAAATACTCACATCTGCAGAGCACTGTTACTTGCATTGATAAGGCCAAGGTCGTGGGTTTCCCCCAGGATCAACAAGGCACACTTTTCATGACCCTGGAAGGGAGAGCAGGTTGTTCACCCTGCACGAGCACAAGGTCGGGGTGGTAGAGGGCATCCGAGCACTGTCTGAGCAGGATGTGATTCCCAGAAGATGGAGCTATTCCCTAAACCCCTCCTTCCAGCACCGTTTAATACTTCGGAAGGGTCTGAGAGGCAGATGCTGCCTCCTCCATCTCTTTCTTGGCAGTGTCTGATGTTTTTTTTGCATTGAATACACGGATTCCAAGCCTACTGCTTGCACCATATCCAGACTCTGGGGAGCACAGCGGGCTCCAGGTGCTCCCTGAGCAGGGACACCCCTCTCAGCAACATGGTTGCAAGGGCAGCACGGGTACAGCTGGTGGGCATTCGGCTCCCTACCTTGCTGCAGGCCAGGTGAAGAGCTGTGTTCTTGTTGACATCCAGCACAGTTATATTTGCTTTTGCTCGGTACAGCAGGAACTCTGAAATCGACAGGTGAAGCTGCTGTTGAGAAGAGGAAGCACCAAGCCCGGCAATACGGGGCCGTGGCCACGTGCTGAGGGGCAGGAGCAGAGCAGAGGCCCCAGTGGGCCTGGGAGAGGAGAGACCTGGGGTCCTGCTGCCATGCAGGTGGGGACAGTCCCCAAAGAACAGCCAGGAACACTGACTTGCCCGAACAGCAAATTCTCCCCTCTGCCATTAGAAGCTGGAGGACCTGGAGGACCAGAGCAGGACAGAGCTGCAGGGATAAGCCCATGGCCCGAGCAGCACGTACCGACTGCTGCGGTGTGCCCGTTCTCAGAAGCCATCATGAGGGGAGTCCTCCCCAGCTTGTCAGTCATGTCCACCTCGGCCTGGTGGCGCAGAAGCAGCTGTAAACCATGGATGTTGTCTGCAAAGGCAGCAGCGTGAAGGGGTGTCCTGCGAGGAGGAGAGAGCGTGTGAAGAGCACGGACAGCACCCAGCCCTGCCACCCTGTCGAAGCCCCGGACAGCTTTGAGGATTTGCACTGTAGGAAGGGCAGGGAGAGCGGAATTTACTTTGCGCTGCTGGACACAGCCACCAGACAGACTCTGCTCTGAGGTGGGTGAGGACAAGCGAGTCCGGGTGCCCTTGCAGCCATCCCAGCAGGACGAGCACGGCGGGGACTCCGCGGCCACACAAGAACAACCCTCCCAGAGCAACGCAGGAGTTGCGGCTACCCCCAAGACCCCAGCAAGTGGCTCATGGGAGAGGGACGGCTCAGCGCTCACCTTCCTTTGGCATCTCTGCTATTAACAATCTTGGCACCTAATGCTTCCACCAGCATTTCAGCAGTGCCGTCCTGGTTGTTAATTCTGTGGTGGGGATGAGAAGGGAAGTTAGAGGCAGGTGAAGCAGCACAACCGCCTCGCCCAGCGCGCAGGAGCAGCACAGAGCCTCGGGAAGCACGAAACAGCAGCTGCTCTGCAGCGAATTAGGGGAAAAGTTTTGCTCTTCTTGGTATTACTCAAGGAAACCCAGTACCACTGGGCTGTGCACGGCCGCTGATGAGCTCTGCAGCTCCAAGGGGACCTCCAGTGGCCCAGCCACAGCCTAGCGGCTGCAGGGACACCAGGACGAGCGGGTAGTAGAACCCTGAAGGGTGGCAGGGTGCCAAGCAGAAGAAATTCTGCTCTGTCAAGAGCACCAGGGATTGGATCTCATCGTTCCGCGGGCGCCTCAAGCCACGCATTACCTCTCCCAGCTATTCTGCAGGGAAGGACCTCAGGAGCCACTTACACTGCACAGTGCAATGGAGTAAAGGGGTTTCCTTCTAGGTACGCAAATGGATTGTGTTCAAGTAACAATTCAAGACAATCTTCATGCCCTGTGAGAAGAGAGGGATGGGAATGCATCCATATCCAGAAGACTGGAGGCGCTTCTGACCTCCTTCATGCCCTTCCTAAGAGCCTGAGGCTGCAGTGGACCTGCCTTATGCATTAAGCGAACAGGCCTGAGCGTGCCCTGTTCCTGCCCCTTACCGCTATAAGAAGCCCAGTGCATCGGTGAGTAACCACTGTAGTCCACCACGGAGTCCAGAGGGTCAGTAGAGAGGGCTGCCTGCAGCAGGGTCCGCAGGATTTCTAAGTGCCCACATGCCGACGCAAAGTGGATCGGGGTCCGGCCTTTGAAATCCCGACACAGAACGAAGGCATCGTGGTCCAGCAGGGCGGCCAGGCAGTCCTCACAGCCTGTCACAGCCTGCGCCGGGATACAGGACCGAGAGCTCAGGTTTCCTCCTTCACCCACTAATGACAGAAGCACCCCCTTCTTCCCCAGTCTCCTCAAATGCTGCATTCCAGGAAGGCAAAAGGGGCAGCCTCCACGTGGGAAACCTCTGAGTAGAAGTTACCAAGCCCCAGGACACCCTCTGGGCCCGGAGAAGCACTCACCCCTCGATGTAGGGCGGTCCTGCCCCTCTTGTCTGCGGCGTCGGCCGTGGAGCCCTTCTCCAGCAGGAGGTGGACACAGTCGACGTGGCCGTTCATGATTGCCAGCATCAGTGGGGTTCTGCGGGGGAACAAACAGCAGGAGGGACAGTGACCTTGGGAGCCACGACTGGTTTCAGCAGCGCCTCATGTCTCTGCCGGGGCCCTTACTGGCTTCAGCAGCGGCTCGGGGAGGCGAGTGCTGCCTGGGTGTGATGGGAGCCACGTTTGGGAGCTGCTCCCAGTGGGGCTGCCAATTTGCTGCTGTCTGACTACAAGGTTTGCTGCCCGCAGCAGAGGAGGCGCAGACAGAACATCCTGCGCAGGGAAATGCCCAGAGAAACTCACTGGCCGTGGATGTCCATGACGTCGGTGATGTCCGCCCGCTCCCCGCTGTCTATCAGGAGGTGCAGGGAATCCGTGTTCCCATTGGCAGCTGGAGGAAAGGCGAGGAAGTGGGAGTCACACACACACATACACACACACATACGGACGGGTCCCCTCCTTCCAACCCCGCTGCGAGCCAAAGCAAGAGCTCATGCTCAGCAGCACACGCAGACAGGTGCTTCGTTACAGGTTGTTAGGCTACAGGGCTCCTTAGCGCATGCCCCAGCTTCATTGAGGACATGCAGGAGCAGCTGCTGTCCCCTGCCACCTGCAGCCACCTGGACCCCGCGCTTTGGCACTGCAGGGCACTGCCAGCACCATCCTCAATAGCAGTGTCAGTGTCACCGCCACCTTCCAGGACAGCTGCCCAAGGCCAGTCTAAAAGCCTCTTAACCCAGCAAGCAGCAGAGCCTGCAGCCCCACGGCCTGCAGGGCTCTGGACGAGCCCCCTCACCACGTGCAGCCCCTTCACCTGCGGCGTGGAGGGGCGTCCACTTCCTCTTCCTCTCCTTGACCAGGGCGGAGGCACCGTGGCTGGTGAGCACCTCCACGCACTCCGTGGAGCCTCTCTCCGTGGCGAGGTACAGCGCTGTCCGCCCCTTGTGGTCCCGCACGTCGAGGTTCACAAGGGTTTCGGCAAGTGTCTTTAGGGCTTCACAGTGACCATTATAGGCCTGAGGGCGAAGCGGAGCCCGTCAGGGCAGGACCCAGGGGACGGCAGCCAGGAGATCCCGGGACTGGGACAAATCCCCGTCGCTGGGTCCCAGCAGCCAATGCTCCCGCTCGCACGGGTCCCACCTGCTTCCCCCATGCGCTTGCCCTACACAGGTAAGGAAGGTGGCTCCAAACAGCAGCAACCAAAGTGCTGAAAGGAGCCACCAGCCCCTTTCCTTCCCTGCCCCGCTCAGCATCAAGAGCCCCCAAGGGTCCCCCAAGCGCCCTGGGCCACCCTGGCTGGCCGCACTCACAGCTAAGTGCAAAGGGCTGACTGGAATGGTGCTTTCCACGTCCTCCAGGCAGTTAAAAGACATTTCCAGGAGCTGCAGAAACAAGGAAAACATGTAAGCATAAGAGATCATTGAAAACCCTCTATCACAGAGGCTTCAAGAGGCACCTTTGTGTGCAGTGGGGTGACAAGAAGCCTCCCCACTCCTCATGTGGCTTCCTATCCCCAGAGAGCCCTGAGCCGAGACGTAGCCATGCAGGCAATCCCAGGACAACCACAGGGCTGCTTCACCTCCCGGGACCAGGTCTCCAGGCTTTCTGCTGAAAGACCAACCTGCCCTCTAACCCTCCTCATCCTCAACCCTCCTCCCGTCACCCGCAGGGCCCTGTCACGGTTGTGGGGAGGGAATTCTCCCTGTGGGCAGCACGGGGGTGTCCCTGCTCACTCACCAGCTCCAGGTTCTGCCTGTTGCCATACGCAGCTGCATAGTGGACAGCAGTATATCCCTGCTTGTCCCGGAGGGATGGGTCAGCACCATTATCCAGTAAGAACTCTAAACAACTGCAACGAGTAGGAAAAAGGGGAGATCAGAGAGGCAGAGCTTCACAGGGAGCTTTGATCTCCAACTGTTCAGAGCAGATGGAACAAATGCAGATGTTGCACTAATTGCTTCAAGACATGGAGGGAGTGCAGAGACCTGGGAGGACCTGCGAGTCCTCCAGAAATGAGGAGGGCTCCATAGCCAGGTTTTCCTCAGAAATCAAATCAGCAGATGTTTCTTCCAACACCTCACTGTTCAGTTCAAGGTAAGCACAAGTAATTTCCAGCAACTGCATGCAGGGGTCAGAGGGAAGGGGAAAACACCAGACAACCCGAGCGGGGCAGCGATGCACACTCACAAGAACGCCTCCTTCAGCCTCGACTCCTTCAGGGGCTCCTCATCTGTGTCATGGCTGTTTCCTGAATGAGTCTCTGCTCTGAAAGGTCAGAAGCCTGCATCAGTCTGCTGAGATACAGCACGCACGAGGACCGCAGAGAGCCAGGCTGCCTCTGCCAGCGGGTGGCAATGACGGTCCCCAGTGCAAGCCCGCCTGGAAGGGCACCGCATGCTTGGCACCGCCACCAACCACGCACAGAGCACAAGGGTCCTACTTCTACCAGCAGACCCTGCTCTTCCAGTGCTCCCCAAAGCAAAGCCCATCCCCACAGCTCCTTCGGAGGAGGCGAGGGAGCAGCAGGGCCTCTCACAGGGACACTCACCTCCTGTACGTGTCCGAAGCAGCAGCATAGTGTAAGGGGGTACAGCCTTTACAGTCAGCCTCGTTAATACTGGCTCCAGCGGTGACCAGCGTCACTGTACACTGGTAGCTGCCATTGGCGGCTGCGTAGTGCAGTGGAGTCCTGGTGAAGGCAAAGGTAGAGGCTCAGGAGGGCTACACATTGCCCAGCTCGAGGCCAGACTGCAGAGCGCCCCTGGGCGCTAGCGTTAGCTCAGTGGCTCCTTCCAGGAGAGCAGAGCTGGACCTGCTTAGGGGGACGGGCTGAAGGAAGCAGCGTAGGCAGAGGATTCCCTCCCAAACCTCCCTGGAGGTGGCATTTTGCTTCCCAATCAGCCCAAGTGATCAACCCACCCAGGGCCCGAGGCAACGTCCTCACGCCCCAAAGCCCTGCTGAGTCCCACCCCAGTGCACGGAAGTTTTAAGTGCACTAAAGCCAGTCTCTGCCCTGCCGCCGTTTTAGGGGCTGGAAGAACCACCCATGCCACACACTTACCTCCCAAACTTATCTCTCCTCCTCAAGTCAGCACCACTGCTCAACAGCAAATTAAGACATTCAACGTTCCTGCAGGAGTTGGAGACATGTTAGGCACAGGTCAGGAGGGGATACAGCACAAACACGACTGCCTAGGCCCACCAGGACGACTGCTCTTCTCCCGGTCCAACCTGGCAGTGCAAAGCTCGGATGCAGCCTGTCCTCCAGGCTCAGCACACGAGCCACAACCGCGGCTCTGGATGAGGCGCATGAAAAGCTCCTCCCTGCTCCCTAGCAAAATAACCCTCACGTTTCCTGTCTTACCAGAGCCATCCTGTGCCATATAGAGCTCTCAAATAACCAAGCAATTATAGAGAGACATTAGCCATGGCATTAGTGCGGCTGACACGCTGGATTTTATCCTGCAAAAATGATCTCGGATTTCTGGCTTCTGCATCGGGGCTCTTTGAGGGTTTTGTTCCCCCAACTAAGAAGGGGTAACAGCGCCGCGTCATCCGAGGCCAGGTCTCTAACTGCTTCGAGCACTGTAGAAACGGGACAGATGAGCACCCTGACAGCATCACACACATCTGCCGAGCACGGCAGCGTCTGCTCGGAACACGCTGTGAGAAGTCAAACTCCCGGCAAACAGCCGAGGTGTTTACAGGCAGCTAAATCCCTGCTGCTTTTCAGGCATCGCCTCAGGAGCCCTTTACAGACCCCAGCATTATAGCCCTGCTTTAAAAAGGAGTAAGAAGCTGCAAGAGGAGTGATGGGGACGAGGCACAGAGTACGAACAGGGCTGAGAGGTTTCCGTTGTCATTCCCGGCTCTGAGCACTGGTCCCTGTTCTCCCTCAAAGCCAGAAATCTATCGTACGAGGAAAGACTAAGCGAGTTGGGCCTGTTTAGCCTGGAGAGGAGAAGATGGAGAGGGAATCTGATCAATATGTGTAAATGACTGAAGGCATAATGTAAAGAGGATGGGGCCAAACTCTTTTCCGTGCTGGCAAGAACAGGGCAAGGGGTAATGGGTAATGGGTATAAAATAAAACACAGGCAGTTCCATCTCCATGCGAGGAAGAACTTCTTTCCTGTGAGGGTGCCAGAGCCCTGGCACAGGCTGCCCAGAGAGGCTGTGGAGACTCCTTCTCTGGAGATCTCCAAACCCGCCTGGATGCCACCCTCTGTCCCGTGTTCTGGGTGTCCCTGCTGGAGCAGGGGGTTGGACTGGATGATCCCTAGAGGTCCCTTCCAACCTCAACCACTCTGGGATTGTGTGAAATGGTGCCCAGGGTGCCTGACTCAGCCCTGTGCAAAGGTCAGATGCTGTAGGAGCCATGTGGGGCTGACAGCACCGACCAGCGCCCCGCGCCACTCACCCTCCGGAAGCAGCAGCGTGGAGGCAAGTCCTCCCGAGGTTGTCAGGTGTGTTGATATCGAAGCCTGCAGACAGCACGTGCTCGTTGCTCAGCGAGGAGACGATACTGTACAACTGACCTGCAGGCGGGAGGCAGAGGGGCTCAGAGGAGCCGCCCCCGGGGCTCCCCCACGTGTCCCCGACGCGGGAGCCGCTCACCTGAGGAAAGTAGCTTACGACAACAGTCTGAAAATCCAAAGAGAACAGCTAAGTGCAGAGGGAACATGTCGTGGATCCCACGCCTGCCAGGGGACGAGAAGGGAGTCAGGAGAGGGGCGGCCCTGACGCCCATCCTCAGAAAACTCTGTCCCCTGCCAGCCCCTGCCACCAGCCCGCGGGGGACAGGGCACACAGGCAGGAGATGGTTCCTGCAGCCTCCCGGCCAGCACAGAGTGGGGAGAGGAAGGGTCTTTCCTCACCTTGCAGTGTCAGCACCATTCGTCATCAAAGTACTAATTAGCAGCTCGTGGCCATATCTAGCAGCAACATGGAGGGGGGTATTGCCGTATTTGTCAGCACAGTCAATCTCACTGCCTAGAAAGGAAAAGGCAAGTGCTTTGCCAGGGGATGTCCGAGTCCTAGCAATGATCCTGGCCTAAAAGGGGGCTCGTTGCAGCAGGAAGGGTCAAACAGGCAGTCCAGGATGCTCCCCCTGCCACAGCCTGTCTTGCCTCTTGGCTGGGGATACCAGCAAGACCCCAACCCCGTCCAGCACTGTGTGGAACGGTCCAAGTCGCTCTCCGAGCGCAGGGTCTGGGAGGCCTGGATCTCTCCCGCAGGGGCTGCGCTCAGCCTGGGGGGTCTCCAGTCGAAGCCCTGGTGCATTGGCCAGGTCGGCAGCCCCCGCGCAGCAATATTGTCTTTCAAGGCTGGCCGTGGCAGCGCAAATGTCCTCTGGCCGCGGCACTCGTGACCTGGTTGGAATTTCAGTTCCCTGCTCTGCACTTAACTGCCCTTGACAGCCAGAGCGGGCAACGCACGCGGCCTCCACCAGCCCCAGCCAGCGCAGAACCATCGGCAAAGGGCCCAAGGGCAAAACGCAGGGGCAGACACAGGCGATAAGCAAGCAGGGAGCTGCCGGAGGCTGGTGTTGAGGAACACCAGAAGGGGAGAGGGCCAAGGCGAGGCGAGAGGAGGCAGCCACGTACCATTCTGAATGAGGATCTGGGAGCGCGTGAACCGTCCGTGAATGGCTGCCATGTGCAGAGGGCTCTTCCCTTCCTTACTCTGCAGGGAACAGAAAGGGATGTTCCCCAGGTTCCGCCATTGCCCCCGCCGCGATGCTCGGCCCCTCCGTGCCCCACCTGGAAGTTGACGTCAGCTCCGTTGTTCACAAGAAGCTCCAGGCACAGGGCCCCATTGGTGGAGACGGCAGCAAAGTGCAGCGGGGTGAAGCCCTTCTCGTTAGGCTGATTGACGTTGGCGCCGTAGTTGACCAGCTCATTGGCCACAGCATCTTGGCCCATGTAACAGGCAATGTGAAGTGCAGTGTTACCGAAGGAATTTGGTTCGTCGATCTGTGGGAGCAGCAAACCCCAAGCATTGGGGGATTCAGGGAGGAGACAGCCAAGGAAGGGCTCCGCCCACGACCCGGCGCATGGAAGCGGCCCAAGCTCTCCCTGCGCGCAGCCACAGCCTCACCTCGACTCCCAGCCTCAGCAGGTGCCGCACAACCTCGATCTGCCCGCTGGCTGCCGCCGTGTGCAGCAGCGTGTAGCCCTTCTTGTCCTTGCACATCACATCAGCGCCCCGGGCCACCAGCAGCTTGAGAACTTCCAAATGCCCTGCCCGAGACACGCACGTGTAGCCAGGGCCTCAGGTGAGCGCAGCAGCCTTGTGGCACCTCCAGAGCACGTGCGCGGGCGGTAGGAACCGGCGCCGCACTCGCAGGAAGCACTTACCTAGGAATGCTGCCCAGTGGATGGGCTGGCGATCCTTCTTGTCACAGGTACTCAGGCTGGCCCCCTTGTTTAACAGCAGGTTCACCATCTGGACAGGGAAGAACCGCGAGGGAGGCAGGGTTGACGTTTCCCTCCCCAGGCCAAACACGGTGCACAGCAGGACCAGGTCCGGCAGGGTCCCCGCGTGCGGAGACGCGATGGCTCCTACCTCGAGGTGGCCGCTGTGCACGGCATGGTGCAGTGCCGTGCGGCCCGTGCGGTCCGCCACGTTGACGGTGCTCAGCAGAGGGACGATGGCTTCCACGCACTTGGTGGCCCGGTTGGCAGCAGCCACGTGCAGAGGCGTTTGCCAGTACTTGTCGCGGGCATTGACGTCCGCCGAGTGCTTCAGGAGGAGGTGAAGTGCCTTCTGGCAGGAGCGGAGAGTCGAGCGCTGAGCCAACCTGCTCGAGCCACCCGCGAGGGCAGCGAGGAACCTGCGCTGCCCTGGCCAGCGTTGCTTCCCTTAGGCCAGCGTTGCCAGCGTTGGCACCTTCCCTTAGGGCAGACCCTTGCACTGCGCCAAGGGGCCAGCCTGTGGGTGCTCATGGCCCCTCTCCCTGCTCTAAAGGACCGGCCCGTTGGCACTCGCGGCCCCTCACCCTGTTCTAAGGGACCGGCCCATGGGCGCTGATGGCCCCTTTCCCTGCTCTAAGGGACCAGCCCGTGGGCCCTCGTGGTCCCTTTCCCTGCTCCAAGGGACCAGCCCGTGGGCACACACAGCCCCGCGCTGCTCTGCCACCTTGGCCGTCCCTCGTTGGCTGCTGCAGCTCAGTGCGAAGCGCCCCGCTCCGTGGGGCTCATCCCCCGCACAGGGGTGATGGTGCCAGGTGGCTGCCGGGTCCCCGGGATTGGGGTGGCCGCAGCACACGGCATGGACGGAGCGCTTGGCCATCACCCCGAGGCAGACAGGGCGCAGGGCAGGACAGTTGTCTCACGCTGCCCAGTATCTCCCAGACGTTCCCTGCTTGCGCTGGCAGTTTGCAGTCCCCCTCCACTCATCCCCTTGCTGTCGCCCACAGGTCGCCGCTCCCAGGCAGCTCAAGGACCAACAGGCCAAGTTTCTCCCTATTCCAGAGCCCCAGCTGAGCGCTGGCACTCCAGAGCCCTCCAGGGACTGTCCCCACACGGCCTGAGCCCCCAGCAGGTGCCCGTGGAGGCCAACGCGGACAAGTTTTCCCTCACACCTCCTGCCATTAGGAGAATTCCTGCGGCCTCGCAATGTTTCCGACCTGCGCTCGTGTTGCACGTGGGGCTGCTGGTCCCCAGCTCCCACCAAGGGGACCACAGGGCTTCTTGCTCTCAAGCCATTCTGAACGGGACAAAGTTAAGTGGGATGAAGTTAAGCTCCCAAAAAGCTGAATGTCAGGAAATCTTTCTAACGAGATCCATTGGAATCAGCCTCTGAGAGAGGAGTAGAGCCCAATCAGCCCTCAATGAAGTGCAAAGCTGGATTAGACAAATCCCTTGGGAAGACAGGAAAGGGAGAGAGGAAGATGCCGAGGGGAAACCCCACGTGCCGCTTCCTGGCTGCTGGCAGGCAGGGAACCCCTTTCCACCTCTTGTTTCCAAGCCTCTGAATCACCAGCTCTTCCCAGCTCCTCCGCGGAACGAGGACACCCAGTTCAGGCCCAACCAGGTGAGGGGAAACTGCGAGAGAAGCAGCAGCCCCTCCTGCCCCTGAGAGCCCGGCGCGGTGGCCCGTGGACACCTACCTCGTTGCGCGCAGCCGCTGCGCGGTGCAGGGGGGTGAGCCATACTGTGTCCTTCGCATTAACATTAGCACCTGCAGGACAAGGGAGGCGAGACAGGGCTCAGGGCTCACTGCACTGGGGGCTGCAGACAGACTGCCTGTCCCAGCGTGCAGTTTTAAACCAAGTAACCTCAGCATAAATCCAGCAAAATCCCTTATTTCTTAACTGATCCTTTTCCACTGGAGCCCTCTCCGGAGCACCCTGCAGTGCCAGGCATCCCGGGCACCCTCCCCACTCCCTCCTCCAGATCATCTTCCCATGCTGGACTCCCATACCCCTCTTCTGGCCTGGTTTCCACCTCTTCTGCCTAAGTTCCAGCAGGTTTCACTTTCTGAACAAACCACCCAGGATTATGGCAGCATTTCCCAACCTTTCCCTCACTGAAACCCCTCTGGTGTAAGTATGAGTGCGTGGGTGCTTGGAGGGTGACCAAAAACTATCACTTTGCACCCTAAAACCAGAGAGGCAGCTCTGCGTTGAGTCTCAGCCCTTACCTGACAGTATGAGGAGCTCGAGGATTGCGACATCTCCTACGTAGGCAGCAGCATGCAGTGGCGTTCGTCTTTCTTGGTCCTGCACAGGGATGTAGGAAACAAAACCCAGCCATTAACTTTTGAGAAGGACAAAGGGGATCCTTTGCAACTGAATCCTCCCGCACTCAGATCTGCCTGATCTGCTTCTGCTTTGCACCCCGGTTTGCTCCCCGCCGCGTATGCGGCCGTCGCGGGCAGCGCTCGGCTCCGCAGCCTCCCTCGGCGCAGGGCACCAGCCCGGTGCCTCCGCCAGGGCCCGTCTCTCTGCCGGCCGGGTCGTGCCTGTCTGCGGCTCCCCGGAGTCTGGCCTGGCCCTGCTTTGCTGTTACCAGACTCAACAAACCTCCGCAAAGCACGGCGAGACCCTCAACTGGCAGCCTGGCAGGGCTCTGCCTGAGCATGTAGCAGCCCAGGCACTTTTATGCTCTTGGCCGGCAATAAAAAACACTTAGAATTAGGGACAGCTCTGACGAGCCTGCTGTTGGCAGCTAGGAAGGTGTAAAAAACTCTCGGATAGTGTCTTTCACTTCTGTTTGCTCAGGACCAGGCCCTGGGTAGCCTCTTCTTTGAAGCGTTCAGTTCAGGCTTCCTTGGGGAACATGCCGCATACTACAGGCAGGAAGCAAATCAGCAGCCACCAGAAGGGCACAACTCACTGCAGGCCCGCAGTTTTGTGTTCAGGTGTCTAAAGAAAAGGCTTTCATTGTATTAAAAACAGTTTGGAAACCCGTGTAGCTCCAGCTTTTGCAATCTCATGTGCTGGCATGGCCAGGAGGGACGACGTAAGAGTGAAACCCAGCTTGCCACTGAACAAGCAAGAACCTTCCTAAACCTGAGCACAGAAAGGAACCGGAGTGTTAACAGTTGTGGTTTTATTCCTACAGCAAGAGCTCATCAGGCTGAGCGCGACGCTCCCAGCGATCCCTGTGCTGCCGGCAGGAGAGTCCCCAAGTAATGCAGTCATGGAAAAACATCCCCGTGCCACCTTTGTGCAATACACTCCAATAGGATCTAATCCTTCATGGAGCAGCAGCATGCGGTTGCCCTCAGCCTCCCACGAAGGAGGAAGGGGAAGGCAGCGCGAGGCCGTGTGCCTGGGAAGGGCCCTTCCGCGGAGCTATCGGCTTCCCCGTGCACTGCCCACAGCCCGGGCGCTCGCGGCCATCCACAGCCTCTCCTGGGCACGGGGACATGGCCGTTCCGCACAACCCACTCGGCAGACAGCAGCACCGAGGAAGAGGACGAAGCTACCCAGCAAATGGCAGCTAAGGCTGGAGCCAATGCAGGAATCTGAGTTCGAAGCCTGCTCTAAGCATCCAGTTGGCACACAGACTCCAGCAGGGAGACCTGTGCCCAGCCGATGACGGAGGAGAAGGGAAGGACGAGGACCCAGGCATGTTTCGGAGGACTCCTGCGGGCTGGGGCACTCACCAGGACATTGATGTTCTCCTTCTGGTTGAGCAGCGACCGCACCTCCTCGACATCGCGGTTGAAGATGGCTTGGACCAGAGGAGGCTGCAAAGGGAAGGACAGGGGAGCTGCGATGGGCACCGCACGGGCCTCCCCGCACAGCGAGCACCACCCGCAAGCACCGATCCCGCCTTGCGGCCACGTGAAGCTGAAGCAGTTTGTGCTGCTCCATTTCCGCGCTCTGCTTTAAGCGAGTGACAACTCACTTCTAAAATCATTCGCACAAACTGAAGCAGATTTAGCTTTGATGGGAAATTCATAGGGAATAAAGGCTCCTCGAGAGGAGAGGAGTGCCCGGGCTGCGCTGGCAGTGCCCAGGGACAGACTTTGGGGCTGTGGCAGGGCCCCCGGACCCCTCACCGGCTCCTGCGCTACCAGGGACACTCAAACCGTAACGCGGCGACACTGGGACAGGATGGAGCCCTTGGCAAAGCAGAGCTGGCAGCGCCTGCGCTCGCAGCGCAGCCTCTGCCCAGCCTGAGCACGGCGGGGCGCTAGGGCAGGGAACCTGCTCCCGGCTGCGGGGCACCTGGCCCACAGCATCACCCTGAGTAGCACCCTGGGCATCACCCGGCCCTGAGCATCACCCAGACCTGGGCATCACCCTGAGCATCACCTACCCTGAGCATCACCTTGAGCATCACCCAACCCTGAGCATCACACAGCCCTGACCATTACCCGGCCCTGGGCATCACCTTGAGCATCACCCTGAGCGTCACCCAGCCCTGAGCATTACCCTGGGCATCGCCATGAGCATCACCTGCCCTGAGCATCACCCAACCCTAAGCATCACCATGAGCACCACCCTGAGCATCACCCAGCCCTGAGCATCACCCTGGGCATCACCTGGCCCTGAGCATCACCCTGGGCATCACCCAGCCTGAGCATCACCCTGGGCATCACCCAGAGCAACACCCAGCTCTGGGCCTCACCCTGGGCATCACCCCAGGCATCACCTGGCCCTGAGCATCACCCAGCCCTGAGCATCGCCCTGAGCATCGCCCAGCGCCGCTTCCACAGGCCGAGGAATCGGGCGCCATGGATGCTGCCCCTCGGGTCGTTCTCACTCCCTGGGCACGTTGCAGTCCGGCGTCACGGTGCAGCCCTGGCTCCTCGCGTGGCTCCACGAGCGACGCCAGCCCGAGTGCCACACGCCAGCGTGCCGAGGCAGCCCCGGCAGTGCCGGCACTCAGCTCCCTGACCCCAGGAGCACATCCCAGCTGAGAGGGAGCTCCGCAAGTGTCACCCCCACAGACCGCAGCGCACTCGGCGCCCGTGGCAAAAAAAAAAAGAGATTGTTTCTTAAATGTTTTAAGGAAAAAATATTACGATGGATTCACAGGCGACAATTCCGCCCCAAGTACCTGCGACGGAGTCTGACCCCCCCATTCACCAGCAGAGCAGAATGTTTGGGTTCCCCCTTGCAGAAAGGAGCGAAACTCCTCTGATTTCAAGGCTGGCTCCATCCTGCACCGTGGCCCTCCCCGTGTCCATCCCGCAGGAGGCCTCGGCGCGAGGGCTGGGACGCAGGAGCCAGGGATGAGGATGGACACGGAGAGTGGCCAGCCACGCGCAGGGGACACAGAGACGTGCTGGGGTCACGCAGAGCGAGGGGGCACGGGAACGGAGCCAGGCAGTGGCGGGGGGACGGCGGCGGCGCCAACGCGGTGGGGGGCAACGCAGGGACCGACGCGCGGCCTGAGCGCGGGCAGGACTCCGCGCCACGGGGGACCTCGGCATGTCCCCAGGGCAGGAGGGAGCAGGGACAGGGCCGTGGCGGGGAGCAGGGCGGCCCCAGGGACATCCCTGCGCTGCTGGGGACGGGGACACCCCGCGCCGGCCCCGGGATCCCCCTGCCCCGTGACCCGCGGCCGGGGGACACCCCCGGGGTCCCCTCGGCGGTCCCGGCCCTGCGGGGGGGCCCCGTCCCATCCCCTGCGGGCAGGAGGGGGCGGCCCATCCCGCGTGGGGGTCCCGGGAAGAGGGGGTCCCGCCAGCCCCTCGGCGCCGCATCCCGTCCCCGCCGCGGAGGGGGGTCCGTGGAGGCGGGCGCGGGATCTCTGGGCACCCGGGAACCGTCGCCGCCGCCGCCCGGGGGTGCCGGACCGGGAGGCCCTGTCCCCGCGATCCCGCGCGGCGCGGCCGG
>VWPW01002589.1:0-70732 GCA_013389825.1 Crypturellus undulatus | reverse complement strand
TTAAATAAACTGTTCCTAGGAAGACTGTTAGATATGTGTTGAAACCACCAAGGTACCAGGGTGCAGCACCTACAGCTCCCTCGGCAGCTGTTAAAAGAGGCAGTAAAAGGGGTCACTCAGGCTGGCAGACTGCAGTTCACATTCATACTGAGATTAACAGAAGGTCCAGGGAAATATATGTATGTAATGAAGGCATTCCTTTTCAATGAAAAATTATTTTAAAGTCCAGTGATCAGACTTTGATGACAGCACTCATATTTTGTAGTATTATGCCCATGTCTCATTGTAGATTAGAAGCAAGAGTTTATGTGTTCATTTTTTCATGGTTTTCACTGTAACTTACTTAGGCAGGATTGATATTTAGTACATTACTATTACTATATATACACGCATGTATAAATATGGATGTAAGTACACAGGTGAAATAAGTGGTTTATTAATGATAAAAAAAATCTTTGAAAGAATTATTAGCAAAAATGAAAAGTCTTTAGGAACTGTGACAAAAAATGATGGTGGTGTGGAAATGTTGGCCAAGGGAAATGGCAATACTATGGACAAGCAAATGTAAAAACTCTTAAAGCAGAGGCATCGGTGCTTAGTGCTTCTGTTATGCATATGCATGGTATGTTAGCAGATCGTCATTAAGAATGTTTTAGCCCCTTCTTGCTCCATGAAGATAAACAACTTTTCTACTTGTTTATATTGCAATCTGCTTGATTATATTATAATACCGCGAACCTAAACTATCCACCAGAGTTTAAAAGCTCTTTGTGTTTGTTGTATTGATTAAATTGTAAAAGAGTTTTCCAAAACCAGAAAGGCTAGGATCATTCTTAAAATGCAGGTTGATATTTTCATATAATAGCTGCATTTGAGAATCTTCAAGGAAAAATACCTTAAGGAAGAGTTTACTTGGTGGGCCTGGAAATAACCTTTCAGAGCTAGAAGGGCTGGGTAATGCGGCACGAACAGTCTCACCCTGGAAACTTCATTTATCCAGAATTCTACTTCATTTCAGTAAGGTTTTTGTCCCAGCACGGATGGTGTGAGGGCTGGACTGGTCCTCCTGACATGCAGAACTCCACCTGGTTTGAAGTATTTGTTTCCTTTAGAGATGGAAGTGAGAGTTATGGTGTGTTAGTGTTAAGACAGGCAACAGACTGCTATGGCACACAAAACTCACCAACCCCTCTGCCCCGCTCTTCGCTCCGCACATGCGTTTCCCTGGTATAGAACTGGTCAGCTTTAAGATGTGGAGAGATGCAGACAGTCCTGGAAAAGGTATGTGCTGTCTTTTCCACTGAGAAAGACATTTGCCAAATTTACATTCTCTTCACTCTTTCAAAGGCGCAGCTGATTTTCAGCCAAGAAAAGATTTCATAGTTTGACCCATTCATTTGGAATTAATTTATCATTTTTGATTAAGGTTTATAATAGCTAATGTAAGTTTAAACTAAGGAGGATAAAAAAACAGTCATGGAAAATCAGTTATAACAGTGCTGAAATAGCTGATGTTACAGTTTGCCAGCTTTTTAATTTTCATAAGAAGAAATAAATTGATGTTATTAGCATCTTATTTTCAATAGAATCTCAGAAAATACTTCTAAACATTTCTTTTTTTGGTACAGTATATTATTTTAATCCTAGAGTATTTAATTCATTGTTAAATGTCATACATTCTGTTACTATAAAAGGATATAAGTAAAACTGCTTCCAAGCACAGATTGTTTTAATAGGATATGTGCCTGGTCATGTCAACTCTCTGATTTTACACACACAGTCATTCACTTTGAACTGCTGCTTTTGGCATTTGTGGTAATAAAGTAGTTTGTGTTAAAAATGCATTATTAGGCATCTGCATCTAAAGTCATATCCTAAATCCTATCCTGAATTTGTTACAAGATCTTTATTTTTGCATTAACACTAGATAGTTTAAGAAAGTAAAGTATAAATATACTGTTAGAAAGACATTTTCTCACTTTGAATACTCAAAAGGATTTGTTGAAAGGGATTTTTGTTGTTACACATTTTCATACTTATTTTATGTACAGCCTAAATAATTGTCTTTCATTAAATTTATCATCCATTCTTTAATTGAAGTAATTCCAGAATTTTGGCCATGTTTATAGAATTTATTTCTGGCTACCAAATTGCCTGCTTTAGTTACCTTTTTTTCTGTTATGTCTCTAAGTATACGTAATAGCATTGCAATTTGATTTAGTTAGCAGAGTAACATTTTGTTCATAGCACTTCCACGGAAAAAAATATTTATTTTAATAGTTGGCAGAAAAATACAGAAAATATCAAGGTTATTTTGTGTAATTCTAATAATCTAATGGTTTTCCTAGGCCAGATTAAATATAATCTGATGCTCTTTTTCATCTTCAAAAGTTTGCCTGTACAGGAACATCTTGCTACCTGTAGACTAAGATCTGCAAATTAAGAAATAAATAATTGCAGAAGATAAGAAGCAGGAGCTATAGATTTAATATTTGCAACTTTAGCATCCATCTTTGCTTTGGCCATATTACAGAGGAGTACAGGGCAAAGAGAGTGGAAAGGAGATATGAAAAAGCAGAAAAGGGGAGAAGAGCTTGCAGATGAAAGGTGTTTATAGTCCAGTGATGTACAACCACTGTCTAAGCAATCATTAGCAAAGGCTGCTGCTTCTTCCTGCTAGTGGTGTTTGTATCTGAGCAGGCATGGCTGAGTTCAAGTGGAGCTGAGAGAGTTATGCACAGTGTTCCTCCGATTTGTTAACCTTGAAAAAATCTTCTTCAATTATAATGATCTATATAAATGTTAGAAATGTTAGTCTGTCCTGCATATCCTGGTTCAAAATAGTTTGATTCTTGATCTCTTTTTGGAGAACAGAATGTGGAGAGAATAAATTGTCTTACATGCTTCTCATTACCAGTGAAAATTGATTGCTAATGCAGTGCAAATACAAATGCTCAGTTAAGGGAATAAAAGCTCAATGTCAGTTTAGTTACGATAGTCTTGAGCTTCATTGTGAAGTTTATTAGTAACATTTTTCTTTTACACTGTACTTCTTGTTTAGTTTAAGCCCAGTAATATTTCTGTCAGTTGTCAAGTAAATTATGCAGGTAGTCTGTCTTGGTCCTGTCATAACAACCTGCACCTGTCTTTCAGGTATCAACTTGTCCCTTAGGAATGGGAGTTAAATGCCTAAGGGTGTTTCAGGATCCGTGGTCTTTGATGCTAAAGGCTTTTCCATACTTGCCTCTCTCCATAAGAGCCTCTTTCTGGATCCCTGTTGTGAAGCTTGGAGCTCAGTTCTTTTATTGACCCCTTTTTGCAGGACCGAAACCATTTCCCAGGTGGAAGAACCTTTTTGCTCTATAATGGCTTTATTTGTTAAAAGATTTGCAGCTTTTGGGAACAGCCTATAGGGTCCCTGGAACTGGTTCTTTGCCCACAGTATATGCTTCCCACTCCTCTGAATATAAATTACTCCATTAGAATTGTTTGCATAATAACTAACCATAATTTGTGTAACAGTAAGACAAAGGTTATGGGCACCCCAGTTGCCCAGTAATACCAGTAACAGGCAGTGGCTTGATAAAGATTCAGATTGCAATCATATAATACCCTTATTACAGTTTTCAAGGCATTTTTTTTGGTGCAAAATCTTTTGCTGTTTCATAAGGAGCATGGCAGGCCATGCAGGTAGTGCCATGTGGAAATTTCCTCTTACAGGCCTCAGAGCATTCGTAACATTTTTACATAGTTATTTATCAGCTCTGTCTCTTTCACAGTCTCTTGAATAGCATAAACATTTATTTTTATTTCATCTCTTTTCAAGGGAACTTTACCATGCTGAATTTAGTATCAAGACAAATGATCTTGCTGACAGATCTTGTTATATATGACAGATGTTGTTACATTTTCAGAATGTAAAAAAAATTCTCCTTCAATTGATTTAATCAAAAATATGGCAAAAATATAAAGGCTTTCTAATATGTTTTTAATCAAAGAAATACCATATAATTAATGCCACCAGGCATTTAATATACAAACTTCTCCGTTTTTTAGTCCAAGGTCACCAATATGACCAGCAGGTGTTAACATTCCCTGGAATACCAGCTCCCAGGGGTAGAAAACAGGATTCACCTCCTATTCATGTCCCATCAGTCTGCACGCATGAAAGCAGCAAGTGAAGAGCCTGTTGAGCCCCTTATATCTCTGAACCATTGCAAAGTGATCTAATTAATAAAACGTTATTAAAATTTAGATCATGCGAACAAATTACCACCAAAACCTGCATATAAATCTTTCTGAGGTGATTTGCAGCATTACTTTTTCCTGGTGATGGAATCAAGGATGTTGAATGAAAAACCCTTTTCATTCTCAGTTCAGATTCAGAAACTTCTGCCTACTTTTTCCTTTTCCGAAACGGAAAATTCTGGAGGCCTAGTTAAACTAAGGAATAGCTGTCCCAGATGAGAGTCCCTTGCTTTTTTTTTTTTTTTTAAAGAAGTGATGTAAGAGCTCAGAAGTTGAACAGATTTTTTCATTGAGATTTCAGTTAGTGATATGAGGTGATAAGAACTATGAGAGTAATAATTTGTGTTTTTTTCCTAATGCTTCAATTCATTTTTTTCCTTATTCTTTTCTATAATGTTCCATTAACTTCTCCAGCTTTACTAATCTAAGGTCTATTTTATATGGAAATACTTTAGACATTCTTAATTAAACAAGTCTTGAGAGTTGTGAAAGCTAAAAGCTTGTGCAAAACAAGCACAATATTGATATTTTTCATTTAGAAGGAGAAACCAGACAGTTCAAAGCCAGCTTCATATCTCCAACCAAAGAATTTTAGAAAGCTTAAATTTTGTTTAATTTTTTCATGAAAACAGATTTCGTTGATTAAAGTATCTGCATTAAAATAGGGAGTTCTTGATTCAAATAATTTATCATCAAGCCCTGCTAATAAAGCATATATGAAGATGGTTTAATTACAAACAAATTTGAGAGGCTACTTGGAAGAGTTCAGTGCAATGCATAAACTTATGTACGAAGGAAAATCTGAAGATAAAAAGGGTAGGCCATAAACACTTTGAAAGCATAGATGTTCTTCCAAAAACAACGAGTTACTGTATCAAATGTAGCAAATAAATGTTCTTGCATGTAACAAAACAGAATAAACTAGAATAGAGAGTTTGGAGATGTCTGAGGAAGAAACAAGGAACAAATGAAAGGATAGAGTACCCTGAATGGAATCCTATAGTTACTCTGTACTTAACTGGACATATAGGGTAGTATATACAGCAATACAGTGTGAAAAATGTGACTTTGTAAATAGTGAGATAAAAGTTGAATGTGCTTTGAATAAATGTATTTATTAGAATTTTTAAAATGCCACATAAAAGTGAGGGCAAGAGGCTCTTTTTTCAAGTGTTTTTCAATGAAGCTGCAAATTCACTGGAAACATTGATCACTGACCTGTTAAAGAATAAGTGAAGAGAGTGAGCTTGAATAGAATAATTTCTATTAATGATTACTTCATCTTAAAATAGTGTTGCCTCCTGTAGTTTAAGATATTTTAAAATAGATCTCCTAAAAGGCAGAACTTTCTGCCTTTTGCTCTTGTATCCTCCATAAAGCATGGAGAGGAACTCAGTTGGTATAATGATGTTTGAAAAACCTAGCAACTCTAAAGAAAAAATGGGTGATCCATCCAAGCATAAATCTACTACAGTACAAAAAGAAAACCCCATGAACTGCACCTTTAGTTCTAATATAAAAACCAGATTGATTTTTTTTTTTCACAGCCTCCCTGGGCTCTTCAAGAATATCATTTTGAAAATTAACCCCAAATTCATTATTAGAAATAAATTTATTGTCCCAGCAACAGACAGAATCAGAACTGGTCATGTCAAATACAAAGTCAGTCAGTATATCTGAAAAGTCCCTTAAATAAATAATTTTCACAACAGAATTATCAAAATCCATAGATTCTACATCTGTTCATCATCAGTGCAAAGCACTGGATGTTGTCATGGAGACATGACATTGGTGAAAATAAGCAACTTCTGTAAACCGGAATCATCTTTCTGAAAGAGCTTTTTTTGAGGATCATAGAAAGAGCAGAAGCCTTGTTGCTTCTGATCCCCTGGTCTGATGCACAAAGGAGAGCTAACAATATCTTCAACAGAAAAGTCTAGGTATTAAAAATCATTATTTTAATGGACACTAAAATTAATATAATCAGAGGGATTTTTTTTTCAATGTTCCCTTTATTTCTCCATCTTACCACTGACTACCTTTTCTTTTATGGATGGCTCTTTCTCCTTACTTTATATGGACTTTCCATTTGTTCTCTTACTAACAGGTCTAATCAATCAACAGAATTATATTAAATTTAGAACATTTGGTTCTAATTTATGTAGTCTGCTGTCTATTAATCAGACCTAGTTGAAAAGACCCTGTATCTAAACTCTGTGTCCTTTTTCTAAAGCTGTCAACATTTCTTTCAGGAAATGTTGCCTTAAATACTACTTCTCTAGAAATCCCTTGTCTTGTTTGTGAACGTGTAAACTTACCACACTTAAACTGAGTTTGTGGTACTAAAAATATATCTAAACGATTGAAAAAGTGATTTCAGACCCTAGAAGATTAGTCTCAGATCTTGTTCTTTATAAAAAGCCAAATTGTTTGCCCCTGCAGCCGCTCTTTGAAATGCTTCTCTTTAAAGCCAGGGGTTAGTTCACTTAAAAAGTGGTTGTGTTTCAGACTGGAAGAGATGTACTATTTAAACACAATTCAAACTTGCATAAGGACTTTCCGTCCCCTTTCCTTAATGCATTTTTTTCCTGGCATTATCTATCTATCTGTCTTCCTATCTGTCTATCTATAATCTACTAGATAAAGTTTCTTTTTAATGACTGTGACATACTTTTTTTGTACATCTCCTGGAAGGTCCTATTTTCCGTTTCTGTACAAGCTACCATCTTCTATGTTCATTTTAGCAGGTAAATTGTTAGCAAACATACAGTCTTTGCACGTTGGCCTACTGATTATTTGTCTGTTCAGTAACTACAGTATAAAATACAGCATTCTTGGATATTAAGGTTCTATATATTCATCAATTTTGACCTAAATCACTAGCAAAAAAAAAAAAGGAGTATTTTGCTATAATACAAGTTACGAAAGTTTATTGGAAGAACTCATTCTTGTATGTCATTAACTAGGAATTTGAGGAATGGAAGTTATTTGTATAAGAAAGTATCTTAGAAAAAGGTTTTATCTCCAAAGCAAAATAATCTTTCTCCAATCTCTTCACTGTCTTGGATGTTAGGAGCAGGAAGGCTTTCGAAGAAGTGGTTGGGCAGCCCCAGCAGCGCTGTGAAGGAGCAGAGCTGAAGGTGCTCGGAGTGTTCCCCGGGGCCCAGCCTCCCCCCTGCGCGCCTGCCTGCAGCCATGCGCCTCGAGAGACCCGGCTGTGGCAAGCTGGGTTGCTGCAGATCTCACTGCTCCCTGAACTGTGTATTCAGGCAGTTTTTATATTTAAAACAACAACATTGCAACAGGAATCTATGAATCCCTCTCAAGCTGCAAAACTGAAGACTGTAATCATACAGCCTTGCTGTAGGCTTTTACATGTGCCTCAGAGTAGTCCCTGCTTTTCTTGAATAAAAATCACATTTTTCTATTTCTAGATTTTTCTATAGGCAGATGAAAAAATATTAATGTCTAGGAAGATTCTTCAGCCTTTATTTTCCTTGTGCATCTTTCTGGAAGAGGATACTGGCAGAAGTTTGTTATACTTGCTTTTTGGATAAATCCTTATAAAGCAAAGATCTCTGCCCAGAGCTTTCTCTAAAACATTCTCTTATTGAACCATCTGGCTGTGGTAGTACAGCAAGAAATCAGAAGAGAGCTTGAACTAGAGAACTGTGATGCTAGAGGGAAAAACAGTGCAGATTCAAACTTCTGTATTCGGAGAACATGATTTGAACAAGTAAGATTGGAATAACTAAGCTTCAAATGTTCATAGAATTACTAACTCCAGTAACTGTTAAATATAATTTAAAATAAACATTTAACAAATATAAATTATAATTTTTCAGTGGCTGATTACACAATATTTTCAGATAAAATGTCTAAGTAGCTTTAGCTGTGTTTGCAAGAATGGAATCCTAAATGAGAAATGTTCTATATTCCAAGACCTTTTTTTTTCAGTTGTAAAAGGCAAAAGTGAATCATGTATTTTGTTTTTTACCCAAATTAACTGATTACAATGGAGAGAAACAAGAGGGAAAAATATCTCAGCTAGTTCTTCCATTTTAAAAAGTTACATTATCTGAGTTTTGACCAGCTAGGCATAAACATGACTTTGCAGGACCGAGTTGATATACAAATACAGAAGTAGCTTAAACAGCAAAAATAAATTTCCATATTTTAAAAAATTACATCCCTCAAGCAGAGATGTTCTTTTTGGTGTGATTTGTAAAACTGCCCGTGTATTTTGGATGTAGTATAAGTTAAATAATAGTTATGAGTTAATGTAGTTCTGAGTACAGAGAATGATAAACACATTCAGATACACATTTCAAAAACTGTTCATTATAAATCTGCAGTGCCACTATATGTTATTTACATGGAGTTAACTGCCAAACACAATTTGATACATATATACTTTAATTTGACACTGGTTTATGTATCTGTGATGAGATTCAGCAGAGACTTAAAATATTTTAAAGAAATTTAGTCCTTGAATAACTATTCCTTAATTGCTTGAACATTCTGAAGTTTCAGGCACCTCTGGAATAGATTGCAGATACGGCATTGACATATTCTCCCAAAGGTTTCACGATATTTGGGAGAACCCTGAACAAACAGACAACATGGACAACTGTGTTTGAAGAGGAAATAGTAGCAATGTAGACAATGTTCCTTTATATCTACTGAAGTAGTGTCAAAATTTCCATGCCCTTAGAGGGGCTAGGAGGTCAAGTGCATACAAAACAGACACCTAACTTAAAATTCTCTACTATTGTTAATACATGGTACTAAGCTAGGCCATGCTAGTCATGTTTTCAGAAGTAATTTAAAAGATTTGGAGAGTATGAAATTTGTCAGGTGCTTTTCCCATGCACAGAGGCTCTGCGTGAAAAACACAGGAAGTTTGAGAAAGAGGCAAAAAAAATGGTTACTGAAGCAGCCTTTATTAACAGATTGAAGTTGACCTTCACAAACAAGTAGATGTGGTAGATGTACAAGGGTCTAGATAATGCTCATTTAAAGCTCAGTTTTGACATTTTGCTTGCAAGAGAACATCAGAAAGTAGTTGAAAAGCAAGACTAGATAATATGAGATATAACTTTAATACAAAAAGCAACCGGCAGTCTTTGTAGCATAAAGCTGTTATCTAAAACTATTTATGGGTAAAAAGCAAATGTCAGAATCAGAGGATTAAGGAATTAGCTGTGAAGAAGATGCAGGGCAAAACTGAGAGAAGAAAATATGACTTCTGTCAGACAGAAGAGCTGAAACAGGAGAGGATGCTGAGTGGGGAAGTCAGAATTTCTAGAGGAGAACAGATTCTGGCCACAAAATCTGTCAGAGCTCTAGCAGAATGAAAATAATTAATAAAAGAACAAACTAACTACTGAGGTTCTGACCAACCTTCAGTGTAGCTATTTAGAAAACAAAACTCATAACTGTTATTTTTAAGTAGTGACCTCTTGTTTAGAACTATGTTTGAATCTAACCTTTTTAAAGATATCAAAGGTTATTTTATTAGAAAAAGCATGTTCTTCTGAAAGAAAATTTCTTTGGAGGAAGAATTATTCTCAAGGAATTGCTTCATTTGTAAGAGTGATGAGAAAAAAATCATATTTTTTTCAAGTTAGCAACAATTTAACATTCAGACTTTATTCATTTTGAGGAATTAAAACTTCAGAAATTATCAAGTTAAATGATACCTACTCACCTTTAGAAGTACTCTGTAGAAAGGAGTGAATTGAGTCCAGTCCCTTTAACAGCTGAAGGGAGCTCTCACTTCACTGAGAGTTATCTTTAAGTGTAGCAGGAATGGACTTGCAGACATGGATCATAGAAAGGAAATGCATAGGTAAGACTTCCTATTGCAATAGGCAAAAAGTGTGGTGAAGATTTCTTTTAGTATATATGTGTGAGGTTGATGAAGAAAGCCCTTTAATTAAAAGAGAGAGAAGGAGAAAGACTTGGTGCTTTTCTACTTTTTTAAATAATTTTTTTCTTCTGCATTTAACACAGCAGCAAATGCCTACAAGGAAGTTAGCTGGATCAGATTCAGTGGTTAAAAATAGAGATCGCTTGGCTAATCAACTAACAAATGACACCATCAGCAACAGAGAGAAGAGTGATTTGCTATGATAGGGGCCTATCATGATACGTGAAAAGGAAGTCACTAGTTAAGTAAAATTTTCTTCTCCTAATTTCAGAATTGCTGTTCTATCTGAAATACCCTTTTATGTAAACCTGTATAATATACTGAGCTATGACACGTTTTCAGGAATTGGATCATGTATACGGTAGCTGTTTTCCTCACAGAGGGGGAAAGGAAAGCAGCATATCACTAACCATGTTCAATGTGGCACCTCATTGGCAGTGCTGAAATGCTTCCTGGAACCTTGCTAGTATTAGCTGCCGTGAAGCTAATGCGAGCAAAACTCACCTTGCTTTTCTTTCACAGTTTTGGCGCGCACATTGTAGAACAGATACTTTGCTGTCTCATAGGAGAGCCCAGCTTGCAGCTTCTTCTTTCTGGGCATATATCTAAGACCTGGAGGAAAAGAAAGGTTTCAAGGATGAAAAAGGAAATAATGAGGCTTACTGCAAACTCTTGTGTGTTTGTGCAGTGGGAGTGCTGGTGGAGCAGGTAGGTGAGAAAAGCCCCTGGGCTGGGCTCTCCTTAGTCTTCACGCAGTTTGGTCTCAGTGTGCCACCTCGCAAGAAGAGCTTATGTGGAAGAATGTTTTAGGGAACATGAGGACAAGGACACTGGATGCCATGGGGAAGATAAATCGAAGTGCAGAGCTACAGAAAATAGGCTTCACTTACTGTGCTACTCAGGCAACAGTTGTGCTTTTTTGGTTTTTGTTTTTGAATTTAATCACTGAACAACTTTTAAATCCATTGCATTTTCAGAAAGATAGTGCTGTGTTCCAGGAGATCCTGTGTCTGTTTTAAATACTGTGAAGAATGCACAAACAATATTTATATAATAGGTGGGAACATAGGATGTGTTAGGGTTACCCATATGTGAATGTTGGCACAGAGAAATGTTAGGGTTCTTTTCTCCAAGCCTTCCCCTGAGAAAGATGAACACAGAAGTAGTCAATTCTATTTTGTTCTTCATTACTCCTGAACAAGTAAAAATTCTCAGCAGAGAATTTCCTTCTTAAACTGTTGTTTAGCATATTGTAGAAAAGTGTTTCCTACAATTTAGTAACACTAACTTCTTTTATAGATAAAGCAATATTCCTAATTGAACCTTCCGTTCATTTTCCTCCTTGTGACTTTCCAAACAGAAACTTTAGGGGGTTTATTCCTAGCAGTTGAGGGATTGGACTTAATTTGTTTTATTAGGGAAGTGTATTTTAATTTGCTGTAAATGACTAGACTTTTTATTACTGTCAAGAGTGATGTTATTTATGAACATTGTATATGCTGCTCAGGCACAGAAATGTAAACATGTTTGTGAGTGAGCTATATTGCAGTTACATCCATAATAACCAAAAGTCTCTCACTATAGTCAGCTCTCTTATGGTATTTTACAGTCAGGGAAGCTGTCAGATTTTTGAGATTTGTTCTGCAAAGTACTTTTCTTGATTCCTGGTAATTGCTATATTAGTTCTGCACTGAGGAGGTGATGTCTTGACATTGTTTCAGCTCTCACTTGTGCCAAGTATGATGTGATGTAAGGTCAAACACAAAAATATTTTTACAAATTTGCATTTCTGCAAATTTTTCAATCCCATCTTCATTCAGTTCAACTGCTAGAAGTGAGAGAGAGAAAAGGGAAGACAGCCATGCTACAGTTGTTCATAGCCTTTGGATTTGTAACGTAGGATTTATCAAGTATAGCTTTAAATACCCTAAATCTAGGTTTCTGGTATAAAATAGGCAGACATCCCCTAAAGTCAACAGAGATAGGCAGCTATGAGCTCTCTATCTTAAAGTTGGTGTCTAAATAAATCATGGAAATAGTCTGCCTGTGGAAGTGCCTGTCAGGAAAGGGAACTTAGCTGACTGAGTTTAATCAGCAACCAAACTCTCAGACAGCTCAAGGCTAGGGAGAAAATCCCCTTCTTAAGTGTGCCTTGTTTAGGTCTCAGTGAATAATTCATAGCAAGTAATATACCCTGAGTTTAAACTTCACTTGAGCTCACAGAATGTTCCCCCAGAGCTTGCCATGCTTTTAAACAGACGAATTAACTANTGAAGAACACAGGGAAGCTCACTGCCTATTTTATAAAGCACTGTGCAGTTATACAGATGTAAATATCCAGCTAAAATCTGCTTTCTGTTAGTAAAAGGATTTTTTTACTGTTTCCAAAAAGAACAAAAACATTACGGAAACACATTCATTTTAGAGTATCAGTGGCTGGAGAATACAGTTCTGCTTTTAATGGTAGATTTTTCTTCAACTAAAGATAAGATACAAAAATATATGATGTATTATAAGATATGTATAATATGTAAGATTTTGTAACCTATTTGAAATTTAACTGTGTGCAAGTTTCCAGGTGGTATATATACTTTTTGTATCTGCAGTCTTCTTTAATGGTGCTATTCCAAATTATCTCACAGATGTCTCTTTATTCTCCCACGTCTGTGTTTGAGGGGTATTCAGAAGAACTTCTGAACAGTAATGAGTGTTCCTCTCACCTCTACAAAGCTACAAGCTACAACCTTTGCCCAAAGTATTACTTGAGCATTATTCTGAAAATAGGAAACACTTAACAGTAACTTTCTGTGCGACCCATCTTTATTACGAAGTCTTTGTGAATGAAGTAAAGTTCTCATTCACTTTTCTTTCAGGCCACTGTTTCACTAAGAAAGGCAAGAAAAATGTTAATCTTTACCATTTTTAGCCTAAAATACTGACTCTCTGCCCTTGAAAAACATTGCTTAACTCTGTACTGACTTAGATATAAGCCACCTATGTTTATTTTTTATACAGTATTTAGCTAAGACATTTTAGTCCAAGTTTCTGCAGAGCAAATAGATGCTAATGAGCTATGAACCCATGGAAAACATTGGATATGATGGAAACATCAATAGATTTTCCCTCTAACAGCATAATTGCAGCTGTAATTATTGTAGAATGTCAATGTAGCGCTGAGAACAAGAAGAAAGCCTGTGTTTCATGTGGACAAAGATACATTTAAATATCCTGTTTTTTCATGGCTTATTAAAACAGAAACAAAAAAGTCTAACACGTTAGGCAGCCTTCACTCAGCTGAAGTCTAAAAGTCTCCCGTTTGTCGAATATCTAATTTTAGACTTCCCACTGTTCTCCAGTGATTTAAATAAAGGTTGAAGGTACCTTTTATCCCAGTATTAGCCCTAGACCAACAGTCTTGCCCCCTTGAGCTCACAACTCCTTTCCTAGAATGTCAGGAAAAACTATTCTCCTTTTCCTAAAAATACTCCCTGTACAAAGCTGTCTGTATCATTGATCCCCCAAATTTGACAAAAAAAAGATAGGGATCTATCCTCTCTCCCCACGTTTTTCCCTGATGTTTAGCAAGTGAAGCTTTACGTGGGTACTAGATGTATTATGATAAATAACGGAGGGGATTGTCCATCCCTGGAGTTGTGCAAAACCTGACTGAATGTGGTCCCGGACAACCTGAGGTAGATGACCCTGCTTGAGCAGGCAGTTGGGCCAGATAATCTCCGGAGGTCCCTGACAGCTCCAGCTATTTTGTGGTTCAGTGAAAGCTTTATTTCTGCAACCAAGGCTATTTGGACGGATATTGGTCAGTTAGCACTGATCTTCCCAATCTCAGATTCTGGCCAGAATGAAGGCAAAGGGACACATTTTGACTCCCGCATATATCTAAGAAATGGGTAGGGAGTGAGGGGCTGTGACAGCCCGCTCTGAGGCGCGCTCCGCATGCTCAGAAGCAGCACCTGGCAGTCTGCGAGTCTCACGGCTGAGTGCCCTTGCATCAAGTACCATGGCCAAGCAGTGCGTCCTCTCGTAAGGCTCTCTGGGCAGTGCTACCTTTGAGGACTTTGCACACTTGAGTCTGTTTAAAGCATCTATAGAATATGTAGTAACTTTATTTACACTTAACCGCTGAGCAAATAAAGCATATTTATTCATAATTCGCATAGTTTGAAAAGCTGAGTATGAATGAGTACAGGAAGAAAACAGATTCATGAATTAGACTATATTTCTTCTGTGCCCTTTGGTTTGCCTTTTTCTATTTTAAGAATAATGAGAGTTATAACAATAATTATTATCTAGTCATTTTACTTATGGAGTTATATATGCACCTTGTTCTTCTTTGATAAAGCAGTTTTAGCTGAAAGGGAGTTTGCTTTTATGTAGAAATGAAAGGCAGAGTTTAATTCTCCTGCATTCCCTTCAACACCCTACAAAAGTGAATCTTTGAAATCAATTGCACCTGATCTTATGAAGTGACAGAAATTATGGCAAGAGTTACTTTCTGTAAATCTCAGACTAATGCTCGTTATAGATGCCATTTCTAAACTGACTGTTGCATTACTAGTTCTCAAACACAAAATGAGAACATCTTGATAATCTTTTCTGTCCTTCAGTCATGTACTGCACTTCAGGATATAAGAAGATGTACTAAGCATATACTCCCATGGGGATGCGATACATCTGTTTGATAACCATTAACACTAAAAAAATGCTAGTTCTTTCACTCCACTCTAATTTGTTTGTTTCATTACAAATATTATCAGTTATTATGTTACATCTAGATCTACAAAAATAAAAGGCTGCTAAACATTCATTAATTTAAGTTAAAAGATGTGAACCCCAGATGCACTTTTATACCTGGAATTAAACCCCCAAGGGCAGATCTTCCTAATAGCTACTGCTTTTGTGGAAGAATGACTAGGAGGATCCATATGCCTTGGGACCCCACTGTCTTCTGTAAATTCTGTTCAGATTCAAACCTTTCTTTCAGAGTTCTGCAGCTCACAGATATCCTGTTTAATCAGCCTCGCAGGCAGTAGTGTTACTCCCAAAGAATGATTGAACACACCTGCTTTACATTAGCATTCCTGTTCTTGTGGGGTGTAGTTAGGCAGAATTAATTCTGTGAGCCGCAGCTGCACAAAACTGGATGTGGAGACAGAGCTTAGCTTTGAGAGGTGGTTTCCCTTGTGTGAAGTAGGTGCCCAAAGAGAAAGAAGGATTGGTTCAGATCGCAGTGCACGCTTCTCCTATATTGAAAACTGCATGTCATATAAGCATGTAAGCTGGCAAACATATATGAAAAAAAAAGAAAGGAAGAGTACAAAATGTTTAGAAAGCCAGGGTATCAAAGCAATGCTAGGGATAGTCCTGAGCAAATTAACCCAGTTCCAGGTTTTTAGAGAAGCTAAGGTAATCCTCTTAGAAGTAAATTTATGATGAAGCTGAGTTTGCATTTCAAGAAATAGAGATGTGTAAGATACCTTACATTTGCTAATATGCATTCCAAACAACATACGTAAGAGCTTGTTCATTCTTTACATGTTAAGACTTGATCTTACGCTTCCAGGTTTCTGTATTTTCCTTGATACATTGGCAGTGTCCCTTATGCTCCTAAATTAAAGCATATTTGCTGGAAAGTCCTGACTTTTTTACTCCAGTAAACACAAAATATGGTATGAGCTATTGCAGGTGTGGCTCACAGTTGTAAATTCAATTCTTGTCAAATATGAGGCTTTTCTCTTTTCTTTAATGGAAGATTGTGACTGTATTCCTTCAGCTTGTATATAACAGTAACAATAATAATAACCTGGCAGGTGCTGTGTGGTTTCATTCCTTTGATGTCCCAGTGCTATTCAAAGAAGTATGACAGGCATTATCCCAGTTTTACAAATAAGGAAGCTAAAGCTCAGCATGTTTAAGCAAATTTTCCAAACTCTCAATAGTAATGTGTTCCCGACAGTGGAACAGAACAAGCAGTCCTGTACCTTGTACCCTAAGCTATGCTTTTCCATTTCATGGTGTTTTTGTGCAATGTAACAGTGGTTTGCATTCAATTCTTACTAGTTTGAGGCTAAGTAAGATGAAAGCACCCTTAAAGTGGGTTGAATTGTGCATGCTTTTGTTATGGATGTTTTAATTACTTACATATCCTTTCTTCCTTACAGAGCTTGACTGTGCAGTCAAAATATCAGCTGTCTGACACAAGTATATAAAATATATTTTCTTTTTGCGTTTACTATCAGAGTGAGTAGCAGTACTGAAGTGCTCCATCTCTTAGTAGACTTTTTATCTCATAATCTTTTTTCTTATTATTTTCATTATGCAATGAACACCTTAGTTGTGGTGGCCTAACAAGTGCTTAGTTCAGCAGCCTTTTATTGTCTTCTTTGTTACTCCCATTCAAAACAAAGGACTGCAAAAAAGGAAAAGAAATGCAGTGCTCTTAAGTTACAGAATAAAGTGTACATACAAATGAGATATTACAAAAGGCCATTACATTTGTCTCAAATAAATGCTTGCTTTCACGTGCAAAAAGTAAACACTGTAATAAATTATTGCATTTCTCTTTTTTTATACTACTTTATGTATTTGTCTGTATATAAATTACATTTTGGTGTTTTGGGTTTAGGACCCAGAGCATGCAATAGCTCTTAATCATAAAAAGTCATTCTGGGAAAAATAATGGCTCCAATGAACATAAATACATTTTCCATCTCTTTATATTTAAGGCTCAGCTCTTATAATTCAGTTGGACTTGATAGTGCAATTTCTTATGTCTTTGAGAAGTTTCATTTGCTATTCCTGGTACATATGGTTACACATCCCTGCCCTAGCCATTCCCCGGACTCAGGTGCTAAAAGAAATCACCCATCATCTCGCAGAGTAGACAGGTCTGCTCCTGTCTTTATTCAAATCAATGAAAAAATGACCACTGTATTAATAGTAATTAATAGTAATTATATATGAATTAAAAGGTCTTTAATTGGTGAACATGCTCAAGAAGTATTCTTAGAAGCATGTCTAGAAAAGGTTGATCTTTCTCATAGCAACTTTTGAATACTTGGGTTATGTGCAAAAATCTATTCCTATTCACAGACACTCTGTATTTGTCCTTACTTCCACAAGCCTTGCAAGGTACAAATCCAGATTGGAAAGGAAAAAAATAAAGGATTTTTAGTAACTTATTTTGCTGCATGTTACTGCATGTTATTCCTTAGTTTCTCAAACTCTACTTTTTTTTTCCTTTTCCTTTGTTTTGTTTTTGTTTTTTCTTTGTTTTTTAGCTTGATTAATTTTTGAATCTCACATAAAATTAATGTTCCTTGGAGGATTTTGGCCTTTCCCTTCTATTGATACCTTCTTTGCTGCAGGAAATTTATGCTTCAGATTGGCACCTGAGGGGAAGGCTGTGATTTGACTGCTTGGGATATGTATGCTTGCAGTATAGTATTCCTCTTGTAGAGAATTAATATACATTTCCTAATAGATTGCAATTGGCCTGAGATTTATTTCTAAGGAGCTGATGTAGAAGACCAAAAAAGAAAGCTTATTAGCACTGGCCGTTAGTTAGTAATTGCCTTCACTGATGATCTGTATGTTTATCAGATATTTTGGGGAATCTTTGTCCTGAAAAATAGTATTTTTACTGCAAGCACCTTACACAGTCAGAGACAGTGATATAGCTTGGAGAACAAACCCTTCTGAGCTATGTACTATGTGACATGGCAGATGTTGTCCTTGAATATTTCATTCCAGAGTGGAATGTAAGACCATACTGTGAGAGCATATAGTAAAAAGCTCTATTTATTAGTTTGTTTCATATACAAGTATGGGAATAATTTTGATTTATTGACTTAGAGAAAGCTTTAAAAAATATTAGGTCTTTTGTTTCAAACTTATGTTTTCTTCAGGATCTATCCCTTTTCTTTCAGAAGTCAAAAAGATTCCACAAAAGCTGACAGATTTATGTCTGCTACTATAGACATGTGACCTGTACAGTGACAGACCCAACTGTTATTAAAGGTCTCATGACTGTATGACCCTTCAAGCTAAATTTATCGCAGATGCTTTTTCCACTGCTAGAGACTGACTTTCGTGATTCCACAGGACACTTCTCTGTTAACCACCAGATGCTAATTCAAAGAGCCCAGAAAATATGAAAAACAGAATGTTTAGCATGAAATGTTATTAATGTTCTTTCTGCTTTTTTGAAACACTTCAAATGCAAATAGCTGTCAAAAGCCTCGAGGGCAGTTAGCTCTTTCCTGTCAAAATATAATGTAGTCCGTAATGCATTTTATGGTTCTGTTATAAAATCAAGTGCAAAGGTTCATAGAGTTTTACAAACTGTCAGCCAGAAATGGATGAATTTCAATTTTGAGTGAACTTTTTTGAATTATTCTCATTTGGTGAATGTTTTGATACTTTATGGATAAACTATTTGCCGTATTTTTTTTCTATTTACCAAGTCTCTATATCTAAGTACAAATTTTTGTGTTTTCTTGCATTATAACCAAGCTGCACTGCCAGTAATAAGCTGCAACAATTGTAAACACTGTACAAAGGAATGGCTATTCTGCATGTAACCACTTGTTGAGCAATAACTCTGCTCTCTCAGTTTAAAAACAATTCCAACACTGTGCAGAGCAAATTCAAAATACATAATGTAAACTTCATGTTTATAATCCAGTTCTGTGGGTTTCCTCTCTTCTCCTTCTAACAGTGAAATTGCCAAATGAGCTTACATTAATATTTCCTAAAATGAATTAATTCTCAAAACTTTTGTGATAAATTTTTAGCTGGAGATTACAAATGCAGGTTTTGCTGTTTGCACTGCAGAGGTTATCAGAATCACTGTTACAACAGGAAAAGGTCTCCTTTTGCAGTATAGTAGAAAAGACGTCATATTAGAGGTCTTTTACTGAGGTATTTTGTCCTTCACTGATTTATAACAATAGTTGTCTGTATGTGTGTTTGACTTGAACAGACAAAAATAAGTTTTGTTTTTATTTAACTTCCCCACAGAGTTTTAAATTTCTTTCAGATAGGGAATACTTTCTGTTTTGTAAAGTTGAACAATAGTACTTATTCACAGTATCTAATAGAGGCAGTGCTTAGGAGAAAGGGAAGAATTATATTTCTAGGTAAGACTTTAGTTTCCTTGCAATAAAAATCTTTGTTCCTTTCTTTACAGAGATTAATTTATCTAGCAAGTCTCTAAATGGAAATTCCCTGCCTGACTATGCCTTACATTCATCTTTTCCTTTCATTTACTGTCCATCAGTAATGTTCTTTTATTCAGTGTAATTAACCTTTAAACCTGTTGTTATAATACTGCAAGAGAGATAGAAACACTTTTTAGCTGCCTTAGGTCCCATGTGACCTGCAGGGAGAATAGATTCAAAATAGACTAGTTCCTCCCAGGGCAATACAAGACAGAAGAGAAAAGCACTGTCATTTCCGAACAGCACAGTGCTAGAGTAAATTCAGTGTGAAAAAGGAAGGAGTTGCAGCGTGTTAGATTTCTTCCTTCGGAGCCTGCTGTATCACAGGAGAAGGATTTTGGAGGATTTTAAAAACACAGTTTGAAATGGAATACTCGGAGAATGAGCTTTATAAGGCCAACTGATGTCTGACTGCTAAAAATACTTGAGGATTTTTTCAGAATGAGCATTGTTATGAAGCCAAGATCGCGATCTACCAGCTCCTTAAGGACTGCCGATGCAATGTGGTAACGTGCCTGTTTGTTTTTTCTTTCAAGTTTTCCGTCCTATTATGACACACAGAAATGTCCCAAGAAAGTGACGGGATTTAATTGTGGTTCGATAGGTTCTGCATGCTTAGTGAAGATGTTCAGCTGCTAAGTTTCACATTTAATAGTAAAAAACAAAATTATTTAGCTTTTCCTCTTGTGCAACACACTGTATCTAATATTTTTTAACCAGACCTATTTCATAAGATTTTCACATTTGGTCACTCCCTGAACTTTGGAATAGTTTCTGAATTTTTTCAGTAGATTTGTTTCAGTAATAAAATATAAAACTTTCCATTTTGGAGGCTGAAGGGTAAAATGAAGTTACCGTTTACGTGCGCTATTTTGGGATACATGCAAGTAGTTTTGCTGCATAAACAAACTGACTAGCAGAGGTGAGTGTCCTGGAAGGGGAGAGATTTTACAGTGGCAGACGTGAGACTGTGCAGTGTTGTGCTTCATGCCTTTCCTTCCAGGCAGGGCTCACAGGCGTAGAAGCAGCTTGTATTAGCGGTCTGCCTGCATGATTTTCTTGTTAATTTTCCAGTTAGCAATTGTGAAAGTTCTGTCTTTGGGTTAATTATTTTTCTTGTGTGAACCTTTTGCATCATGTAGATTAATAGGCACAGGAAGGACAACTTTGTATTAGGATGTTTAGATTCCCACTTTTTTAAATATCTCAATATTTTTTTTACAACTGCCATAGTTTTGATAACCACAAGGTAGACTAATGGTTCAGGACTATATTTAGCTGGGAAACCTGAGTCACCACCATAAAAAAATATATTTTAAAATATAATCTTCTTTTAGAATTAAATGGGTGATGCCTGATTGTGAGACAAAGTAGTAGCAAAATTTGTGACCAAATATATCTAGCTAATATAATTGAACTTTAGCCTATTAAAAGCTTATGTTTTAAACAGTCTTGAGCCTGAGTTAAATCATTACAGGCTATTTCACTACTACTATTAAAGCAGTTAGAATTTTTTTCCAAATTATCGTTTGCTAAAGACATCCTGTAGTAGAAAGTGAAATCAGTACCCTACTCAGATTGCAGTGTAAGTAATCCCAGCTGTTCTCATATGCCGCTGAGGAGGAATTTTGCTGAAAGAGCAGGAAGATTTATTTATTATTATTAAAATTCAACAAAATAATACAAAGTAAGTAAATTTTATATCAAAAAAAGATGATGTTTTATTGATATTACACTGTGCAAAGTAGTAAAACAATAATGTCTTGAAATGTTGTATAATAAACACAGTATCTCCAAATCATTAAGCTCATACATACAAGCCTCAATTACTATCTACAACTATGCAAAAAGAAATCAAAATTTTGGATTAATTTTTCCGTCCTTCAATGATATAAATATATATATATATAGAGAGAGAGAGAGAACTCATTCTTGAAAGAAAAAAATATATATGTATGTTCTTTCAATCAGATAAATCCTCTGTGCTGAGATGGGCAGGCTGATAGGGCTGCTAAGTACTCTGTCTGGAATATCTGCCTATCTGCCTTCGGTTGCTGCCGCTTTCGGCAAGAGCGTTGATGTGGTAGATGAGGATACAGTTTCTGCTAACTGGGAGCTGAAAGTCATGTGCTACCTTGCAGTTTAGACACATTCCCTGAGCCCAGGAAGTGGCTTACGGGGAGATCCTTGAAAGTTGCCTAGATAAGGTAAATACTTTTCAACGGCTGCGTGGAGCGACGCCAAGCAAGCCTGTGCCCGCTGAGAGGCAAGAGGGAAATGGGAGCTTGGAGTGGAAAGAGGAGAGGAGGGACAAGCTCCGGAGCTCCCGGCCTCTCAGGCTGCTCCTCTCGCCCCTGTCCAGCTGCACGGAGACTTCTTATATCCCGGCTCAGAGGTGGCCTGAGCAGTATGAGTTTCCAAAACACCTGTACAGCCTCAGCAAGGCCGTTCTGCTGCGTATTGCAGGAGGGAAGAAATGAGAGAGAGAGACAGACAGACAGACAGACAGACAGATGGGACAGTGTAGGAAGAAAGAAATCGCTGGCGGGGGGGTGGTGGTTGGGATTTGGGCCCCAGGAGGACAGGGTTGCCCTGAAGTATGAATATCCCGTGTGCTAGGGTTTGAGAGAAATGGTCCCACGATGTCCTTGTGCTGCAGTTTCCCATATAAATAATGTTCCCATGAGGAACCAAATCTAGACTCCCAGCTGTCCAAAACCAGTTTGGGGATGGAAGAGAATTAATGAGGCAAGGCAGAGAAATCTCTTCAGTTCCCAGAAATCATACAAGGTGTAATAATAACTGCACAGTATGTGGTGAAGTCATGATCGCCTTTTTAGCACGGATGTTACAATGCATTCAGATATCTTAGTGTGCAGAGATGTTCAAGCTAGCTCCAACAAGGGACAGATTAGCCCTAGAGGAAAGAAAGCTGGACTAACACTTGTCCTTTCTTAGTTGGCTCGGTTAGGGCTGGTTGGCATTAAGCACTATATTAGGTTCTGCGGACAAACCTTCTGTTCCTGATGCACTTTTGAAAATTTCTACTGAAATTACAATGATAGAAGTAGAAGTAGATGTTTGGGTTTTATGCAAAATAATGAGGGAAATTGCTTACTTAAGGATTATTAACTATTAATTTAACGTTGCTCTGTACTGCCAGTCATTCCTAACGAAAATGTGCTTGTGAAGTGAGCAGAGTGCTTTTGGGGAATATCTAGAATGGATAAAAGACCATATAGACTTTTCAGTAACAGAAGATTGATTTGTCATTTTATTTCTCAGAAAAAAATAACAAAGTAGGAGGCAAAATCATTGTAAAATAAAGCCTTGGCTTGTTTATATGCATTTAAATAAGAATATGGCTCTACTTTCTTGATTTTTTTTGTCATACAGCACATAGAGCAGCAATAATTTATGGTCCCCAGAAATGTCCTGTTTCTGATTCCTTTACTTTTGTACCAGAATGAAAAGTTTGAACTTACTGAAAAAAAAATGGGGAAAATGTAATAAATTTTTTAAAGTTTAAGAAAGAAATTAACATGTTGGCAAGTCAAACAAATAGCTGTGGCTGTTGAACAGCATAGGACTCCCTAGCTGAGAAACATGCAGCTGATCAGGTGTTAGAAGTTTGTTATTCTTTCACGATATAGATAATTAGGCCAAAGATCCAATACAGCTTTTTTCACACAATACTTTCTCATATGTCTAGATGATAGCTGACTGTTTATCTTGTGGCTTGGCCTTCCCTGTGTTTGTTTATTTGATAACACGCCAATTCCTGCTTTCCTGTTTTTTGGAATTTTGCGGTTGGCTGATCTACAAAGAGCATATCCCGTTCTCCTTGGTATCTCATAGAGCAGAAGCCTGTTAGGATTCGCTTTGTATAGGGCACTTTATCTAGCCTCTTTTAACTCTGAAAGTGGGTGATGTTTGGTTTCGGTATCATTCAGTTTGGGAGACTGGAAATTACTAAAAGGTGTTATCAAGTACGACTTAGCCTGAAAGGCTGCTTACTAAAACGTTTGTATTGATAAGTGGAACAGCACAGATCTCTTGCATGAGTTTTTCATATTTGCATTGTTTCTGGAGCCAAACTTTTAGCACAGAGCGATGGGTTGAGACTCTACTGTGCAGCCCTGTGGAGCATCTCTAACTTTGCAATGTAAAGCCACCCTAAAGTAACACTATGCCGTGAGCATGACCTGTCCTCAAAAGTCTTTTAACAGGACCAACTTGTGGCTTTGTCATGTGGGGTACCCCCAGATAGTTCAGATTAGTAATGGCAAGCCTCTTGCTAGTATTATGATGGTGGTGATATATAGTAAGTACTACTGAAAGCGTCACATACCTCTAGGTTATTGGCATCAGGCCTGTGTCTGAAATCGGTGTCGACATTCAGACTGAGAATCCCAGTGCTGGGGAGATCAGCAAAAAAATAGAGTATTTGTGAAGGACTCAGCAGGTATGTTGACTTCAATGAGACATACAATTTGTCTATAGGACAGAGAACAGTATATAAATGCACCTGGGTTAACAGCATGCACACTGCCAGGCTGCTACGACGTCAGGCTTCTATATCACTGGACAGGATGAATCTCTTTTCCTTTCCAGTTGTCTGTGAGAGATGGGAGTCTGTTGCCCCCATGTCCCTTGCTACCTGTCCCTTGCTGTCACACATTATGCAACTGTTCTTGAACAAAAGCTCTTATAGTTCTTGGTGACATGTTGAGTAGCTGAAGGAGTAGAAGCAAGCTGCATAGTGTCCAGACACATGGGGACTTGAATTACGAAATACTATGTGCAGAACTGGGGAGTTTTTGAATACTGAACAAAACCTGCAAGCTACAGATGACCTTTACTAGATGACTAGATGGCTACTTTACTTTACTAGATGAAGTCTGACTTTGGTGGAATTCATAGCTGACTTCAATTAGGCACATAATCTTCATAAGCAGTATGGGCCTGAAATGGGCCAGGGAAATTTGAGGTGGTATATATTCTGTCAGTGTCAGTGCTAATGAGGAGACTTTATTTTCCACGTTGTAGAATGTAAAACACTGATATTTTTTCCAAATGAAATAGGGACACAAATGTCATTTTCTCTGCTGAATTAACTATGGCATATGAATTAATCAGGTGTCATGCTTTTTTCTAACAATATAAGAAATGCCCTACTATGCCTGATTAGTGGACTACCTAGCTTGGTATTCTGTCTTCATTAGTGGCAACAGCAGAATGCAGAAAAAATGTCTAATTTCTGTAACCCCTTCTTATCATATTGCCCAGCATTCACAAATGTTATTTTAGGGATATGAATGAGTTCTTCCTAGTCTGTGCCCTTTAGAGTCCATTTATGTACCCATGGTTTATTTGTCTCATCTCTTTTTAGAATTCGCTGGCACTGTCTTCCTTCACAGCTTTATGATAGCCTTACTTTCTTTGCAAAGATGACCTTCTTTACTGAGCTTTGAATTTGTTCCCTACTAGTTTCAAAAAGTGACCTTTAGTTCTGTCATTGTGGGATTTGGTAAAGCACTTTGTATTCATTTTATCCACCAAATTCATGATTTTGTAAACCTCAGTAATAACCTCCTCAGTCTTGTTCTGCTCAGCCATTTTAGACTTTCTTACTAAGGCAGCTGCTCTTGGCCATTTTAGCTTCCCTTCTCTCTATCACCTGTGTGTCCTTCTTGAACTTTACAGAGATCAAATTGCACTCATTATTCAAGAAATGGACACATCAAGGTTTTATATAGTAGCAAAATTGCGCCTGCTTTTTTCTCGATACTACCCTGACTGATGCTACCCAACAAATTGCTAGCTTTTTTTGACTGCCAGTGCAGATTGAGTCAGTGATTTCAGAGAATTCTTTTGCTCAGTTTTCATGACAATAAAGTCTTTTGGCATGGTCACAAGTTTGCATTTTTTTTCACAGCAGAAGTATTAGCCTTGCCTATACAAAATTCAAGTATTTTAACATGAATGTGAAAAGAGCCGCTATCTACAAATAATAAATGTTTTTAAACAAACAATGATATTGCAAAACATGCCAAATAAAACTTCAAATTCTAAAGTTTGACTCCGGCAAAGAGAGGGCACATCCTCAGAGACATCCTCTTTCAAGCAACATTAATCTGTCCAGGAAAACATACAGAGTATTCTTTCCTCACTCCTTGCAAGTACATGTAGTTCTCTGCTACTCTGTTTAGTGTACAAACAATCCCTTCTCAATTTGCCTGAAGATCTAAACTCATCTTTACAGCCCTGTTCGTTCTCATACCTTCTCCTTGTGGACATGTGCATAGAATCAGGTCATGGAAAAAGCTCTACTACAATTTAGCTGGGCCATTAGGTCAGTGGGATTGAAACACTTTAATTTCTATCCCCAACATCAAATGAGAAACAGTGTGGCTGGATTTATGGGTGGCTAACTTGGCAGCCCAGCTCCCACCACCAGAAGTTCATTTATAGCTGGATCAGCTGAGGGTGGGAGGTAGCCCAAATGCCCGCTTCTGAATTAATACTGAACAGCTGAGAGAAGTACTGTCCCTTTTATTAATTCCTATTACATCATGACTATTCCATTTGTTGCACTTTTTCAGAATATTATTGGCACCTTCCCTCTAACATGGTTTTCTGGGAAGCACAATGGCAGTGTAAGATGTGACAAATCTCTACATGAGATGTCTGCCATGTCAGTATCTGAACTAGTCACCTCATACTCTCTGCTGAGAAAAATACTTCTTTTCAGGGTGTGACTTTTATCACCAGTTTTAGATTTTGTAGCCAAGAGGAGACATGCTCTTAATGCCACTGATTATCAAGCATTTTTATATTTGCTTCATTATATGGGGCCCATCTCCATAACTAGAGGCTAGTTTTACTTCCCACCTTCCCACCTATTTTTCTTTTGCATTGGTTCTATCCTCATTCGCACTTTAATCTTGCTTTCTATCTGAGTTTGAAATGACCCTCCTAAGTAGCATGCGTCATGAAAATCAGCCTTTTTGATGCTGCAGCAAAACAATTATTTTCAAAATTTTCTCTTGATTTCATGAAAAAAAATCTTTCTTTTTTTTTCTTCTGTCTTTCAAAACCTGTAGCAGTAAAATAGATATTTATAAGCCTAAAACTGAGCAATCACATAATTGTGCTATTGCAGCTTTCATCCTTCCTTGTTGAACCTCTCCCACACTGTCATCTTTATTACTGTATCACAAATCTAGTTATGTTGTAAATGCTTTTTTTGTGAGCTATTTCTTCCAGTTTCTTTAAAAAGCATCAACAACACTTTGAGATGCTATAAAATAATAAATAAAGACAAAAGAGTGGTGAAGCCTACCAGTGGTGCTAGTCAAAGGATCAAGAAAAAGATCTAAATTATTAGAGCTGCTTATCTAATAGAAAATAAGTTATTTGGTGCTCTTTCTAACAGAGAATCTTAGGGAATATTTCCTAATAAAAGTTTTACTTAAACTAGTTTGTTAAGATATAAAAATAGATACTTACAATGATGGTTATAAAGACATTGCATTACACACTGGGAAACTATTATTTTAATAATAGCTTAATCCTTTTTGTTTATGTTGCCTGTAGGCTTGCACAAGTGTACTTTTGTGACTGCATACTACAACTTGGAGTTTCTTTTTCTTGTATCCTGTATTTTTTCAGTTGTGCTAAAAATTTGTGATCTAATGCTCACAAGTTGTATTTCTCCATTTTTGGAGTGAGAAACCAAATTAAGTGTTATCCTGACTATTCTGCTTGTAGTGTGTATGACCAAAGGAAGGTCTTTACACTGCCTTTGTTTTAGCTTGTAGTCTATCACCTCAAGGCAAGTATTCTACAGTGTGGCTGAACTAAATGGTGTGTCTAAACACTATTTTCTTTTTTCTTATCATGTATTTTGGTTAAGACTTTTTCATTTATAAAATGAACTGTACTAGTCTCAGAGTGAGGAATAACACTACATTCTTGCAGCAGTCCAGTACCTAGGGCTGAGCAGGCAGGTAGATTTCTTCCATCCTCCCGTTGCCAGGGCCAAAATTTTCGTTCTGTTGTTGGGCTCCGACAACCCCCTTGCATGATATAAAACAATGTGGGAGATGCGCACTGCTTGAGACAAATTTTCACCCATATTTCTATAGGCAGTAGAGAAAACATGTGCATCTAAAGGGTCATGCAGAAGGTTTGAAGGGCTCCAAGTTCCAATGACCGGCTAGGGACCCTCACTTACAAATTTAGATATCCATCAAAATATATGCTTCCCCACATGATTTCTAAACAAACCATTTTGTTTAGAAGTTTTTCCAAGTAGTATTAGCAACTTTTTAGGGAACAAAAAGAACTCTTTTGTTTGTTTATTTATCTATTTTTCTTGAGTTATGCATATATTTACTTCTCATCTGTTTTGTATAAAGACTTCTTTTGTATCTGTTTTGTATAACGCCTCTATCCGTTGTGGTTACAGTGTACATAGGAAGAAGGAAACACAGAGGAAGGATGTCTAATAGACTGAAAAGCCGTCTCACAAACCCTGGATGAATCTTAAACAATTCTTCTGTGCAGATTTTCCTCAGTTTTAGTCTGTTATGTCTGAATCTTTTTTTTTTTTTAATGTTAGTAGACTTAGCCTGTTTCATGCTGAGATAAATATGAATATTTAAAAGATGGAAGGGTTACCCTTGGAATAAGTGTGTAAGGCAACCTTGGCAGATTCAATATGGTAAAATTGAGCATGTTAATTTATGACAAGTAAAAACGTCAAACCATGAAAAAACAGCAGTACATGATCTTCTCAGGATGTCTACCTGCAGGCAGCTACTGCTCAGACATCTGTGAGCACTGGAGACCATCTTAGTTGTTGCTGTTTTTCTTGGGCACATTTTTGGGTACCACTAGAAACACACACAAAATTGACTTGAGGTCAGTAACAGAAAGGAACTGGTAACACAAAGTCTTTTAGGCTGGAAATGGAAAGAAGGCCCTAAAGGGATCCCTTGCATCTGCCTAAGAATTGAGTCTACTTTCCACCTACTTCCATTGTAACCCAAGTTTCCTTATAAGCATGATCAGTGATGCTGAAAAGCAATTAAAAATACACAAAGATCCGCTCCACTTGAGCAGGCTTCGTAGCATGCAGCTGGCAAGCAGTTTCTAGCCGGTCACTTGTCTCAAAGAGCCATTCAGTGCGAGGCTGGTAATGCTTCCAAATGAGCTTCAGATTTTTGTCATGTCTCCCTCAATTTTATATTACAGTACTCTTAAAATAGTCCTGAATTCTGAAGTGGAGCTATCCTACAATTACACAGTAATTGAATTTCCCCCTTCTCTTGTTATCTCTTGCTCTTGTTGAGCAACTCATTCGGTGAAGGCTGATATTTCAAAGGGCCTCTGTGCGGGTGCTGCTCAGCTCGCGTTTGCTGGGGATCAGGCCTTCTGTCAGTTTGAGTGGCAGAAACGCCATGCAGTAAATTATGCGAAAAAGTGTTTGCAGTGGCACACGGTCACATTTGGGTTTCTTTCCCTTGCTGCCTCCTACTCTGGCTCTTGCTCCTTTCCTCTCTAATCCCTTTGAGAAACCTTTTGTGGTGTTTTGCTGAGATTCAGAAAAAAATAAAGCTAGACCTGATTACATTCTTCCTAAAAAATAAGACTGAAAAGAATTTTGTATGTGTCAGAAGTGATTATAATTTGTTGGTTTTGAAGCTGGAAAGCAGTGAGGTTTATTTAGCGCCTTTTCTGTGTCTTTTCTCTAATACAAACCTCAATGTGAATAATGAATTGAGATAGTAGAGGGCTGCCTTTTGAGTGACAAGGATAACACATCCTGCCTTAGTGTTTAGGCTGCCTTTGGTTTGCCTTGCGTAATGATCATTTGGGCTGTCCCCTTATTATTTGGGATTAGAAATATATTTTTTACATCACCTATCATAGCTTTGAGTTATTTCTTTGTGTTTTAGCGAATAGATTTCTAAAATTTAGAATTTTAGTAGCACATGACATAAAAAGAAACTGTATTATAAATACACTGAAAAACAAATTTCAGGATTATTTTTCGTTGTTCGGAGTATTTTTGTTAGTTGCTCACTGGAAGTCAGTGCCCATACAGCTTGCTGGGTTATTGCTTTTTCCTTCTTTGCTTACCTGCTAATTTGATACTGTGATCTATCTTAAGGTGGTTGAAGTTCCCAAAGTGCTGATAAAATGAATGAGGTGAAATTGGAGATGTAGGGCCTAGTATAGAAGGATAATTTGCTTTATGCACACACCTGCACAACCATCTTTGAGTATAAGCAAAAAAGAAAATTTTAACAGCTCCGCTCCAAAATCTGAGCCCAGTTCCCCTTGCAGGTTACCAGGAAAGCCCTGTGATACTGACCATTTGTGTAGATCGAGATATGAAGGAAGTCTGGCAAGAATCAAGAAGACATACAGGCAGGTATCAAAAGCAACCAACAGCAACTACAAAAACCACCTCCAACAAGAAAATATTCAAGTAGAAATATATACAGCAAAAAGAGGATTTTTAAAGTTACAATATTTTTGTCAGGCAGGGTAAGAGTGAATCAAAACCAGTGGGAACCCTTGGTTGAAACCTTTTTGATGATCAGTTTTAGGCACTGCATCTATACAATTAATTACTTTTAAAAACTATAACCTACTCTGTGTTAATTCTGAAACTAATGGGTCAGATATCTTTCTTTTGAAGAGGTAAAGCTTGACAGTGATGTTGCTTCAGTGCTGTGGCCTTTCCAGGCTAGTCTGCTGAAGTTTCTTTCTTAACCAGAAATTCCAGCTAAGTCAATGTTTTATTGTCCAGCTCGTCCCAGGGTACTCCCCTCAGTGCTCTGTGTGTCGAGTCCTCTGCTCTTCACGAAAGCACCATGCGAGCCTGCGTTTCAGGGTGACTGATACGACCGGTTCAGTTAGATGCCATGTATGGTCCAGGACATTTGAGAAAATGTATAAAGTGACTCAGCCCCTTTTGGCACAAGATCTGTTTTTATGCCTAGTAACGCAGCAACTAGTGGCGTAATTGCTGACATGTGTTTTCCATTCTTTAAAGGCCAGAGATTTGAGCTGGACAAATGTTATGCAGGATTCTTTGGATCCCTGGTAGTAGTGGTGGTGTCAACCTTCATAAAATCTTAGCATTTGTGCCAACACAAATACCACAATCACCTATTAAAATGATTTTATCTCTTGTGATTACGTTCCTTCTGGTACAGGCCAGTTTATGACTTCTGTGCTTGCATGTGCAAACATACCACTTTCAACTGAAAACAACTTTCAGCTCTATAGGGCTAACTTTCTATAAACTCCTTACTCATATTTATCAGCAAAGCCGTCATTTTTCTTTGATTCATAGATGGTGATTACAGTCACATTTTTGGCAAGCAGGGCATTCACAGCTGTGAAGCAATGTATTATTCTTCTTGGAATTTCCATTCTTGGAAAATGCTGGAAATGAATAACTAGGAAATGACTTTTTGTAAAGTTATCAGAGCTTTTGATCTTGTCCAAGCAGTTTTTCCTCCCTCAGAAGAAGTACATTCTCCCCTGTGTCTGTAAGATGACCTTCATTTGTTAATATTATTTAACTTAGGACTTTGAGACTGATACTGTGCATTTACCACTTTCTCATAATTGTTCATTTCAGCTGTAAAATGTAATTTTGTATTTATGCTATCAGTATCATTACATGCTTTTAGATGAGGGGGAAGCATGCATTTTTCAGTTATTATATAATTCTTTGGACCATTTTGCTTATTCAACTAAAGTCTGTTAATTTCCTAACCAGTAGTTGCTCGTTGCTAATGGTAGGAATGAGAAGTCCAGCATTATCCCATGCAACTGAAAGCAAAATATTCTAAGTCTTTGATCCTTAATATGGACCAGCTATATTCTCTGCTTGCTCTAATTTGTATGTTGAGGGTAATGATTGTGAAAATATTGGGCCTTCTACTTCAAATCCAAAATGAAGAACAATTTATTTTGCATTTTAAAACTCTTTGGAAGGGACTGTTGAAATATCCTACTACTGCAGAATGTACTTGAACACATCCCTTTCTTCACTCTCTTACTAAAAGTATTGATAAGCAGAATTTTGTTTAAAAGAGTGTTTAAGAGTAAATCTAAAAGGGTATGCAGGATTGGGATTCTCTATTCTATATCTTTTCTCCACAAGCATGTCCAATCCATTCCCTCTTTGCCTGCTGCTCATCCTCTGTGTGAATCTATTGTGTGAACAGTTTCTGTCATATCATGGACTTTATCATAATAATCCTGAGAAACTGTTTTTAGAGCAGCATTTTGAACCTCCTGAAATTTACTCTAACAACAACTCTGTGCACCTTGAGTCCAGTGTCTCAATCCAGACTTATCTCCTTGTTCTTTGAATGTTAAATTAGCTTCAGATGTAGAATTAATTGAAGCAAAAGAAGCCCCATTTCCTCGTATTTAGCTTTGTAGTGTTAGCTCTCTGCTGCTGGAAAATAAATTGAATCTGTCTTTCCTTAAAAGATGTAACATAAAAACAATTTGAAACATTACTGTATAACGTAATAGTTCATTATGATTTAAAAGTATACAGATACAGATTCTCATTATTAGTTATTTCACTTTCTCAGGTGTTGAGAGAATTGCATGAACTTTAATATCTGAAGTATAAGCAGAAATTTCCTCTCCTTTCTTCTCTTCAGAAGACTCCCTGAGGACTTAGTCAGATTTAACCAAAGGCTTTATGTCTCAAGCATCCTTGTAGTAATCTCTGAATTTGTACAAAACCATGAATATTCCAAAAATATATGCTTGCAGCTTTTAAGCTGCAGTCATATGATGACACTTTTATATAGTTTTCAGTGAAAATTATGTTGGAAATTTCACTTAACACCTAAAGACAAATTTCAAAGAAGAGAATAGTATGCAAGCCTGCTTACTTGGCTATTATTTTTTAATAGTATGTCTGTCTCATGGATAGACAGGTTCTGTTGGCAGAGAGCCATGGCTGGAGGAGGAGAAAAAGAATTACACTGGAAAACCTGTACTGTGGAGGTTTAGTTTAAGCAGAATTACCGGATTTACGGGAGGAGAAACTTGCCAGTGGGCTTGCCTGGTTGGACTATAGAGCAGAGTGCCAAGCACAGGTTTGGTCACTGCCAGGTTTCTGTCCTTTAGGCTCCAGTAGTGTTAAATCTGTTGCAGTAATAACTATTTCTTAGCATTTATTGTGATACTCTTTTTCACTCTAAAATCTAAATAATGTGATTTCACCCTAAAGGAAAATTTATAATGATTGCTGCACCTTCCGGCAGAGCACAGATTGCACAAAAAAAAAAAAACCTATATTAAAAAAAATCAAAATGACTTATTTTCTCAAGCAAAAATGGTTTATTTTCCTTTTTCCAGAACCGCTCATAAAATTTATTGTGATCTTTTTTTTCTTCTTTCCTTCTTTTCAATTGACTCCTAAATGTTACAGAAATACCAGATATAATGCCTTCCTCTAGTAGCCTATTAATGATGGAAATGTTTTGGAAAATTAAAGTATTAAAAAGTTCTTGAAGAACAGTGTTTATCATATGAGTATCACTACAGCTGTTACTCCTGGTAACTCCAATTTGAGGCATTATTAAGTCTGCTTTTTTTTTTTTTTTCTTTTCTTTTTTATGTTTTAATGAGTGGATCTCTAAGCACTTTTCAAAATATCCATTTTGCAGGAAGGGAAATGGAAGGAAAGAAGGGGATAAAATGATTCATTCAGGATGACTCATCTGGTGAAGAACTCATTTTGTATCCTATAATCCCACTTCATTCCTGCAGAGGAAAAGAATGAAATGAAGAATATCCTGATACCTTATGTTATAAAGTGTGTGTTCATATTTCACTTAGCTGCCTAGAGGGCCCTGTGTCTGCCTCATATTTCTGAGCTACTCTTTTTTTTTTTTTACCACATGAAATTGATAGGGATTTTGCTCCTGCATCTTTGGTGTACATTGCTTGATTGTGCACATAGAATTGTGGCAACAGAAGAAGGTGTGTAACGTGCACAAGTGCAACAGGCTTGTCAGGGATTTGGACATGCAGATTGAGTTTTGCTGAAAGAACTGTTCAGACAGCAACTTTATACATTTGGCAAAATTATCGATTCAACTGGTAACAGTTCAGGGGATGAAATAACCAGATCTCAATGAAAAAAAGAAATCTAGACAAAGCTCGTTCCAAAAGCAACAACATTGTACTTTCATTTTTCAGCTGTTCCCTCTGGTGCTAAAAGGTGTCATTTCTCCTTTTTTGTCTGCTGGATTGCACATTTTGTAACATTTCAAGCGTAACATAATCACCTATGTGATGCCAACAATTATGGCATGTCCTGCTCCAATTTCAGTAATGACATCAGTATCAAAAAAATAGACTTTTGGAAGTTGCCAAACGTCCTTCTTTTTGCACAAAGTAAAATAAGGCATACATATTTTTCCTGAAAACTAGAAAGTATTTAATTCAGGAGATGTCATTACGACTTTGATTGGCTTTTTTATTTTTCTGTTTGTAAACAGATGTCATTTCAGTAATCAATTTATTCTAACCAACTCTGGGAGTTTAAGCGTTACAATTCAAGCAGACTTTGTGACGCAGTAGTGTAGCTCCTCAGCGCTTTGGTGCTAGGGAAGGCAACAGCGCCTTGCCTGTTCTGGCGTGGTAGCAGAGATCAGGTCTAGCAGGGAGCACCGGGCTGGATCAGCACAGTATCAAGCGAGAGATCTGCTCCCCCACAACATTCATTCTCTGCAGTTGGCTTGAATTGAGAAATAGCTTCATGTTAATAGGAAAAGCCTGAACTGTCCCTGCGTTTATTGATATGTCTATACGCGCATGTGTTTATGTGTGTCAGACTGAGTTGCATATTTTTGTAAAACACTTTGATATTACTTTGGGAGAAGAATGCTTCATTTGGTTTTGCAATATACAGCAATTTTTAACATCTTTGGCTTCCCAGAGCACTCACATTTATTTAAAATTGTGTTTTTTAAGTCCCTGTTTCAACTTACTCAATCAAATCTGCTCTTGACTTTTTTTTAATACTGGGGAAAGTGCCATTCAGTAACTAATTCTTAAAGAAGAACTGAATGGCCTGTATTCCTCAACAGAGAAAGAACCATTTCTTTGATGAGATGGATTTGGCTGTGTGGTGCTTTAAAATGATATAGCACCAAGATTTAAGTTTTATGTTGTTTTAAGTTAACTTGAGAATAGCTCTTGAGAACTTACAGACTTCTACTGATTTAGATACTATTAGAGTTGTTTTTTATAGTTACTTTACACCTGATTGATCATATGTTCTCTCTTTCATCAAAGCCCTGTTCTGTTAGTTTTAAAGCTTCTGTTCAGACAACAGTTGTGCAGAATAAGGATATTGCTAAGAGAAACTTTGCAGATAGTATACTAATGCAAAGGATTTACCTTTTTATATATTATGATCATATTTAATAATAATAATGAGATTATGAATGACATGATCTAAAAGATCTTGAAGTCAGTGATAGCTGAGGATACATGCATGATAAGCAAAATGGAATACACTCAGTATATATAGTAACCATTAGAAAGCAACATTACATATGAGGTCTGAACTCTGTTGCCGCTAATAGCTGTCAGTATCCAGACAAAGAAAATAGGAGAAAAACAACAGGAAGGCAAGAGTTTAGATAAATAAGGTCTTCTATAAATGCAGCGTATTACTGTAGTAATTGATGTATAGCATATACACAATAACCTCATATAAACATTATTGCAGTTGAGAAGGTGCCATAGGAGAAGGAAATGTGACCATTGGCACTGACTTTGGAACCTCGATTTAGTCCTATTGTGCATAAGTAAGATAAATGTTGTTTTTACTTCACCATGTGCACAGAATAAATGCAACCCAATTAATGAGCTAGTCAGTATTCTAATCTTTTCTTGCCGTTCTTTATGTGGTTTCATGCTTTATTTGCAACCTGTTATTCAGACCTATTGGGAAAGCAATTATGAGGGCTTTCGTTGGCATTTCTGCAGTGTTCATCACTATGATATCTTCCTACATCTAAAACATAAATGACATCATTTTCACAGTACCCATGTGGTACCATCCTTACTTAATAAAGGGATATCTGAAACCAAGAGATTAAAGTGAAAATATTCCCTAAATTGGGGACTTGTATAATGATTCATATATTGAAAGTACAGTTCCTATGAAAGGCTGAATGAATACTTACATCTGGGAGAGTAATGAATCACATACATAAATGTGCCGTGATCTAACTCTTTTCCACTGTCATAGAATCATAGAATCACAGAATGCCTAAGGTTGGAAGGGACCTCTAGAGGTCATCTAGTCCAACCCCCCTGCACACGCAGGGCCACCTAGAGCACGTGGCACAGGGCTGCATCCAAGCGGGTCTTGAAGATCTCCAGAGAAGGAGACTCCACAACCTCTCTGGGCAGCCTGTTCCAGGGCTCTGTCACCTTCACTGTCAAGAAGTTCTTCCTTAAGTTCCCGTGGAACTTTTTATGCTTCAGTTTGTGGCCATTTCCTCTGGTTCTGTCAGTGACCACCAGTGAAAAGAGGCCAGCCCCATCCTCCTCATTGCCTCCCTTGAGGTACTTATAGACACAGATCAGGTCCCCTCTCAGCCTTCTCTTCTCCAGGCTGAACAGGCCCAGCTCCCTCAGCCTCTCCTCATAGGGCAGATGTTCCAGGCCCCTGATCATCCTAGTTGCCCTGGAGTTTTCTGGAGGAAAACTTTTTAGGCATAGGTTGGTTGAAGTTCAGTTGAAGAGAAGACTTTAAAGATTATGAGCTGGAGAATGTGCCCTTTGTGTCATGAAGCCTGCACACTTGGGTTCTTTGGAACCTCCTTCTGTATCTCCTTCCCCACGAATAACTGAGAATAGATAATAATAACTATTTTTTTAAATCTGTATCTGGACAGGACATTGTTTTCAGGGTACACATATCCATATCTTCTATGACCTCCCAGAGTGTTTATTCTCACTATGGTTATATATGAAGATTTTTTAGAGGGTCTTATTTTTCAGGCACCTTCCAGTCAATTATATGGCAATGTTGGTCCCAGACCATATATCTGTCTTCTGGATTCTATTTGCTTTCAGCAGTATTATGGGATATAGATTTAAATATTACCCATTTAAGAAGCTGCTGCTTTGCCTCTGTACCTGCTTCACCTGCTTCATTAAACTGCTAATCGAGAAAGAACACATAAGCACTTTGATAATGAGATAGAGATAATTCATTGAAAGAGGAGGCTGAGTTCTATCAGTGAACTGGATTTTCCTTCCCTGGCAACAGTTTGTTTCTAAAGCATGATGTAATATTCATTTTTATATGTGATTTTTTTTTTTCTGAAAGACATTACTATGCAGCTAATATCTTAGAGGAGCAGCATTTTAGTTAGGATTAGCCAATATGCTTGATGGATGGTTTGTGTTTTTAATATATTGCAAGATAAATAGTTTGAAATGCTCTGAGATCTGATTCAGGAATATTTAAAATAAGGGAAAATAATGCCAGCGTGTATTTCACCAAATGCTTTCAGCAAATGCTCTGGCACTCAATACAAGCTTGTTTTATATCCCAGTGTTCAAAATACTGCTCAGGAAGTATCAGACAAGATGTGTGGATAGTTGAATCCACACTCACTCTTAGAAAGGAAATGTTGTTCTAGAATTTCTTGAAGAAATTAGGTAAAAAGTGATTTATTAAAAGAGTTTGAAGGCACTTTATTATATATGATTCAGAGAAAAGGTAAGTTACAGAAGATAAGAGCACACATAATATGAAGGATATTACATAATGATTTAAGTAATATAAATAATATTATATAATAATGTGAGTGAATGGTGACTCAGAGAATGTAAACTAAGTAATGACAGCAATAAAGCGGAGAACCACAAATACCACCCCTAGCACTCCTAGAAGTCTACTGGGTGACTAAAACCATAAGAGTCCAGCTCAGAGCCAGCTGGATGAGGGTTTGCTTTTGAGCTCAACCAGATTTTCTATATATTCTTTCTCATGTTTGTACTGAGTGATTCTGTTTTTTAGTTTTCTTGTATCCCACAAGAATGGTTCTCCTTAAAACCTTTCTTCAGACTTCCTCATTCAGCTTTCGATATACCAGAGATTTCCCTGGAAGGCTTTGGAAAAACACTTAAAATGTTGGTGGCCATATTTTACTAGCTGAAAATGGGGGTACAAGCAAATTGGATTGTTAGATCAGAAAAATCATACAAAAAGTGACCTAAAACTGGTGGAAGCATTGTCAGATGATGACATCTCTTGGAATTTATATTTTTTCCTCCCTCATTTTTATTTTGTATTTTTATTATGCTGCAATAAGGTTAGTATATAAATTGCAAAGAAATATCAAAGCAAGTCAAATATAATCCATGTAACAGTATCAGGAATCTGACATTCATTTCTATACATCATGTTACTAAGAAGATGTTAACGTCCAAGAGGTAACTTCAGAGATGAAAAAATGATCAGAAAAGAATGGGGCATGAATGAAAAGAATCATAAAGAGAATTTTAGTATGGCTTGATAAAGGAAACAAATTGATTTGGTAGGTGCAAAAAAGGCTTTAAAGGCCTATACCAAAGATTTGTGGACTATTGAGGTATAGCTAGGAATAGTGAGATGCCATTATGAAAAGTATGCCTTGAATTTAGTATGAGGAGACTTTTCAATGCAAATTCTCTAAACAGTAATCATAGTCGTCTATAGTCATCTAGTCATCTTTCTAATAGTTATCATAGGACACTACTTGTTTGCAAACTTTATACAGAGCATGAAAAGGTTTCTGTAGAGATTTTAGACTGCATTTCCTAGTTCTCTTGCTAGAAAACCATGAGAAAAAAGCTTAAACATGTAGTTGGAGCTGCTTTGCTCACATGTTTGAGTAGACTAATTCTTACAAATCATTTTGCTTTATTGTTTTTTTTTTCCTACTCACAATGTCTTACTCTGTTTTCTCTGTTTCTAATATTAGATTTAGGCCCTATTACATTCCAAGTGTTTACTGAAACATTTATGCCAAAAGTAAAAGCCAAGTTTCATTGCTAAAAGAGAGAAATTTCATGAAATGACCATTTTCTTCTTTTGCTTGCAGTCTTGGTACTGGAAAATCTATCCATACCACTTCTAAAAATGGACTTAATCATAGGGCTTGTCTGCTGAATTGCTTGACTGGAAACCCAAAGCCACAAGTAGATAGTTGGCTTGAGTTCTCCCATATACAGTGGTAGGACAAAATTCAGATTTAGATCATATGTTTATTTTAATATCATTTGGTTACAACTCACTGAGCATTAATGCAAGCAACAAAGGTGGAAGTATTTTGTTACCTTTGCTACAGAGAAAATGAGAATATCATTTAGGTTGCATATAAGATATTATTCTTTGAATGTAGAGAGATTATATGATATTTCTTCCAAATGCCAGTGAAGATATTTCACTGTCATTNGAGGAGACAGAAAAATCAAAAAGAAAGCCAGATGTGGTCAGTCCTGCGTCACTAGGTAGGCACTGACAGAAAGGAAACATTCTGAAAGGTCATGGCCACAGAATTAACATAAGAAATAAATTTCAGGCCTGCCATTCAATTATATAAATCCACTGATTTATTTTTAAGACTCTTTTTCTGATACTGCATGTTAATCTAAAGGCTAGTGAGAGCTTATGGTAGTGGCTGATTGCTGAGAACTTGTTTCTGATGAAGAAAAATGTAAATTTGGATCTTTCTTGTTAGAGTAGTCATTGGGTAACTATTTCTGGCAACAAAGGAGACATCCAAGTCACCTACTGTCATATATAATGTTCAGTTTATTAATGAGACATCAAGAGTCCCCAGAGAGTTCATAAAGACATAACAGAAGTGCTTGTCCAGTCTTATTTGATTTTTTTAAGGTATTAAGGTATGTCTGATTTTAATCACAAAAATATATGTATAATAATTATGTAGTATATTATCAAGTCTTTGGACTTGGATTTATAATTGAATGCACTGAATTCAGTGAATGTAGTTAGGGTTTAAATATAGACAGAAATTTACTACCTAAAATGTGTCAAAGAAAAGTCAGTTTTGTTAGTAAAAAGCCTCTATTTCACTGGAAAGAAGAGCCGTTTGGTTTATTCATTTATTCCTTCCTCTCTAACTGAGATTTTAAAATCAATGTAATAAAATCAGTAACAAAAAGCTTTCTAATGGCATGATGTCTCAGGAGTCATTAGACATTTTTTGAAGGACTTTGTCACAGTAGCTGACATGATAACTGAAATATGAAAATAATCTATAACTAGTGCAGAATATAGCCAAAAAAATCTAAGAGCAAAGCTGTAAACTATCCTGCTTTGATTTGAGACCTACAGATGTGCAGCATGCATCAGGACACCCCAAGGTGTGACAGCATCAAAGTGATAAGCCTTTCCTAGCTGGAATGCTAAACTACTTGGGAATGGGAATGCGGTGGCCTTTCTGTACTCTCACCGCTCTCATCATGAGGGATGGGGAGCCTTTCCTAGGCCAGGCTCTATACTGAGCTACCTGAGAATGAGCACACAGTGGCCTTTCCGTACCTCCAAACGCCGTGGGTGACACTGCTTACTGCTGTTCTCAGTCCCAGGATACCAAGCAAGCAATCAGGACATATTCTGCTGTGTCTGCCCATGGTGTAAGCAGGGAGCTTTGGCCACAAACAGACTAAGGAATAAATTAAATTATTATTTATACAGTTCTGGTACTCATCGGACCATTCAGTTTCTCCAGTAGCCACAGACCACCTCCTGCACAGTACCTGCCTACTCGTGGGCTCCTGGGGAATATGCTATAAATAGTTTACCCTTTTGGGGGATAAATAAAATCTTAGTATTTTGTGGGGAGGTTTAGGGGTGTTTTTTTATTCTTTTTTTTTTCTTGCTGTAAATGAGGGCTTATCCAAAGGAAGTTAATACAGAATGACAGTTCCACGATAACCAAATTACAGCAGCAATGCAATATGTACCCATTCTATCTGATGGGATTGTGCTTCTAGGTTAAAAAAACAGAACAGGGCATCTAGAGAATAGGGAAAATGATTTGTGTAGAAAGGTAGCTGAAGAGATTTATTGCCACTAGGGCAAGATTCCTGTGACAGGAGACAAAATTGCCTTCTCTAGATCTTGCTTGGCACTCCATAATGTGTAAATATGGTTTTAAAATATGATGTATCCCTAGAGGATCAGTTAGTCTGCCTAATATCTGTCTTTGTGCATGACCAGAGAGATCGAGGGTGGGGAGAGAGTAGTAAGGAAGCCTAATATCAGGAGTGCAACCTGTGTTTTACAAAGTCTAATAAATTCATGAATTCATTTTTGAGTGACTTAATTCTTTTCCCTTTTTACTATTGCTAAATTCTCTACAGATATACATTAAAACTACACTAAAAAGAGAGTTAAGTTGCTAAGCGCACAGTAATAAAAATGACCTGCATTAAGATTTTCTATGCAGCCTTAATTATGGGCTCCTGTGCACATTTATTGCCATTAAGGAACTGTATGTGATATTTTGTACATATTTTGATTTACTTTCTTCTTTTTAGCAACCTGTCAGAAATTACAAGATAATTACATAATGACTTGAAAGGGAAGTCCACAGAGATTTTCTTTCCTTGTGAAAACTTATGTGGTGTTACCAATGCAAGAATTCTTCTGAATTGTGGGATCCAGGTGAACACCTCTGAAGTTGCAGCAGTCCTTTGAACACAGACAGCTCTGTGGGATTTTCTGTGCCAAGCACGCCCGTCAGAAATAGTAACCTAGATTTACATTTGTTGTGCAAAGTGTCTGAAGGTGGTTGCAGAACTCAGTTGTAAAATTCTGTCTCTAAATGCTCAAATTCTGGCTGGGAATGGGTGTCAAAACAGGTCTTGTCCCTTCAAAAACAACTTCCATACTACTCTATCCTTTCAGAAAAGTACCCTTCACCAAAAACGGAAGTATGTAGAAGAACACAGTAGGGAGAGAATAGCATGAGGATTCACTTTTTTCAGTTTATGACTGAACCTAGATTTTATATTCACAGCATATTCCCTGCTACAGCTTAAAATTTAAAAGGATTGGGATGATATGTAAGATGCTACTGCAACTGATTTTCTGGAATCATTGCCCAGGCAAAGTGAGGAATCTGTCCCATTCAGTACCTTAATGTTTCTGAGGGTATATACAGAGAACAGACAAACAACTTGGTTAAAAGTCTTCAATTCGCAGTGTGATCAGCAGGTCCAGTTCTTGCACAGGAGCCTTGTGATTCAAGGCAAGCAGGCTAACAACACATTTTTCATTTAGTTTTGTATAGTCTTTTGTGTCTGCAAGTGTTGTTAGCAAATGTCTTAGTAACTAAGAGCTAAATAAAACACTTAACTGCCGTAGCATCTTACCAACTTTTTATATAAACTTATGTGTTTGGCAAACCTGTGCTTTCACATTTTCCCCTTTGCCTGTAGCACTGAACTTTTTTTTTTTTTTTTTCATATTTACATGAAAGACATTTTGATTGAACAGCATGAGGAAAATCCTAGCTGATACACCTGGATCCATTTCATTACTTTTGACACCCATCTAGTGGACATTATACAGTATGACACAATAAAATTCCTGTCAAAACGGTTGCATACAAATCTGCATACTTTTTACGTAGCAGTACAAGTGACAGGGCCTCACACAACTGACAAATCTGTATTTTTATCCAGTATGCTTTTAAATTTTAAGCTTTTAAAAAAGAAAATGTTTGTGAATCTGACAGTGAAATCATTCATTGAAACATGTCCTCAGTGGGAAAAATAAAACTGATAACAGAATTAAAAAAACCCAAATCTTAAAACAAACCCATGTGTTCCTTTAATGGAATAAAATATCTTTTATTTAGTTGACTGAAAAAGTCCAATGTTAAGCAAATTTCTGTAAAAGAATATTCCTTACCAAACATAATTTGAAGTTATTCACTTCTAGTGAGTAATAATAGTCACTAATAATAGCTGTAAAGGATCTTTTACTTTAATATTAAAACTATCTAGTCCTTTACAATATTATTATGAGTGCATCACAAAATACGGCTTTAGATTGAAAGCAATCCTGGATGGTTTATATCCCATCCAGCGGATAGAGAAACTGAAATGCAGAGGTGTCTTGAGCTGTCCACTGTCACGCAGCAGACTAGTGGCAAAGTGTGCATTAGCACAGAAAAAATTTAGTTAATTTGAGACAGATAATGTAGTAAGAGGATATTTGAGGGCACAGAAATACTCAGAATTGAAAACAAATTTTGGAAGAAGTGAATATATTGCTATTTATTGAAGTGAGCAGTTCTGAAAGCATCTCTTCAAGTTGATTAGTTGATTTTTTTTTCTATTTTGGAGGGAAATATTTTGCTTTTCTAAAGCACTATTTTTGAAAGATGAATAAAAGCAAGAAACAAGTGAATCCAGGTAGCAGCCTGTACCTCTATGATACATGTGCCTAAGTCTAATCACAGCTGATGTGTATAGAACAGGTTCTCTTCAACTGTCATGAGACATTACTGAAAGCCAGTGATGTCCTTTATGTGAGCAGTGTTTTCAAAATGAGTGCTGTACTTGAATTTTTTGCAAAAATATATTAACATGTATCCATATTTAAAAGATAATATAATAAATACTCTGTTTGTCCCTCATTACTAAAAGCTTTAGCATTATTTAAGTTCCTGCATGAGTACTGCAGAGGAGCTAAACTAATTATAAACCGAGGTCTCATGCATGCCTTTTCTACTATCTGACTATCAAACTGAAATTGCCATTTGCTTTTAGAGACATGACCAGCCGAGGTCATTCTGTCTGGATAAGATGTGCTGCATCCTATCAGAAGCAGACACAGTCTCGCTGATACACACTCATATAGCCTCTGAGACAACGTACTGCAACTCATTAAATCTAGAAACTGAGCCACACGCTCCAAAAGGACTCCATATGGTACATTCGGCAGCTATCAGGCTGCTAAGCAACACAGGTTGCCATGAGCACATCATCTGAGCGCTGCTTGCCCTGCACCGGCTTCTCTCTGATTACAGAATCCCCTTCAAGGTCTTTGTTCTGCTTTTCAAAGCCCTTTATGGAACTGCCAGGGACTACGGGCCCTTCCCGTCTCTCTTTCTCTCCCACCTCAGCCTCTCATGACAGCATGTTCCCCAGGAGCAGTACAGTTGTTTACCTCTCTATAAAAATGCAATAGCTAGAACAGCTACTGAGAAGTTACTCTGCTGGCAGTAACTGCAGAAGTCATTTCTTTGTTCTTGTTGTACAATAGCACTATCTCTAACGCATATAGATGTGCACAAACACACATATACACATTGATCGTACTCCAGCATTTGATTCCTAATCATTGAGAAAAGACAAGATATGTTCTGAAAATGTTTGAGTACTAATGAAGTATTAGCGATGGATAACTACTCAATAACAAAAGAGTGGGAGGCAGGGTAATGAGGGTACCAGACCAAGAGAGATGGGGAGAGAAGACAATGAAACATCACGTTTCTTCATGTTTACAGCTCATAGCTTGCAAGTTCATATATTTCACATTTCAAATACTGTCTTTTTCCTTTCTCGAGTTACTTTTCCTGCAGGCTTTTTCTTTTTGGTTACCAGCAATTATGCAGTATATTTCTTGTGCCCCTTGTTATTGCCTCAGCAGTGGAATTGACTGGCTTTAGCAGAAGCAATTACCTAGTGTTAAATTTGTCAGAATAGTGTTCATTACTTCATTACAGAATTCATATGTCAATAGAATAAACCTTTTCATCCTTTTTTTTTTTTTTTGCAGTTTCGATGTAGACAATGGCACATCATCGGGACGAAGTCCCTTGGATCCCATGACAAGCCCTGGATCAGGGCTAATTCTCCAGGCAAACTTTGTCCATAGTCAACGTAGGGAGTCTTTCCTTTACCGATCAGACAGTGACTATGACCTTTCTCCAAAGTCCATGTCCAGGAACTCCTCCATTGCCAGTGACATGTAAGTACTTTAAAAAGTAGTCATACCCCGTGTTTTATCCTCTGCAAAATATCCTTAATCTTTGGGCTAGCATTTTTCCAACAAGAAATTTCTTTTGGAATCAAAGATAATAATCATTCATGCCTCTCAAGTCACAGAAAATTGTTGTTTGTTAATTTGTTTAATCAAACTCGTATCTGTTTCTGCAGTTTTCTGAAAGTAACTGCATGGTGAGGGTGTGCTTGATGTGTTTATGTACTGTATTAGCTTTGACAGAATAATCAAGACAATTACTATCAAGCAACCCACTGAAGTTGCTTGCTTCGTTATCTTGACTCTTAACTCTTTTCATTACAACCTATACAAATTCAATTTCTGCTTCTTAATATTCTTAAGATTCCATTCCTTTGAGCTAGAAATTTCTACAAAGTTTTTACAGTATACATCCTATGTAAGTAGTTACAGATTGAAATATCTAGAAATGTATGCATTTTCCCCATTTTAAGCAGAGCAATTGTTTTCAGCTTAATCGCGTGTTAAATTAAAGCATATATTGCTCACTTCTGAGAAAGAGTATGCTTCTCCCTAAAACATATATTGTTTGATAATTAAGCAATTCAAAGAGGAGATGGAAAAGTCTGTAAGATACCCTCACTTCAATTTATGTTGTAATAACAATTGTGGACAGCACAATAGCTATTTGTTACAAAGACATACTTTCAGGTGTTTTTGAGACTCTCGGGGTAAGATCTAACTGCTGGCAGAAATGAGAAAATTCAAAAGAGGCCAAAATTATTTCAAAGAGCTTTTCAGCTAAGCAGCAAAATTTTAACAAAAGGTTTTTGGAAAGCTTTTCTATTCTCTCAGTGCTGTTGACTATTCTTCTGTGATGTGTATATTTTCTGCTAGTAGATCACACTTTGCAAGTATGTTCAGACTCCAAGTTGCATGAGTAGTGGAAGTCAAATGCAAATTTCTGTTTATTTGTAAGACTAAAACATGTTAAATATTCTAGCTTCTAGTCACTTACAAGTAGTATAAGTGAAGAATAACTAAATATTTTCTTGATTATTATGTTCCAAATTTCATTGCCAAGTATGGTTTATGGTTCAACTACTAAAATAAATGACCAGGCTTGTGAAAGTCCCCTCTTGGCCAAGAAGGCCAAATGCATTAAAAAACCAAGAATAATATAATTTTTTTGTAAGAAAAAAATAACATCCTCTTTAAAAAAATCAGTATCTAGGTCAAAAGAAAATATTTTTCATAGCAGTGAGTTCATATTTTCATCTTATTCATCATTTTCAGAAGGGTTAATTATGCCATCTGTTAATAGCTTTTTTTTCATATTTAAATGTCAAGATAAGCAAAATCAATGCCTTTGCAGACATTTTGTGTAAGGTCCATGCATCGGTTAAACCCTGGTAATTGCTTTAATTAGTTAAGTACTTTAATAAGCTTTGTGTGTAATTTGAACAATTTTGTTTGAGAAAATTTAAGTAATTTAAGTAATTAACACACCAGTCCATCTCACCCTGTAGTATAGAAAAAAATGCATTTCACTTGTAAATGAGGATCCTTAGTCTTAGCTCCTTAGGTCTTAGACATTTAACCTCTCTTTTTGAAGTTCAGAAGTCAGGCTTTTAGTGTGACATCCATGTCAGGATACCATTCAGGAAGACTTCCACATCCTGAGGGGCAACCCAGGTTCCTGCTTTGCTCACATCAGTCACTGCAATTAAAAATTCGATTAGTGCTCCATCCTTGAACTCATAATGCACTTCTGCATTTCCTAGAATTCTGGTTAGTATTTCAGCACATGGCAGTAAATTGGATAAACAATTTAATTACTGAACCACTGAGCACATTTTCTTCTTTAGTACTTTATCTACTCTTACTTTCAAAATCTTAAACACACGTATTAAATTAGTTGGACTTCACACTTGGATAGATTTCCATAGTTTCCTGTCATATAGGAGCTGCTGGACTAAGAAGGTAGCTAATCCTGACACTGTTTAGGAAATATAAAGAGCAAGTTGTTCCAACTGCAGAATTTTAATCATGTATCAGTACACATAACTCTATGACTATATAACAGAAAAAAAGATACACAAAGCACACAGACACACAAAGACACACAAAGCATTGAAAGATAGGAAAATTTGAAACGAAAAAATAGTGAAGAACAAGTAAAGAAAAAAATAGCTCTTTGTATAATAGACTTCAGGGAGAAACTCAATGTGCCATGGAAAACAAACAAACAAACAAACAAAACCAACTAATTATTATATCAAATATAATCTTACTGTGGGCCAGGGCTTTCTAAAAGGTTTTGAAGGCTGGAAGAGTAGTCAGGGAAAGCATCACATGCACATCTATATCACTTTCAAATTTTCATATTTCCCTTCTGCATGCTTTATATGCTTTATTCAAGTATTGCATGTTCTGTAGCATGTAGCATACTATAACATGTAGCATACTATAAAACCTACACATCATTCAGGTAATGCAGATGAATTATTTCTGGAATACTCTGATTTTCCAGTACTTTAATTCTCGACCTCAATATGTAACTTTATAGAGCAAAACATAAAGCAAAAGGCATCTTGTACTTGGAAGGATCCAAATCTATTGTTTTTAAAGGAACATAAAGATTTCCTTAATATAAAAAGGGTGTTTATTGTAATGTATTCAATTTCGGTAGCAGCAAAGGAAGCAGTTCAAAATTATTCAAATTTGAACTGTCATGGTAAAAGAGAACCAATAGATGGCAGTACTAAAGTATTAAATTCATTATTCTACCATTATTTACTAGTCATGCTTGTAACAAAGAAATGGAACTCCATCGGGCCAGGTCTTTGCAAATCCAGGGCAATAAGATGATCTCTACTGCAAAAAAAGAACTTAGAATCAAACTATAAGACAATAATCAAGAGAGGAATAGTCACACACAATCACCAGAATAAGATAGGGAGTCCATGTGCTCCAAGTAGGAGGTTAGTGAAATGTTAGGGAGCAACTGAAATTTTCATTCAGTGAGTTGAGATAAAACTAATGGAAACCAGTGTGAAGAAGCGGGAGGAGAAAACATCTTACTGTGGGGAGTTAGAGCACCTGAGGAAAACAACAAAAAAATGCAAGGCAGATAAGATAAAAGCGAGTGTATCTATGGCACAGTAAAAGACAGAAAAAAAAAAGGTAGCTCTAGCATAGGAAAGGAAAAATAAATCAAAAGAATGGAGTCAGTAACATATTAATTTTTCTCAATTAGCTGTTGAAAGAGAGAGAAATTCTAGAGAGAAAAAGGAAAAAGATCAAGGAGAAGATGTGAGAAGATTTAAAATAAACAAATAAATAAAAACCATACAAGACTGTAAACTGAAGGGAGAGGCAGGTGGTTTCCATGGGAAGAGACAAGCTCTAGAGCGTAGGGGTGATGTGAAGCTGGGCTGGGGCATTCCCAGCACAGACGTGAGGATGTGAGGGTCAGAAGTGAAGAGATGAACCAGCCCGCATTACAGGGCAGGGCTTGTGCTGAGGGAGAGGAAAACAAGCTTAAGGGGAGGAGAATAAAGAAAGTACAGTTAAAAAAAAGAAAGCCTGCAACAATGCAGAGAAAAGAGACAAACAAGCTGAAAGATGAGAAAAATCATTGATTCATCAGTCAACCGGATTAAAAAAAAGGTCCTTAATTATATTAATTATTATCAGTTAAATCACTGATACTCTTATGAACTCCAGAGAGAAGCCAATAAGCAGTCTGCTGGCTGGGCAAAGCCTATGTTTTAGCTACTGCTTTTAAAAGGAGAAAGGGACATATTCTCCAAGGAGATTGGTATAGAAGAGTGTCTGAGCTTGGCCATGTCCTCTCCTGAGTGTATCTGGGAGTTATTTTCAACAAATCATGACAGTAAACATTCTTGAAATCTATCTTTTTCCCACTTCACTAAAGTCACAGAATATTTTGGGGGGGCAACATTCACTAAAAAGATTAAATTAGCTTTAAAGATTACATTTTAATATATCTGTAAACCTTGACTAATTGCGGGGGAAATTCACCCTTTGAATAATAAAATCCAAATCTACTTCGGAACAAGGAGAGCTCTGTAGTCTGATAGATATAGAGAGATTTGGGGCTGTCTTGTCAGGATTCATTATCCTCGTTTTCAGAAGCTGTAGAAATAGTCAGGGCATTTTAAATTTGTTTGAGGATTTTCCGCATTTCCCCAAAATAAAGCTAACATAATCTGTAATTTAGCAAATGGTAGAGGAAAAAAAAAAAAAAAAAAAAAAAGTAGAATTATTCTGGCTTCAGAAATGGCCTTAAATAAAAGGAAATTCCAGGATGAGGCGTTCCCTTATTTGTCAGTGACTGACAGGTCTGGTCCTGACCTGAAACTGCAAATGGACTCAAATATCCATTTAACTGGCATATGGAGTAACACACTGAGGGAGGGAAATTTTAAGGTGAACTCACACATACTTTTTTTCCAGTTCTGGATTATTTGTTCTGTTAAAAAAAAAAAAAAAAAGTATTTTATTCAATCTGGATTGGATTCCTAAAGGGAAAGTACTTTAAAATAATGACATTCAAAGATGGCAAATCTGGACAGATAAAAAGCTTCATCTGAGCCTTTAATACACTCATAAAATGTGGATTCATCTTTTAATGCAGAACGGGAAACCAAATTACTAGTGATACAGTCCATTCTTTTTCTGAGCTAGGAAGGCCTGGATGTAGTTGTAATTTACTCTGAGTAGACATCTGAAATTAAGGAAAAAAAAAGAAACCTTTACTCTGAGAGGTGATCTGCAAAAACTTACAAACAATATTCTAGGAGACAAAACACATAGTTATTGAACAAGTTAATCACACTGCAATTTAACAAATTAGAAGTAATTGACTTTCATTTGAAATAAACTGCTGTTTAAACTTCTCTTCACAGAGTTTGTGATAAATTGTGATTTGTGAGCCGAAAAGAGCTAGTAAAACTGCAAAGTCAAGCCTTCAAAAAATTTTAAGATAAATTTTCTATTTAATTTGTTTTTTGATGAAAATCCATAATTAAGTTTGCTTGAGTCATCATTTATTCATTGCAAAAGAAGAATTTATATGGTTTTAGGAAAGACAGGACAATATTTTGCTTCTTTAGGTTTGAGTTTTGTTTTTACAACCTTTTAAAGTGAAAAGCCTTCATTTTTCAGGCTAATTAAGCTGAATAAATTAATTAGTAAATCCCAGTTATAAACAAAAAATAATTTGAAAAAGACTACTGTGTACTTTCCACTTGCTTGGGACATTTTACAAATGTGGTCGAAACCAAAGAACAGAATAACCATTTTGCTTTTTTTTGCACTTCTTATTTAAATAAGAAGTTTGAGCAAATTTAATTTGTTAACCACTGACTCAGCTATTCTGTAAGCAAAAAGAGAACATTTTCTCATTGAGAACACTTTTTCTGACCAGCAGTTTATTTCAGGCGACCTACAGGTACGCCAAAATGTGGTGGTACAGGGTTGTTTATCGGGGCTTTTTTGCTGAAGTGCAGTTGCATGCGCATGCATGCAGCACAAGAACCAAGGCTGGCATGGGGTGGAGCGGAGACTGAGAACTCCGCAAAGAGGGAGCTGAAAACGCTCCGACCACGTTCCAGCTCAGCGCTCACCTGCATGCACGGGCTAAATGGATTTCACAACGCAGAAGAACATTAATCCTGGTTTCATTCCTTGGGGCACAAACAACTTTCTCTGTGTTTGTGAGGATGCTAATTTTGTGTTTACCCTGGAGTTCCTCCTCCAGAAACAGGGAGGCTGAAAATCTTGTTTACCTTCATGTTTCTTCATATATTCAGGCATGTAGGGACCTTTAAATTCAGGTGGGGGACCCTCGGCCCTAAACTGTGCACCTGAGGCAGTCTTTCTGCGGCTGGTGGGCAGCAAGCTCCCCTTGGAGAGGAAGTCATCCTGTGCCCACGCTGGTCGCAACAGCTCTGTTCTGTTCTGTTTTCTTTCAGTTGAGAGATCTTTCAGCCTTTGGCAGAAGGAGACTCACATGGAAAGTCATGTGTTTCTGTTCCTCTGAAACAACACTTCTCAACACTTGAATATATGGAGTAGGGACAAGCAAGCAACCAAATGACTGCTTCTTAGAAGCAGTTCAAGCTAGTGCGTGTTACTTTCATTTGCAACAGGCTAAGAGCTTACAGGTGCCGGTTATTGCAATTAAAACTGATTAATGGTAACTTTTTAAGCTGCGCCAACTTGATTACTTCCAGTCATGGGCACATGCAAAGATTAATTTCCTCTAACCTGAGCAGAAAACAAACCTGTCCCCTAGTCACTTTTACCTGCTGGTTTTGCAGCCTTGCTAAGGGCTGTCTGGTGATTCCTGTTGTATGAACAATCCAGCCACAGCACTGCTGAATTGACCCGATCTCTTCTGACTGAGTCCGGCTGTTTTCTCGATCACATCCCAGCACTACACCATTCTGGCTTAATCCAGTCCCCTCCTTAACTCATGAACCAAACCCTGCGCTGCAGAAATTTCCTTTCCCTACCCTCACTACAGTGAGCTCCAGGCAGTCCTCCTCCTGATTTTAGAAAGAAAACCCCATACCCTAGTGATGCACATGACAAGTCCATTTTCTGCCTCTCCTTAGGCATGAATACTTCTCTGTCAGACTTAATACCATATAGTTTCTCAGAGTTGTCCATAGGACTTCTGTCACTCAGATGGCTGATACATTATGGTAGGGGTGAAGCATAAAAACGTGACTGCTGTTTGGGACAATATGACACATGTAATTTCTTGAGTTGTCCTGTGGTCTTGTGCATCAAGCTGGCATCCTTCTGCAGATGGCCCAGCAGAACAGTAAGTAGATGGTTTCCTAGGGCACATTACCCACATCAGAGGTCAGAATGCAGCCTCATGAAAATGTTATGCTTCCTGCACAATGTGTCTTTAGCTCTTCCAAAGACACTGTGATACTTGCATGGGAGATGGAAAAGGTCTGATAGCACACGGTAGAAAATAATAATACTACCAGCTTTTTGCGTTAGTCAGCTGAGATTCCAGCACATTCAGCAAGCACCAAATGAGACTATCTCCCTAGACCAAGGCCTCTGTCTCATCTCATGCTAGGACTACAAAGTTGTTTTCAAATTACAGTAAATCAAGATGACATAACTTAAGTTCATGCACAAAAAAAATTAACCTGAAGCACCTTGATTCCTGAAGCAGGAAAGTAGGAATTTTGAACCAACCCAAGCACTCCTGCGTTCTCCAAATAGAGATGATAAAAAAACGCAAGCTGTGTGGAGCAGCCAGCTGCCTCTGCTCCTGCTCTCTGCCCTTAGACAGGTTCTCTTGGCTAGCATTATTACATGATGTTTCCATTACTAAATCATCATGCAATTTGGAATCAGATTTCACTGCTGCTAAAATCTGAATCTGAGCAATGCACATATTTTCAGCACATCTAATCCATATGTTTCTTGCATGATTATTTGGCTTCTCATATAAAACAGGCCAGGAAAAAAAAATCGAAAGGCAACAAGTAGCAATTAGGGTGAACAATGGTCTTACATGACTGTGTGCCCAGCAAAACACAAATGTCTCATCCAAGTTGCATTCATAACGTGCTATTGGATACCTTCTCTGAATCTGCCCAATATACTGAAAAGGGCAGATGCCGTGTTTAATCCAACTTCAGTTTCCACTGAAAAAGCTTTCTGATTGAAAGCTTTCTGACTTTCCTGTACTATTCTTTCACATTTTATGCATTTTTGTGTGTGGATAGCATGAATTTTTCCCTTTCTTTTATTAAATTTGATATGTTCCAATATAAAAAAAAAAACAATAAAAAAAGAGGAGTAAGTTCTTGTCATGATGTGACAGTAGCCTTAGCTTTTTGCTACAGAGCACAGTGCAGAGCTGCCAGAAAGTCCCATTCCCTCAGGCTTTTCAAAGTCTGCTGGCAGCTTTATTCTTTTAAACGGGCTATGTCCCAAGTTTGTATCCAGGGAATCCAATGCAGAGAATGCCAGCTGGCTTTAAAGACTGCCTGGCATTCTGAGCCAAATCTTGTCCTAGGGAGATAAGTGAATTTTTCATTCAAATGGAGTGTGTAAACTGGCATGACCGTGCTTCATAATAGTACAGATGGTCAAGGTTCTTTACACTACTATCATAATATTTTATACAGAATTGTATGAAGATGTCTAAAACGAAAACATGTCGATTTGAAAATCTCAGTAAGTACTGTCATCACCTTCCTAGCTATGTGGTACAATTTCTGAAGGCTCTCAGAAAGATTGCCTTCAAATGCCATCCCCACTGTGCAATCCCATGCTAAGGATTGAGTATGTCGATCAGTAACGGTGTAACTTTGCCTTTATGACACTTGCTATTTCAATTTTTATCCTGAGAGGTATTTTTACTGTAATAACCTTTATTTCAACTTACAGAAACCTTGTCAGGGAGAACAAGGCATTATGAGGAAGCACTTTTCCATTGCCTAGTTTTCTGAGCAGCATGTCCAAAAGTAATAATTTTATTCTGACCCTATCCTGTGTCAAGTAGGTCTAAATATGTTTTGTACCTATGGCTCCTCTAATTAAACTGCTTTTGTTATCCTGTTTTTGCTTTGCATCCAGAGGAAGAGTCCCGAAAATCCCTCTCCTGGTGTTCTCTATACTGTGTGTCTAGAAAACAGTTATCTGAGTTTACTACAACCTTTATGAAGATAAATCTTGCTCAGGCTTTTCCCTGCAGGCTCCACAATGGCAAGTGTAGACTTTCACATTTCCAGTGGTTTCTCTAAGTTTTGGGACTCATATCCTGTTAATGGATATCTTGAGCTTACAGATCTTACAGATCACATCAAAAAAAATAGCTATTTTTTAACTCCATCCTGGCAGGTCTGCAGAATGTCTGTCTTGCTAATCCTTTTATTAAATGATTAAATTTAATTATACCAGAATAATTAACAGAATTAACAGAAGCTGCTGTTACACTGAAGAGAGTTTGTACTCCCTCTTGCTGTCTCTGTATCGCTATCCTGTCGTATTGCCTGCAAATAAAATAGCAGGATACTCATACCTTATAGTGTTTTAATAAACTGCAGTAGACTGTGGATCAATAACACTTGCATTAAATCACATGTTCTTGCANTTTCAAAACCCCAAAAAAAAAAAAAAAAAAAAAAAAAAAACTTCTGTCTCCTTTCTTGAAATCTGTCACAGAACAATATTTTTATGTTTAAATATTGTCTTGGATAAACACAAAGGAACCGAACTTGATTCATTCCCCATTTACATGATGTGATAAACTAAATTGCTGCTGCTGTTGCCTGCCCAAGAAGCTGCAGTGAATCATTTCTTATCACAGGTGCTTTAGATGTTTCTGCTTCCTTTTGAACAGCCTCACCTTTTCCAGATTTCCTGACCCAATGTGAAGTAAAGATTACTCAGCACACTGTGCAATTGCTTTTCTGTCCAAGGGGGTCTGACACATGTTACACTACTTTGCAAAAGGTCTGGATATCTGTACTTTCAGCATTACACTGTTACCAAAATAATGACAATTCTTAATTCTTGACAAGGAACATTTGAAATGTGAAAATTAAATCTTGAATAGGTTTCAGTGTATTAAATTAGTACTTAATAATGTTTCCTCTAAAAACTAACAAGCCACAGTATTTTCCAGCATTCCACAAGGAAACTCAAGGGATTGGATAGAATGAGGTTTGAAAATTAGAGAAGTGGAGTGATCCTGTTTGTTTTATGAAAAAAACTCCAGGGCAGATGGCCCAGAAATACTTGGTGCCTGTGTGAATTGCCTTAGCATTTACTCCTTCAAGGGGTAGAGAAGACTTAGGAGGGATCTTATCCATGTGTATAAATGCCTGACAAAGGAGTTGAAGAACCTGGGGCCAGACTCTTCTCAATGGTGCGCAGTGATAGGACAAGAGGCACGGTCACAAACAGAGACACAGCAAGTTACATATAAACATGAGGAAAAATATCTTTCCTGTGAGGGTGGCTGAGCACTGGAGCAGGTTGCCCAGAGAGGTTTTGGAGTCTCATTCCTTGGAGATATTCAAAAGCCATCTTGACAGGACAACCGGCACTAGGTGATGCTACTTGAGCAGCAGAGTTGGATCAAATGATCTGCAAAGGTTCCTTCCAACTCCATCTCTTCTGGGATTCTGAAAAATGCCTAAAGCAGGAGCCAAACTTTATATAGCTGTGCCTCTTTACAGTTTCAAACAGACAATAGTAGAGAAAATGGAGGCCCAAGCTGATAAATAAACAGTAAAAATACTTTTTAAAAGGAAGAAATGAACAGATTTTATTGAAAAACAGTTAAGCTGACTACTTTATGAGCAGTGGAGAAACATCTCTTTCCCCACTGAAGGGAGGAATATGAAGGGAAATTTCCTTCTTGGCTGATTGAGGAAATCCGTCTTGTCTGGACACTTTATTAAATTATGGTCTTAAGACACTTTCTGAGAAACTAAAGAAACAAAATCAAGGTCTAAGGCATTTCCTGATATTTTCATGACTCAACAAAAATATGAGTAGCAATTAAAGCCAACTGGTCATTAACTCCCCTGTTCTTGCCCTGGAGTGATCATGACTGCAATAACCAATTGGATTTTGTTTCATAAGACAATTAAAACTTCTAAGTTCCTCCCGTGGTGCCATTATTTTCTAGTTTGGCGTGGCAATCAGCCTTACCCTCTTTCTGCTCAGTCTGGGACTGTGTTTATACCTGAAGCAACGACTTTTCCATCTGCTCCTGCAAAGACCTTGTTTGAAGTGCAGATCTCTTCCACAGGGTCTGTAAAAATCTATTTTTCTATTTCAACTAAAGAGAGATGGCCATAAAAACAGCTGTGGAGATATTATATATCAGGATCATTTTTAATATTCAGGAGTTTTGTTTCATCCTTATGCACTTTTTGATTCTATTTGCTTTTTTATAAGTTACTGTAACATTTGCAAAAATACTGTATGTAAATTATAGGAATGATTTTGTAGCTAGTCAAATCAATTGATTTGTCAGTCCAATTTCTCAGAAAGCTTTCTTGTGATTAGATTTTTATCAGTTTGAAAGTCTTTTGTTAAAGATTCGTACTTTATGCTTAAAATTTGAAGAATATGAAAATAGCTCAAAACCAATGGTAATCTCTGATTAATTATTTTAGCTGTGAAGGTTCATCATGGTAAACCCACTGCAGGAAAACATAAGAGAATGAAGTCATAGTAGATTTTGGTTTGGGGAATTCTTATTTTGATCATTGTCTAATTGTTGCATTTTGATTATTGTCAGTGATAAGTGAAAACCATCAAAGTTTTGCTTGCTCCCATGGTCTCCTGCAAGGCTCTGAGAAAGACCTCCTTTCATATGCTCAGTGCTGTCTGTGTTATTCATAAACTCAGTAGCAGCTCAGTCTATTTATATTTATAGATTATATTTTTTGAAAACTGTTTGAAGTGACAGCTTGTCAGACTCCGCATATCTGTTATGGGCATTCCCCATATGGGCACGTTGTTGGCAGTGACACTGTTTCATGAACATTTAAGGGGAGAATGCATAGCTGTATTTTCTTCAGTCTCCTTTTCTCCGGTTGTTCAAGGTTCATTCAGCATGAGCTGTGACTACACATGCTCCTTTGTGTGTAATTTTCATATTTTATTCATGAGGCGAGTGGGAATAGTTTCATGATATAAGCCAATTTATTCTTATGAGTTTTTGAGTGCAGCAGAGTTGGAGCCGCTCTCGCCCTTCCTCCCTTCTCCGCTGAGCATGTCACCCAAGCAGCTGGATCCAGCATCACCCAGGGCCTGTGGGTGACGTTGCCACAGCAACAGCACACACCGGGTGCCCCGTAGCTACACGTGTGTGAGTCAGATTTAAAGTTTTACTAGGTTTTTATTAGTCTGTGATGTACAGCCCAGGCGTATATGCAGTTACCAGCCTGTCCTGTGCTTGCAGACGATGTCTTAGCAGCCCTGACATCTATGAGCTGCGCCAGGCTCTGCCAGTGAATATAATTCTGGATCCTTCAAACCTTTAAGGCAAACCTAGTCTCCTCTTATGCTAAAGGTGTTCCAGTTAGTTCTGGACAAGCTAAAAAAGAAAAGGAGAGAGGAAACCTTGGGGATGAAATCTCCACAGGTCTATCCTGTTGGCCCATCTCTCCAGCAGGCGCTGTAGAAACTGTCTTGTTCATCAGTCATCGCAGGGACTCGTTGGGCCATTGCACAGCTGGGACCTCAAGCTTTACTGTTCAACAAAAAAATCTTTAAAGCAGCTGTAGTGAATAACTCTTGAAGGGAAAACTGGACTTAACTACAGTGAATCATAAAACCTAATTTTACTTCTAATTCACGCAGCAGTAGTAATAAAGTTTTCAGTCATATCTAACTTGCAGCATTTCTCCTTTTTTCAGACATGGGGATGACTTGATTGTGACACCATTTGCTCAGGTAGGCACAATCTTGCCATATTTCTCTCATGGTCTTGCGATTTAAAGGCCCGAAAGGCCAAATCAATTGTTTTCCACTGTTGTTAATATACATGCATGCTATAAAAAGGACAAAAAAAGTCTATACAAAAGCCTTTCCACTCTGTTACCTTGAGTATCTGAAAAATTGCAAAAGCAGGAGCATCTTGAGACTAGTCTCCTGTCAAATTCAGTAGCAGGCATACTGCTTCTATGTACTGATGAAACCAAATCTGTGTTTTCTATTGCTCTATTACTCTTTATAATCATGGATTTGCCTTCTGGACATCTTTTACCTATTCAATGCGAGACAATTTTAATAATAAATATGTTTTATAGAGAGTGCTTAAGCTTCTTCGTAAACTCAAATCTATTAATTTGATTTTTCCATTCAGCTTCTGGGTTTTATAAAACACCAACTGAAATGCAGTTGAGAGATTAGGGAGGTGCCTAACTGGGGGAAGTGGCATCTGATTATGTTCTTAAAAGAAATGATCTCTTCTCTGAAAATGATTAGGATAAGCAAAATCCCATTTCCTTTTGTAGCCTGTTCACCAACTACAGCTCCAGATAAGCACCGGGCCCATTCTTCAGAGTTGCCTTAGCAGAGGACTTCCAAAATCAAACCCCAAATGTAGACCATATAAACCACCCTTTTAATGTCTTTTTAGTAAGAGCAGTTGTCTCCTCCTGTAGGTTCATTTTTCTTTTGCAAACAAGCTAAGGCACAGCTTTAACCAATTTGGGACTTCCCAGTGATACTAACTCATAGCATGTGGAACACATTCTGTTTCTTTCAAAACTCTTTATTTTCTTCAGTCACGCAGGAGGCTTGTTCCATTTAACTGTGAGCCACCTGGTGGTAGTAATTCAATTTTTAGCATTTCCATTACTGTTCAATATGTCATCATATCACCATGGTAGCCCAGTTGCATCCTATGTTGCTAGAGGCAGTGTGGGATGCTCTATCCCCCATACAGCATCTGGCCCCAGACAGACAAGATGGCTTGCTATTTTTCTTAGAAATAGGATTCAGTAAACTAAGTAAAAATCTGTCACCAAGATATTATTAGTTGTACTTCCCTGTGTTATAATATAAACCAGATGCTGTAATTCTTAGAATTTTACTTTTCAAATTAATTTAGTCTGAATGATTTGAAATTTAAGAACCAAACATAGTTTTTTAACATCAAACAAGGTTGAATATTTTAACTCACTTATAACTGCTGTCATATAACTTGATATCCATCATGTAGTTACAATGTTTGTAAGTGACACAGTATTCTGGGAATGCAAATTTGATAGCATATGTAATTACTTTTATTCAGTGCTGAATACATGAGTTTGACTCCTTGTCCTGATCTTTGTAAAGAAAAACATAATGAAATGAGCATTCCCTAATTAAGTAGAGCAGTTCATTATCTTAACTCATCTGGGAATTACCCACAATAATTTGGACACTGCTAATCCTGACTATATCCTGAATATTTTCCATCTGTTTTCAAGTTTTCCATTTGTCCAGGCTCCTAATCACCTCATATATAAATGTGAGGGACTGTGTAGAAAGGATTTCATTCTCCTTGCCTCAGACCTAAGGAGCCTCAAATCCCATTCCCTGCTTTGCTAGTCAGTAAATTCCTTATGTGGGTTCACTAGGGACCCAGACAAGTCCAGGCTGAGGAACAACCATAAGCAACTACCATGAGGACACAACAGCAGTGAGTTTTGCTGCCTCCTGTCATCCCCAGTCAAGTTCTAAATAATTAATGGTTCCCTCTGTAACCCAGCTGAACTGCTACTCTCCAGTCATACAAATGTATCATATTATCCTTATGTGATACAAGATTTGATGTATTTTTCCAGCCTCCATCAGTGGAGGATGCATATGCCCCTTATAACACAAGATGCACCTGCAGCTGCTGGCTTGTGTAGAAGGAGGTCTAAGTAGGAAGCACTTTGCTGGTATCACCTTTGTAATGGGCAGAGCTTGCAAGAGTCCCCAAGCATGTCCCATCAACTCAGGTGTGGTACCTTCCTCTTCCTTCTGTTGGCCTTCTGTTGACCTTCTGTCCAAAGTGCCTGAAGGAGGGCAGCCCCTTAGAGTAGCCACTTCTATTTTCCCTGCCAGACCAGACAGTCTCATTCCAATTGTCCTTTGAGGTTTGTGTGGGCTGAGCTGCAAATGGAAAATCCTCTGATAGTTTCTTCTGTGTGAAGCAATGGGCCTGAATGGGCTATTATCTTGCAAACATGAATGCTTTTGTGGTCATTTTAGAGAGTCAAGTCCTATTCTGTGAAAAACTTTCCTCCTCTTCAAGTAAGGCTCTTTAAACAAACAGTGAGTTGTTTATGAGGAAAAAGAAAAAGAATGGATTGCCTCTGTATTACAGACATGCTCTTGTTAAATGATTGTCGAAGGCCACAGATGTTAAACCAATCCTGGAAACCTCTTACGGTTGTCCTGCAATGTTCCTTCCTTCTCCCGACAGCCCAGTGGAGTGGGGAAAAAACACTCTTGCCTATGCAGAGATTCATCCTGTGACTGTTCTGTCTTTTCCAGGTGCTGGCCAGCCTGCGTACTGTACGAAATAACTTTGCTGCATTAACCAATTTACAGGATCGGGCACCCAGCAAGTGAGTGTCAATTTTCTGAGGCTAAACTTTTTGCAGTGATACTTTCTAAATTTTAAAACTAAGAATTATGAGATTAGATGTTGCAAATGTCAGTCTATGTCACTAAACTTGTGTAAATCATGTGCTAACTAGATTTTATTAATCCTTTTAAACCATTATACTTCATAGCTGAGACAACAATCCCATCACCTACTAATTGCTCCTATATTTCTTTCTGTGCATAAAATTGAAGTGATTTTGGTGGATCTTCTATGGTTTTCAATAAACTAGTCATGCATCAAAGGTCATTCAAAGGTAATAACACAGGCAAAGAGGTTGAGTCCTATAAATTAACTTGGGTGGACATCTACACTCATTGACAGTGTAGAGGCTCCCCATGATGTGAACCTAAAACTCTGTCTAATTCATCCAAGATACGTGGCAGCCTACATATCCATAGCATAATTATAGATAAGACATAATAAATATGATCTTTCTCCAATCATATTACAGCATCATAATATCAGTTATTAACATAATACTTTTTTTCCGTACAAGATAGAATGGTAAGTCTTTAAGGCTTAGGAAAATTCCTAAGGAACTCTTGGCAGTAAACTCTTCATTGAGTATAGGTTTATTGTAATCACAGTTTTCTAGGAGAAACATCATTTCCTATATAGCATATTTCTTATATACTTACTATCTTATTCTATATTATATTAACATAACTAATTATGAATTTTAAGAATTCAAATTAAGGTAGTGCAAAAGTTTGGTTATGTTTCTTGTCTGTGTCATAAAACCACAGCATTACGCTGAGAAATATCTGCTGCCAAAGATCATTCTATCCTCCTGAAAGACATTAGTTAAAGGCTCTTTAAGCACTACTTAATGTTAATTTAACTGGCAGCTTTTGTAATGGAATAATTTACCTCACCCAAAATGTGCATCCCTAAAAATTAAAAGTAGTTAGTATTCATGGAGGCTTCATCTCGCAGCATTTTGTAGCTGAAGAGTTAAGCACCCTTGGATGGCATGTACAGACCTCGTATATCCCTGCCTGCAGCCGCCCAGCATCCATTCACATGTCACTTTTTCAGACCCACAAACTCCAGCTTTCTTAAATGAGCAAAACTGTACGCTGAGATTATTGCAAAATATATATTCAAATAATTAAAATAAAAATAAATTATAATTTATAATGGATGTGTTAGAATAATGATAAATATGGATATGGATCAAACCTCAGGCTAGATACAACTACTAGGTATGACTAAGGTTTTAATTAATTTGTAAATTCTTAATATATTCCCCTGCTGGAGTTCTCAATCTGCAGAGAGACTTGAGATCAGCTGTGAATTTCCTTCTCTAACAGAAAGAAATATCTAGTCTATAAAGAAGTATTTGTTCTATAACAAATATTTGAACTTGTTTTCTTGTCTGTGACACTATGTTCCAGCCCCAAATAACTTCCCAAGGAAAGGCCTTTTCTTTTAGATTGTTCAAGGATTCAGTAATCTACAAGATTATGAGGCTTATACCTTTTTTCTTTTCCTTATCAGACGGTCACCAATGTGTAACCAACCATCTATTAACAAAGCGACTATAACAGGTAAGAGAGATTAGCATGATCACAAATCCATCTGTGAAAGCATCATGGGTTTCCAGACTTAATATTTATGAAAACTTTAGCCTCAGTGAAGACTGAATTTTGAAATAGTAATCTAATATTCTTTCATATCTTTATATCTATTTCATTAAAGAGAATTTGAGTTGTGTAGTTGTAAAAAGTCTTGGAAACATATCATCATAGTCTTTTGATTTCTATCATATTATTGTGTTATTAATCCAAGTTTATTCCCCCCACCCTCTTTTCTTTGACATAATAGTCCTTGTCCTCCATTTTCTTCATATATCAGTGTGTGTGTGGTGTCATAATTATTTTCATTAGCAACTTTCTGCCATGAAATATACTAGATAGAACTGATATGAAGATTGCTCCTTTATTTGGGAGGTGGATATCTATAGCTATGCAGCAGCAAAGTCTTGGCATTACAAAACTTTAGGTAATGAAGTGTCATTTTTCAAAGCTAACTTTTGTGATTCTGTTCTGTTTCTCTAATATTTAGGAGGTTAAAAGGAAAAAAAAAACTTGTAAAAGACACTACTATTTCTAAAGAAATAATAGCTTGAAGTCAGGACGGGTATCACAGAACCACAGCCTGGTTGAGGTAGGAAGGGAGCTCTAGAGATCATCCAGTCCAACCCCCTTGCTCCAGCAGGGACACCCAGAGCACGTGGGATTCTACATCACATGATCACTTAAAAATTTTACTCTGTAACACTTTTGGTTACTATTGGTATTAGTATGGAATTAGTATGTGGCAACTTAGTCTTAGACATATTTATGGGAACACATTTTATTTTAGATTGTATTTGTTAATACATGTTAATCAATGTGTTCTTGTATGGTGTAGTTTTCCAGGAAATTAAATTCTCAATGGCATGCTGGTAGAGTAGAAAAGCATTTGCTTCGTCTTGTAGTGAACATGGAGAGACATTTAGTAAGCAGATAATTTATCATTTAACCAGAAAACTTATAATTTCCAGAATTTTCAATGTGATTTCTTCACCAAGTGGAACTTGGTTTTGATTTTAATTGTATGCCTTCAAACTCTTGTCTTTTAGTTATATGATAGAGTTGTAATTCAAGCAGCCATCAATAATTTAGCTGTTTTGAAAGGAAGTATGACTTTGTCATCTTCAATAATTACGTTATAAGGCTTTAATATGAAGACTTAGTTTTTTCATCTATCCTTGAAAGTGTTTACCTTTAAAAGATCTATCTTTTTTTCTGCAAGGAATGTAATCTGAGCATTTATGTTTAGGGCTCATCGGGGAGCCCGAAGGTTGGATTTGTAAGGTTAAATCTTACAGATCCACTCTATTGACTGAAAAGTAACTTCAGTTAAGAATGTTTTCCAATCATCCTTAGTGTTTTGGTAATTAAATAAATTGCCATGGGAAGTGAGAAGGAAGGAGAGAGGATAAATGCATAGATCTCTCATGTCCTGCTTCTGGTATAATCCTTTGGTAGCGTATTCTTTGAAGAGGTAATTCTGAGTGTTAGATTACCACCCATGAGACATTCCAGTTATTGATAAATGTTACACTCATTTTTAATTGTGAGCTTTACTTGTCTCATTCTGAAGTCTGATATCCTTAATGGAGGCAGAGCTTTTTGAAAAATATGTCTCTTCCCTGTGACTCTGAGGAACTAATTTCAAATGGACTATAATGTAGTAAAATTCTTGATAATCAAAGAAAATGTGGTACTGAGAGCATTAGGTCTGCATGCATGAGAGCATGCAGCAAGCCCAAGCCACGTGCACTTGTTTGCTGAGGTCTGCTGCTTTCCCCAGGAGTTGTTGCTCAGGCAGCAGGACCCAAGACACTGCTGGAAGTTACTGTTGCTCTTTTCAAATTCCCCCCTGATCTGAAGGTTTCCATTCAGTTAATCTCCAGAGTACACTCTACATGTCAGAAGCAATAAATCACTGGAAGTTTAGAAGGAAAGAAGGCAGTGCAGCCACTGGTGCAACTAATCTGAAAATCTTTCTGTGCCAAGAAATATAAAGGAAGCAAAGAAGAGTAAGGGTAATTTAATCTAATTCAGTTTAATCTGATTTATCAGAGATGCTACTGGAATTGCTATGCCCGAATTGCGCATTGAATTGGGTGAGCTGGGGCCTATGTGAGTTGGATATAAGTGGCTGAAAGACTTCAGGAATACAGAAGAAATATTAAGCATGAATATGGCTGTAATGCACTTCAGCTGCTGAATGAAGATTGTAGCTGGATACTATTTGGCCTGAATGGGTTCACCCATTCTTAGTCATAGCCTGTTTTCAGTATTTCCTTAGCAACAAATTTCATGGTGCAAGCACAGAAATATGCATAGGTGCTTTCTTTAGACATATATAATCCTAGTAAAGCGTGCTTCGGTAAGGCTAAGAAGAAAAATACTTTGCAAATGCTTTCCATGCTCTTCTTAGAATGATTAAAAACTCTTGTGGAGCTATCATGCTTTTTGATTTCTTCCCATGGATAGGTCAAGTGCCGCCTGTGCAGTCTTTTGTGCTGAAAAATCCTCCTGTACATGGTGCTCTCAGATTAAGTCACTGAATATCTAGAGTAACACACCAGACAGGTGAGCCTCTCACATCAGTGAGATGGCACAGCTAGCAATCTCAGCAAGAACTGGTCACCAGTGCAATAGGACAGGTGATGGGAAGGTACAGCATCAGCGCACAGCGTCAATATTAAAACATAAATAGACACCTAAGAAGGGAGGGTTTAAGTTGCTACATTTCTTGGAAGAAATGTCTTTAGGAAGAATCTAATCAAGGAAAGAGAAGATTACAGGAAGCAAAAGGAAATTTTAGCAAGAAGCAATAATGGCAGAAAAAAGATGAAAAGGGATTTGGTAAAGAAAAGTAAGTAAAATTGTAAGAGCAAAGTTTTTCCAAATAGATGAAAAAGTGCTTTTTTGACTATCATAAGAAATGACCCTCAGGAATAAGTGTGGGAGAAAATGCAAAAAGTAGGAGACTGAGAGTAGTGGGATTGAAAGGTGCAGCAGTTATGTGAATAAAATGCTCAGTCTGGTCACAGCAGAGCAACCATGCAATAAAATATTGCTGCAAGACTGGACTAAAAGAAGATGGTGGCCTTAACATTTGCAGTCGTTTTCAAAGTAAATATGTGAAAGACAGAAATATGGCCTGTTCTTTCCAACATATCCACATGAATCCCTTTCAGAAACTGCATTGAAAAGAAAGCAATGCATGTCCGTAGCACACCTGATCTTCAGGATAAGTCTGCTGTGCTACAGCATGCTGAGTGTCCCTTTCCAGACAAAGTGGGGGGCAGGAGGTGGGAGCTTTTCATGTAACAACAGATGACTTGGATGGCACTTTCCTTACCAGCTTTAGACATACAGAAGGTAGGTATCTCTAACTTGTCAAGACTAGCAACCCTTTACAGTCAGCGCAAATGAGCACCTGCAGATTGACTTATTTTAGATGTCTCCTTTAAGGGCAGCTGAACTGTTCCCTAAAAGCGCTCTGTTAGAGAAACATCTTGTTAGTATAAATAGTTTTGAAGTGGACTTAATTATAGGTCCTTTATGTTACAAAGTGTCAAAGGGCTTCTAAGTAAAGATGTGTATATATAACAAATAAATCAATTTAATAATAAAGGGAATCATAATCACAAAAGTTTATTTTTTAAAAGTTGTTTATGCTTCAAAATTTTTCACTAAAAACTACCCCAAACCTATTTCATCACACAGAGCAGAATATATGAAAATATTCAATAACAAGCCATCAAATACTTCTGCATTTCATTTATTAATAGGCAGGAAGAACATGCCTTAGTGTCAGGAAGACCTCTTCAGATTTTCTTGTATATACAGAAACCACACCAGTCGAAAATACTGTAAACTTATAAATTTAAACGGAATTAATATGTTACCATTTGTTCTTATGACCTCTCTTTGGACTAGAGTTTAGCACTTTATATGGGTCTGCATGTTATCCAGCAGAATTTCAATATCCTGTTAAGCAGTTGGAATTTCTTGAATGTTTTTCTGACATTTTACATGGTTTGTATAGAGCAGTTTTAGGTTTCCTAATTTCCTAAGTTAAAGGATGTGATATGGGATCTACAAGTCTTTTGCTAATGTTTTTATTTTATTATATTAGGACTATAACCAATCATTATTTATTAATTAAATACAGTTAATTAATTGATTAGTAAACTCCTAGCTTTCAGTACAATACATTTAACAAACACTAAGTAAGCAAAATATCCTTATTGACACAGATTAGACTTCTTAAGTACAAGCAGCTGGATGAGAAGCAAAAGCAAAGGTTACAGAAGAAAAGCAGAGGTCGTATCATATTGTATTGAGAATAATATAATATTATGAGAAACAATCAAATAAGGAGTAACTGTGTTTTTGAGAGTTGCGTCTCCGCAAATTCAGATCCATAGGGCATGCAGACCATCCCTCTGCCATGAATAGCATCCTATAGGTAAAGGTTGGTTTTCAAAGCAAACTATCAAGAAACAAACAAACAAAATCCTGATAATATAGCAATCTAAGGGCCCTTTCCACCCAGACATAGACATAATTATGTCCATTAAAATTTAAATATAAAAATTTCTGAATCAATTTCATATTTCAGTTTCATTGAAAACATGAACCTAATCACATGCAAAATGTATGTCTCAAAAAAAAAAGTGTAATAGTTTTCATTTCTGTACCTTAGAGTTATATTATTGCTGAATATGGGGAAGTGTTCCTGGTCATGATATGCTGTAAGCTGGTCCAAGTCTAGTAGGTATAGTCTTAAGTATCCTGATGGACTGTCTAAACTCCACAGTGTATCACTGCATGGAGATCTCAATGTTTATTATCTCTTCTTGTGTCTGTGATTATATCAGAGCACAGCAGTGAGATAAAGCAAATGTGAGAACACAGGAGGGGACAGAAGAGAACAAAAGATGCCTTACAGAAGTTAATTCTTGCAATTCTGAAGTAATTGCTGCTAGCTGGGAACAGATACATGAAACTGTGGATGCTAAAGCCCTCGAGAACAGAGGTCTAAAAATAAAGAATATTTCATCAGATCTTAAAAAAAAAAAGTCTTGTATTGCAGGATCAGAGTCATATTTTAAAATGTTGAAGACCTTAGATTTCATACCGAGGCTTAGGAAGATATATAAAACATGCCCTATGTAATTGGAGTATATATACCACTTCTCTAGGTTTAGTCAGCAGGATTATAGGTATAATGAGCACTTCCCACTCCGACTTCATTTACCCCTTTAATATATCTTTACCTTATTACAGAGAAGTATTCCACAGTAAACTGTACTGAAAACTTTTGGCAAAGGCAAGATAAAATGTTCTGAAATTCTCACTCAAGGTAGTTGAGTAAAAGGTACTTTCCTGAAGCGCTGAAAAAAGCTGACAGCCTGTTTTTAAAGAGAAGGGGGAGGTTTTTGGTAAAATTACTTTTGCTCTTAGTGTAGTTTGGTAAAATATACGTAAATATTTTCTTCTTTGTACCTTTTATACACATACATCTGAGGTTACTTTAACCCACCTCAGCAAGTTATTTGAATTTCATGGTGAATACCAAGAGATATATATTTTCAAATGTAAATATGCTTTGTAGCATTTTCACATCCTTTAGTCTCAGTAAATTGCATCTAATTTTTGAGAAATTAGCTGATGTGCTGCAACAGATTGCAGCATCCATAACAGTAAACCTTGTCAGTGGCTAAATTTGACTTAGAAGTGCTTTATATGCATTCAAAAAGAAAACTAATAAATTGTGTTTTCCTTTTAGAATCAATAATATTCATGTCTCTAGTTTAGTCCTTCATTTAAGGGAGTTGTTGTCACTGGCAGGCTATATGTGAGGGCTTATCGAATGCTTTCTCCACCTTGATTTGAAGACCTTTAATTCATGCTGCATTTTTTTTTCAATTGAATAACAGAATCAAAATGCATTTTTTATCTATTGCTAGGTTAAGTTCTATATGTTTGTTAAACAATTATTAATTTTGCTGATGCCGAGTGGCAGGATAAATTTTGACAACGTGGTTTTGGACAACGTAAGCTGTTTATTTATTGGCTAATATTCAGGGATGTTAATAAAAATGTAGTACAAGAGAGAATGATGCCTACCCTGGACTACTTTTTTTTTTGAAAAATTCAAGCTTTGTCAACAGTGGAAGTATGAGAACATTTATCAGGATCACCTAGGATAATTTTAAATGATGACTTATCCTGCCTGCATCGGTGTCCAAACGGCAGTTTTCATCATGTTATTTCAGAATGCTTACTAACACATACTCTGAACATAGGCATCTTCCAGAGCAATCTATCCCAAACCAAAAAATAGAAAATAAATGTAGTTGTTTTGAAGTGCATAGAATACCCCTTCACTTGGCTGTAATACAGGGATGTGGTCTTGGTGGTAGTGTGTGGCTATATAAGTATATAAAGACTAGAAGACTCAAAACTGACCTCTGCCTGTAAGCTTTATCCAGGACTTTGGGTTGCTTTCCTGTAGGGCTGCATTGTAGTACTGCTTGAGTTTTGAAATACACTTAGCACGTGTTGTAGTTAGAATACAGGCATGGTGAAACAAAAAAGATATACTGAAGGTCAAAATGAAAACATGAGAGTTGCTCATCTAGATTAAGTCCACACTGATAATTTCATATGTAACGCAGTACAGATGTAACTTCTTACTTTTAAAGTCAAATTGAGGTAGATTTTTGCTGCTTCAGGAAAAATGACTATATCATCATTTCACCAAAATATTTCACCAAACGTTTCATCAAAATTTTACTGGAAAGATAGACAGGATAGTAAGCTTAGTGTGCTTCCTCTTCTCTTTTCAGCCCAGTTGTGTCACTTACTGTCGCTTTTGAGAAATATGCATGACACCAAGTTGCATTTACTGCATTGATGATACTAGCAAAACAAGGGAAAGTGGCTTGATTTGTAGGACTGAGGTGAGAAGAATCTGCAAGAAAAAAATAGAATCTTGTCAATGCCCTTTTTTTATTTCTATTCTGAATGCAACTTATTGGTGGATCTGTGTAGGAAAAAAAACTTAGTAGATGTGGATTTTCGTATAACCATCTGATGTAGTGCATCTTTTTTTTTTTCACATTTAATTGAACTTCTGACATCTGTGATCAGTGACATGATCTTCTCTCCAGCTGAAAAGGTGGATTTCAAAATGCTTTTCTGTTAATAGGTTGCTCAGAAAATGCCTTATAGAAACGTATTCACTTTCCTGAGTATGCGCTTACGTATAAAGGGCTACACCAAGACCACCTACTGAAGTGCCCAAGGTCTGGTTTGATTATACGAGAACTCCTGGTTACCTAGCCTGAGCAGATCAGTGAATCAGAGCATCCAGCTCCGGATATTGCATTAAAGAAGGAATAATTCCAGCTCTGTCGGTAGGAAAATCGGCTTGTGTTTACTGCACTTTCCTGGGTATTGGAGTGAGTGGATTCAAATCGTGGGGACAGGAAGCACCTGGAGCTCCGGCTTCCGTGCTCCGGACAGGTTCTAACACCTTCATGCAAACCGCCCATCACCCCAGCCTGTTCTCCTGTGTGAGGTGGTGGTCAGGTGTGCGTGGAAGTCAGTCACATATTCAGCTATACCCGTGTGTTTCATGTTTCCAACTAGCTGGCTCTGTATATTAAACCCTCTCTACAGCCTCTGCCTTTCTGTGCGCTCCCCGGAGGAGGGCAGCTTTCTGAGGCAATCTCAATGGGCTTTGGTGCCTGGGCGGGACTTTGGGAATCATCCAGGGACACTACTTGGGTGTCAGTATTTGTAAAGAAGGAGCCAGTAGTGGAGAGCCCAGCACAGCCCCAAACCCCACTGGGAATTTCCATGTGGAAACCTGCTGGGTAACCATAAGAACAAGCAGTTTACTGGGCTTGTTCCTGGGACTTCAGGAGCAATGACAGGAGGCAATGAAACTCCTGTAGTTGTTACTAGGAAGCTTTCACTTTACATATTAAAAAGTCCAGGGTATTTTTTAAATTTTCTCATCAGCATAGTTCTCTTCAGACAGGTTTCTAAAACTGTTTGACTTCAGGCTTCTGTTAATATATTGGATGTTTTTCTGTCATAGTCTTTAATCTGTTCAGTTAAGAAGGTTCAGCTCTGGCTCATATAGGGACTTTTTTTTTTAACCAGGAATATTTAGATTTTGTCTCCATAAATAACATGATATTCTTAATTACTGAAGCACTTTTGGCAATATACATTAAGTTTTAGTTGATAACTAAATAATAAAAATGATTCCCAAATACTTTGATTGAAATACTAGTAGTATATTGCAGATGTAATTCATGATTTTTTCCCCATGCAGTGTTTTAAATTAATTTCTGAAACTGGCATTTATTTTTGAAAGCATAAATTAGATCTGAAGCCAAATGAATTCTAAGCCAAATGAAAAATAAAGATGACAGACAATAAATTAAGGTACCTAGTCTTGGGTTTCTTTCCTTCATAACGAGGAATAATGTAGCATTACATCCGAGTCAGTGAATTTTGCCACTATATAACTCATTTACTACTATGCTAAAGAAACAGGAAATAACTCAGAAATAAATTATACAAGTGACTACTGTATTAATATATATTTTTAAATGCCACTTATTTTCAGTAAGCCATATGCCAGTGCTTAATGACATAATGTAGCAACCATTGACTAATTAGTCTTTAATTGAAGGAATGCAAAAATGACAGGAAGAAAAAAAAAGTCAGTGCTAAAGAAATGGAGGAGAAAATCAGAAAACTGTTTGATATAACCTGATTACACAAGCTAACTAAATGTTATTAATGGTATGCAGAAAAGGTCTGACAGATGAAGAGGGGCAGCTGACAGAAAAAGCAACCGGTAGTTATTTGGAGAGAGTCTTTGATGCTACTCCTATTATTATAGCTTTCAAATCCCACCTCTTAAGGGAAAAAAGTAAAATCCAATTTTGGGGCAAGTTTATTTCTTTTCTTTGCAGCAAATAGAAGCCGCAGCAGTAATCAGATTGTTCTGAGCTCTGGCAAATGTAATGCCCTAAATCTGTCTTCTGTATTCTGTCCTTTCTGCTAAGATAGAAGGATAGGTATGAGGACTATTAGCTGCAGAAATACCTTTATTCCATTCTTCTCAACATTTTTTGGCATATCAGATAGAAAGGCTGTTTGGGCCTTGCCATATGCCACTCAAACCTCAGCCCTGAAAATGGGTATCTGCCAGACCAAAGGAGGAGGACAGAAAGGCTCTGTAGTCCCCAAAGCAGTTACTGTTCCTGCAGGTCAGTGCTGTTTTCAGGGAAAGAGCAAGCAGCTGACGTGCGTACTTACTGCAATCATACAGCAAAATATTAGTGAGGTGGCAAAACTGCTTATTTCTCATGTACTTCAGCTACTTGGAAAGATATCTAAACATGTTATTTATGAGACACAGACATTCACTCCGTGATATTGTGAAACAAAAATGTGATTGCT
>VWPW01002587.1:0-18288 GCA_013389825.1 Crypturellus undulatus | reverse complement strand
CGCCGCGTTCGTTTGCTGCAGCGACGGCGCCGGAACAAAAGGCTGGTCTGTGCGGCCGGCGGCTCGGACCACCTATGGCACCGCCCCGCAGACACATATGGTGCCGCACAATAACAAACCGGAGCGGCAGCGAGCAACGCGGCGCCCGCGCGGCTCACCACGGTGCGCTCAAAGTTACGCAGTAAGAAGCAATTATCCCAAAGTGGCAATTTTATTTGAAAATAACATTTAAATTAAAATGGGCATTTCAGGCCCTCCTGCTGAAGAGTGACACGGGCTGTTCAGGGGCCCACTGTCACTTTGTCAGCTGTCACACGCCGCCTTCTGCTAAATGGGCGCAGTTTGCCTTTACCCTTTATCCAGACTCTTAAAAATGCCGCACGCATTTTATGAAGACCAACTAAGTGGGACTGCATCTCTGACAGCTGTTCCAGCTCGCATTCTGTGGAAGTACTTTGCATACATCTATCTTTTCTGCTACCCATTTGGATAGATAACAAAGCCGGGGCACGGGCCGGGCACAAAGAGCTTTTCGCTTCCGAGTCACCTGTTGGCACGCGGCCCGGAGCGTCGCGGCACGAGCCAGCCCGGGGCCTCTGGCTACGTGACCTGCAGGTGTGGGGATGCTGCAGCGCTGGGAAGTGTCACGCAGAGCGCAGGGCCAGGTCCTGCATTTCTGGGGCCTTCCCCGGCCGGCAACGGGGAGCGAGGCCGCCGCACAGCCCCGCCGCGATGCCAGTGCTGCCGAGGCTGACTCACAGCATCGGCAGTTATAAATAATAAGGGCTCTGTAATTACAAGGAGTTAAATAGCTGAACACATGAATATATAAATATTTAAAAAATTAAAACCACATTCATAAGAAAAAAAAACCCACCACAGATCGAATGGTTGAACGCTTTGACAAGTACCCTGCAGTATGTACACAGCTATTCCCGCTCGCTATGTGACTAACAGTGCTGACAACAACCGCGCGAGGGTCCCTCTGCCAGCTAGGCGCCATCTGCAAAACAAACAAACAAACGTGCCCAAAACACACAGAATCCCGGCTTCCCGCGACAGGAGCAGCGCGTCCCGCCGGGAGCGGCGCCCACTGCAGCCGGGGCCTGTCCGCTGCGCTCCGAGCGGCATCACGGATTGGCGGCTCCCGCGCAGCGGAACGGCTNGCCTGTCCGCTGCGCTCCGAGCGGCATCGCGGATCGGCAGCTCCCGCACAGCGGAACGGCTGCAGCTGGGGCTTGCCAGCGCCCTGGCCAAGGCCAGAATAGAGGAGGGTTCTGCACTAAGGCGGCCGGTGGCATGGGGAAAAGGGTCGTCTTTGGCTCCATCGGACTTCATGGGGTGAATCAGTCTCTGCCCTGGTTCCTCGTTTCACGCGTGTTCCCATCCTACAGCCCAACAGAGGGACGTTCAGGACCCCGAGGAGTCCCCGCACTGCGGTCACGAGCACCTCGGCGCCGCAAGCACGTGCAGCGTGTGCGCATCTCCTCGTGGAGAGCTAATTCTAATTTCTTCCAGCTCTTATTGCTGATTAAAGTCAAAAATGTCTGTAGTTTGCTCAATTCTGTGTTGTGAGATCTCACATGAACACTGACAATAGTTTAAGGTATTATCTGATCTATGAAAGTACATATATTTAAAAAGAGGTAAAAGTCTTAAAACCAACATATTAAACATGAAAGGGATGTCTGGTTTAGTTGTTCAAAGTAAGGGCTTTACTCCCAGGAGTGACACATCTATTACTAATTAAACAATTAATTTATTATGCAGCACTTGCAGAAAACAACATATTTGAAGTCTGAAAAATGTCTACTAAAGAATGGAAAATAATTTGGATAGAAATAATTATCTTCAGGATTTTCTTTGCACTGGAATAAGCCTAATACAATTCAAATGTTGTTTTCCCAGAGCTAAATAACAGTCATTGTGTCACTGGAAGCGCACAGGCAAAACAGAGCAATAACGGGGAGTCATTTTTCCTAAATGTGTCTGTTTCTGAATCGTTTTAGATTGTATATATGCTTGTGTGTGTAACAAGTCTCGCATCCATAGTTTTAAATTATTACAGTCTCTAGGATCAACCTTAGCATTCAGAGATGCTCTATCGGGAAGTCACACAAAAACCCGTTGTCATTTGACCCTCCGCGGTCCTGGACAAGCTCCTAGGGGCAGCGTCCCCCTTCCCTCCCGGTGACCAGGCCTCAAGAGCGCAATCCCAGGCGCATTCAAGTCAAAAGTGGCGTTGCCAAGACTTGAACCAAATGCTGCACAGAAGGAAGAGCCTATTGTCTGAATACAATGGCTGGGGTTTTTCATATGTACAATTAAGAGCTGTGCTGAGAGCTAGCTCAAAGCCAACTCCAATTACTTCCTCAAAATATCAAGTGAAAATTAGGTGCAACATTGTTGAGCTTCATCTTGTGGGGTAGATGATGCAATTGCCATGCGCTGTGTGCGCGGCGCTGCCCTTACGCCTCCCGCACGGCTCCCAGCTCGGCCCCGGCACTGAGAAAACCTCGTCTGTTGTGGTTTCTCCTGCCAAATCCTGGAAACTGTGTTTTCCTTTTCTGCACAGTTCAGACTTTCTGGGAAGAAATCAACAGTGTCACACACAGTGTGAACTCTGCGGACTACTCCACTCCCAACCTCGGAGCTCGTGATGTTCCTCCTTCCTTTCTCTCTGTCTCTCACTCGCTTCATCAAAACCAGCACCTCGGGTCACTGTTCCTACACCAGCTCCTGCCTGCTGCTCTCCATCCCACCGCTCCTTCTCGAGCACCTCAGCTTCCAGATGTTATCATTCGGATTATACAGCTCCATCGCGTGGTGTCTCTTCCTTGCTGTCCTTTGCACGTACCCCCCAGCACAGCACAGGGCCTGGTCTCACCCCCAAGGCACCGCCACGCTCCTCCTGCCTTTCCAGCAGGCACTTTGTCTTTCTGCTCTCCATCATTTCTTGTTGCTCGAATGGGCTCTCCTTCCCTTTGCGGCCAAACCAGACTCTCCTCAGTTCACAAATCTTCCCGTTCGTTAGGGGTACCCTCAAGTTCCCGGAGAGGGTCGTTGGTTGCAGCACGGCGGTGCTGCTGCGCGAGGAGCAGCTCTCGGCTCCCCCGGCGCGTGCAGCGCTCTCGCTCCATCCCGCTCCCACCGCCCTCCAGAGCAGCCCAGCTGGCTGTTCCCGGCTCTCCTCACTCCCACGGGGTCCCGGGGCAGCCTCAGCCACCGCTGCAATCGCCGCTGTCCCTGCGGAGCGGCCCTGCTCCAGCGCTCTGTGTCCAGGTCTCATTCACAGCGGGGCCGCCCGGCTCCGGCACCCACAGTGCCCCCGGCCAGGGCTCCGTCTGCCCCAAGCCTCTTCTGCCACCAGCTTCCTTGAACATTTGAACACTCAAGAGCCTATCTCGGGCATCATTTCTTATCCTAGCTTTTCCCCAAGTCATCTTATTCAGATTCTCTGTATATTTGCCTTTCTTCTCCATAAGGCCTCTAAAAATCTTCTACTGAACATCTCCACTGCAAAAATATTTGTCTAAGCACCCACCATTTCTCACAAACAAAACGGAAACATCTTTTCCCTAGAATTAACATCTTCCTATTCCTCTGGGAGCTGGGGCAAAGACCATCTTCCAAGTTTATCTCTTTGCAATCCTCCACAGGCACTTCCCTTTTTAGTGCATACATAATATATTTATCTTGCTTCTTTACAGCCTCTTATGATCTGTTCTCTGCTACTTCTCCTGCAGTATCTAGAGGGTAATTCTGCCTCTGGACTTCTCATTCTATCAGGCTCCATTACAAATTTTAAAAAGCATCCTCAAGTCTTCAAGTTTTACCCCATGCTCATTTTGTAATTGGAAAGAACCTTCTGTAATCATCCATAGAATGAGCACATTATCTTAAAATTAGTTATCAGAGCTCTCCTTTTCCATGTTGCCTGCAAGATACTTGACAGCAGTGACACTGATTGTGCATGGAGGCCACTGCTGATCACGCCAGCCAGGATCACGTCATTTTTTTTGTGCATCACCTCCCGATTCTACAACACTTATCCCTTATCTCCGAATTTACATGAAAATCCCCTTTGTTTTTATTCTGTTTACATGGCATCCAGAGCAAAGAAGAGTCCTACTTAGGGACAGGCAGCCAAGTGCCAGAGCAAAGAATTATTAACAAAAACAGCCATTTACAATGACGCTGCTCCTCACCCCAGGCAGATGGAGTGCAGCGCTCAGTTCCTCCGAGCACCCCAGGAAGAGAAAGAATCTCTGTCTTGTACCAATATGCAAGAAATTATGTCTTTTTTAGTCTTTTTACACATAAAAAAGTGTGCAACTGGCAGAATAAGTAAGACAATCTAGTTAATGCATAACGGAATTAGGTAGTCACCTACTCTACCCCTTGACCCAGGGATATATACTCTGATAAATGTGTAACGCTTCCCGAGATGGAATAACAGGACCTCCCTGCTGGATGCAGGACTTGGGGATGGGCCCCGCGGTGCCCGCGGCCGCGTTAGCATCACCGCGGATCCTACAAACCAGTACTGGCCATCCTCGGCACCAAACAACCTCAGGGCTCTACAGCAACACCCATGAGGGGCTATTTCAATACGACCTTATGGATTTGGTGCTCTGCTTCCTACATTTCCACAGGATTTGGGTTCCTTTAGGAGCATCAGTGTCTGTCTTTGGCTTTCTAATCAGCGTATGATGCAGTAGACCTTTGGAGATGAAGTTAGAAACTTTGCCACCGCAGGTCAGAGAGACTTTGGTCTTCCTCAACAATCCAAAAACGACGCGAGCTCTTTAACACTTTCCAAAGACAACACTGCTCAGGGTCCGATCACAAACATCGCCCCTTTGCCCTCACACCAGCAGCAGTGCCACCCGCAAGGTCAGCTAGGTCAGTGACACTAAGTCACAAGTTTCCCTGGTCCCACGGCAGCTCCTGGCTCGGCCGACGTTACAGAAAAGCGCTGGTTCACCAGAAATTCCCAGGATAATCAACAGCAGATGAGGGTTAATTTTTCAACTGTTTGTAGCAAAATCACCTTTAACATCGAGTGCCCAGGAGCTCTGCTGCTGCTCTGAGCTGGATACCAAGCACAGTTCCTCTGGCTCTGCTCACCCCCCAAACTCAAAAAACACAGTCTATATAGACCGAACACTGGAGAACCAATAATACTCTGCTAGCCAGAGACCACTCTAAAGACTAACCAAAAAATCAGATTCCTCCTTACCCCTAAGGGGGAGTACAAACGACAACTCCCTCACAGACGCATCTTCCTTGCATTTTTATAAAGGTGTTTTATATTAAATTCTGCATTTAAGTACACCTATCTACGCAACGCATGCACACAAACCCCTCGCACCTCGCTCTCCACGGCGATTTTGCTGGTGAGGAGCCGCATGTCTGCGAACACACGGGGTCACACGTCCCCGCCGCACGGCCGCACAGCGGATCCCCGCGCCGGGACGAGGCCAGGGCACGCGCGGGGACACGAGCACACACGGAGACATGAGCGCACACGGAGACACGAGCGCACACAGGGACATGCGCGCACAGGGGACACGAGCGCACGCGGAGACACGAGCGCACGCGGCAGGTCCCTGCCCAACCCAGGCACATCCCGCTCATCGCAACCGATGCTCCTTCCAGGGCAAATTAAGCCATATTAGGTTTAACGAGCAAACATGACAGAGTCCTCAGGAGCTTGCAGCACTGTGACGCGTGTCGTACGAAAGGGACTAGAGACGCAAAATATGACCAAGCAATTAAATTAACTCTTAATTCATCACATTACTTCCAGCTTTTAAATATTTGGCATCTGTCTTGAATGCAATCGAGGTCAGGATATGAATATAGCCAAAAGCAGCAGGTCTAAAGAAGAACGCGGTGCAGTCTACAAGACTCAGGGCTTACGGAAGATGTAGCACAAAACATGGTAAAAATACCAGTAAAACTTAAGTGAAAACCAGAGGGAGAGCAAATAACAAATAAGCAAAGTCAGGGGCCGAGTGGGAAGGATAGACCGGGATAGAGGCAGAGCTACGTAAAACAGTGAAGGTGACAACAGCACACGCAAGTGCAGTGATGGGATTCAGGAAAGGCAAAATACAACTGCGTGAGATCGGAGGCAGGCACAAGAGGGACGCACACAAGGGACAAGGGACCTGCATGAACAAGGGACACTCACGGGCAATGGATGTGCATGGACAAGGGACACGCAGGGGCGATGGACAAAGGACGCACATGGGCAATGGACGCACGTGAACAAGGGACGCTCATGGGTGATGGACAAGGGACACTCATGGGCAGTGGATGTGCATGGACAAGGGACACAGGGGCAATGGACAAAGGATGCACATGGACGATGACGGGCATGGACAAGGGACGCTCATGGGTGATGGACAAAGGACGCACATGGGCGATAGACAAACATGGACAAAGGATGCGCACGGATGATGGACAAAGGATGCACATGGGCGATGACGCGCATGGATAAGGGACGCTCATGGGCAATGGACAAGGGACACGCACGGGTGATGGGATGCGCATGGTCAAAGGAACTGCACGGACAAGGGACACGCTTGGGGTGTCGGGAGGAGCAGCGGGCGCAGGGCCGAGCGGCAGCGCAGGCGCCCTCGCGCCCCTGCCCAGGCCCCGCGCCGCTGCCGTATTGCGGCTCTGTCGCAGGAGGCAGCTCCAGCCTTTTGAACGTGATTAGAAAAAAAACAGAAAATGGGATCCTTGTAATGAACAAGGAAAGTAGTACTTGAAATAAAGTTCCAAATATGTTTTGTAGCTGCCTTAGATATAACTATTATTAGCGGCCTTAAGAGGTGCAAGACATTTCTATAACCGCACACGCACAAAGGAGCAGAGTACTCAGGGAGAACAGTAGAAAAATCAAGCCTTTCTCTCATATTTTAAAGGTATACATTTCTTGCGATTTAAATTTACCACCATACCTCCCAGCTTCTCCCCCAGTGTACCAATTCAGAGCTACTTAGAAGGAAAAAAAGAAGAGAAAAAGGAAAATCATTAAACAACCCCCCAAAAAGAGGGCTCAATGAGGTCTCATTTCGTCGTAATGAGCTCCAATTTAACATGATCATTATTTCTGACATTAAAGGCCTGTGAATAGTGTCACATGCCCAGAAGCTATTTTTTTTTACCCTCTAATGCCAGAAATAACAAGCTGCAGTTAAGGGACAGTGAATCAGGGTCTGTAAAATTACATTAAAATAGAAATTTCACTACTGATAGAATGACTCTTATCTAGGCAGCCCTTTCCAAAGGCGGTTTCTGAAGCATATGGGTGCCGGGCTGGTACCTGCAGCATGGTGCACAGCAGAAGGCTGTTCCTAAAATAAAGGAATACAAAATAACCACGTTATTTTGTGCCGTGGGCCATGCCGCAGCGCGGGGCAGGGCAGGCACCAGGCCCGGACGCTCCATGCGGGGCGCAGGCCGGAGCACCCAGAACCGAACCCAGAGGGACCCCTCCTCTTGGGGACAAACATCTGGTCTCCAGCCACGCGGAGGGCAGGGATTCCTTTCCCAGGGAGTGAACATCACATAGAACCACAGAACCACAGAATCGTTAAGGTTGGAAGAGACCTTTACATCAAGGCAGGGAATTAACAGGGATGAGAGGGGGAAAAAAGCAAAAATCAACTGAAGACCAAGAGAGCTTCAAAATTCCTGGGTTTGATACTCTGCTCCAGGTCTTTTCAATTTTTACCCTATTTGTTTTACAGCTCAGGGCAGGGAGCGCCTGGCGCGGCAACGGGGACGAGGACAGCGCAGCCGGTCGTGCTGCCGTCACCGCGTCCCCCGCGCCGGCCGCCCTCCGTCCCTGCCCTTGCGCTGGGAGGCTGCTGCAACCTGGTGACCGACCTCTACCGCAGGGCTAGCCCCGCCACCGGCCGGCTCAAACACATCCTATCCTCCAAACCAGACCCAGAAACTCATCACATCTGTGACGATTAACTTCTGTTTACAAAAGCTCCCTTGAATCTCCTCTATTTTATCAAACACATTTGTGTGCCTGCGAATTCTGCTTGATACATCCCTATTTTCCAAGCAGAAGTAGGGTTTACCAGCCTGAAATTCTTTATATCCCCCTAGAGGCTTTTGAAAGAACTGTAATCACCACCGATGCCTCCAGAGCTGGCCAATTGAAGCTGTAGGTTACACAATATAATAATTTGGCTATTCTGAATTTGAGTTCATTAACGCTCAGCATCTTGTCCTGACATCTGTTACAGTTGTTTTTATCGATTTGTGTTAAAACCTGCTCCTGGCGTTGTCGTTTGCGCCGGGTTTGCGCTCCTCTTCCCGCTGCTGCGGCGGCAGCAGCGCCATGGGGACCCGGGCGCCCCGGCGGGACAAGGGCTCCGGCGCACCCGGGCCCCGCTCCGACCTCTTGGCTCCCCTTGTCACACGGGGGACGTGAGGACGAGGTTATCAGGAGCGTCTGTGTCTTCAGCAAGTTGTTCTTCTAGCCTTTCTTTTCCCTTTTGGGTTATTACGGCTTTACGTCTAATTGCCAACGCTCACGATTTTTCCTCTTTTTTTTTTTAAATGGGACTCTCATTTTTTTTTAAACAATGCCATTTACTTTGCTGTCTTAACAGACTGTTTTTTCAATAGGTGCTTTTCACTCGGCGCCTCTGATACCCTGTATTTGATTGTCACCGTTCCACTCGCAGCATTTTAACCTTCTCCTGCATCTTTTAATTTCCCTTAAAAAAGGCCTCATTTTCAAGTAATTATCTTTTCAAAATTAGACTCCGCGTAGTCGGGTTTGGTGGCTTGGTCTCTCCTTTTTTGGATCGTTTCTGAGATGCTGCATTGTGTCAAATGAAAGTCATTTGCGGCGTCTCCAGCCCCCATCCCGGCAGCACAGGGCTCCCTGGCATTTACATATGCAGTCACCTCATTAACATGAGCGGGCTAAAGCTAAAGCTGCTGTTTTGTTATGTAATTGTAGCTATCAATAAGTGCAGTTAATGAGAGGCCTTCTGGGTTGCATTTTTACCTTAATTAAATCTACTACTTCTTCTACATATAGCTTTTTCAGTATCAGCATGCCTTACTCTTCCTTCCTTAATTTGTATCCTTGAAAAAGTGTTTACTGATTATCTTCCTCCTATCAAGTTTTCGAGACCTTCTCTGAGAACGATTTTGCAGATATTGCAGAATACCTACTTCCATTTCTAGGTTCCCGGCGTTTATGTAGATGCACATATTTATTTTAGCGCTGGCCTGCTTGGCTGTTTTTACACACCCTGCTGAAGCAGGGTCTTGCTTGGATATTTTCCATTAGAATTTTCCTTCCTGCTCCCATCTCTCCTGCCCAGGACAGCACCCTTAGGAGCAGGCCAAGTCTGGCCTCCTTGGAGCCTTTTCTAAGCAACACGGAGTCAGGAATGAAAACGCTCTTCACTGCGGTTTTTGTTTGGGATAAAACCACCACCTGCTAAGAGTCGCTTCCCGGCTACACGAGCTTAACCTATTACCTGTCTGCATTAAAAGTTTCTGGAACAAATCAATAAGGTCCTTACAGAGAAGCACAACGGCCCTCCGAGGAATTGGAGGATGAACCAGCCCGGCAGTCCAAAAGAACCCTCTCTCGAAGGGAGAGATGAAGCTGAAGAAAACACTGGTCGCCTAAGACTAATTTCCTTTTAAATTGGGTGAGAGGCCTCAGCCTGGAGCACAGCCCCGGAGAGCGCGGGGGATGAAAGACGGCACAATCAGAGGAACACTTTAAGTACATTCGACAAGGTCAGGGTTGGAAGAACATCCCTCAGAAATGTTCAATACCTTGATAAAACACTGCAAATTTTAAAGCCTTTTCTTTCAGCTTCTGCTTTAAGGAGGCTATCGGTTCGCTGCAGCTCCCACTTTGTGCTGCCCAGCGCCTTCCAAACTGCTCTGACCACACGGATTTCACGGGCTCTGAAATGCATTTTCATAAAGGTGCAAATGGGTTGATTAGTTTATTTAGGGCTATCGACAAGCTGTAATGCGCTAAAGCAGTCAGTCAGGCTCCTGCCACGCTTGAATAGGTACCGGCTACTTAGGACTGACTCGGCCAGGAGCTGAGTGCCAGTTTGCATTGGAGGCTTCTGCATCTGAGTGCTATGTCACTACAGCATCAGCCTAATTACACTTTTCAGACAATATATCTGTCTCCCTGGAGCTGCAGATAGCAGGGCTAATCATCGTGAGCGCGAGTACGGGGAGGAAGCAGCAGAGCAAAGATCTGCAGCGTCTGCAGAGCATCTGCTGGAGAAGCACATGAACAAGCAGGGCCTTGGCAGGAGACACTGGTGGCCCTCGAGGAACGTGCCCAAACCACCGGGAATTCCACTCCGGAAAATAAGAGCAGACCCCAAGCATGGGACACTTCCCATTTCCCAGCTTGTCTTCAGGCTTCCCTGCCAGAGACTCACGATGCCTGGATGACAACCTGGCACTGGAGCAGACCTGTAGGAAGGTTTGGCCTTTAGACCCAGAATTGTATCTTCAAAAATGGTCCTTACAGACGGAGCCACTATGCACTCAATGACATGTATCTAAAAGGAAAAGGATTCAGTTATTTAGGTATCCGAAGTATGGGAGAACCTGAATTAGGACCTATTATTTGCACTTACATGCTCAGACAATTTGAGATGAAAATGGAAGCTCAACTGCAGATGCAGTTTGGGAAGGCATGATCAATTGCATTTCCTTATATTAAATATAGATGATGCCAAACATCCCCTGGTTAAGTCCAGCTCCAAACAACAGGGCATAGCTCCAAGATCAGACAGACACTAGCTCACTGCAGCTGTGATCTACCTGGAATATTTTGTGTTACAAGAGACACGTGTTTTAAAGACGCCGAAAGCACAGATCAATCTTCAAAAAGCACCACGCACATAAAGCAGGCGACACTGTTTTACGGTGGGTTCAGGGGCATTTATTTCACTCTGTGCTGTGTGGCACACCAAGTCCTGCAGGCAGGACTCGAGACGTGGAGATGCTGGGGCACCTCAGTCGGAGGTGCATGCAGCCCGGATTACCTCCAAAAACCGGATTACCTCCAAAGGAGGCCAGGCCACCTTGGGTCGGTGTCCCCTCCCGCGCACTTACTCCACACCGTGCACACAGCACACGCGTGCAAGCATGAACCTTGCTGCGTGAGCCCACGCCGGCCCTGCACACGCAGGTGGCTGCTTAGCGCTGTGCTCCGAGGTCGGCAAGAGTGACACCAGGGAAGAGGAGAGGCAGGAGGGAACGCAGGCAGACGTGGGTTTGTGCAACCTGGGGGGAGCACGAGCCCAGGGAGGTTCCCTCGGAAGGGGCCCAATTTGTGTCTTCATCGATAATTGGTTTGTTTGTGCGGAGCGAGCAGGCGGCTCGGGCGGACGAGGCGGTGGGAGAGAGCGATGGAGTGAAACAGCCAGGGCTGCGACGCCCCTGCCTGATGAGTTGGAGAGAAATTGTTAGCAGCGGAGGTAGCTCCCACAGGGATTCATTAAGTGACTGGCCCTCCACAATATCCTGTCACATCTGACCTGGAAACATTAACATTAGGCCGGCTCTGCACAGAACAGCTCGAGCGCGGGAAGCGGGGAGCCCGCGGAAGGCGGCAGCTCCACAGCTGGGCACGGCACACGCGGCCGCCAGCGTGGACAAGGNCATTAACATTAGGCCGGCTCTGCACAGAGCAGCTCGAGTGCGGGAAGCGGGGAGCCCGTGGAAGGCGGCGGCTCCGCGGCCGCGCGAGGCCCGGGCACAGCACACGCGGCCGCCAGCGCGGACACGCAGGGCCCCGCTGCCCCGGCAAGTGGTTCCTCTCCAAATATCTGCTACCAACCAGGACCCGCTCCTGCACAAGGAATCCATCCGGCGCTCGTGGGAGCACCGTGCAGGCAAAGACCTGGACATGGAGATGGCTGCTTCAACCGGGAAGGGGACAAGAGCAGCCCCAAGCGGGAGGGCAACGGTGACTGGAAACACTGGACACGGGAAACCGCCTTCCGCAAAGGAGCAAGGAGCCTTCCCAGGACCACAAGTGACCCGGGGATGAGTCGCGCAGGGGACAGTGGAGCAGGAGGGCACAAGAACGGGACAGCAGCCCCTGGTACCGTTCACAAGTCTGAGTGCTTCAAACACATCTTTGCAGGGCTTCAATCTGTAGCGACACCCGAAATAGAGTTTAGAAACGTAGCTAAGCTGTCATACCTCTACCTAACAGAGAGCTACCCAGGAGAAACGTGTTTTGGGGTCTGCATCGAAGACCTGCCTTCATAACAAATGTCCTAATGAACATCCTAAAAAACAGCATTTGTGCCGTTCGGTGGGAGGAACAACCGTGGGAAGTATCTCTGGGGATCACCACAGCCAATGCCCCAGCGGGGCCCGAGGAGGGCAAAAAAGGCAGCCCCAGAGTACTCGGTTTAACCTGTATCAACAAAACGATTCCTACAGATAAGACCAAGTCGCCTCTCCAAGACTACAGTCACGTTGTCCTTCCATGTACAACTACCTCAGTCCTCCTCAAACCTCAGTTTTTCCTGCCTTCTTCGTTTGCTTTTCCTGGAATACAGTGGCGGGATTTTCAGCACTACCTTTCACTCAAGAAGTATCTTGACAGGCTTAACAGAAACTTAGGAGACAAAAGAAAGAAACAGCTGAAGATACCTAGAGGCCAAATGGTTTAAGGAAAATATACCAACAACTTAGAAGCAAAACATCCCAGAGAAGGGATGAGCAGAAAGATGGGAAAAGGGTTTAAAAGGTGCAGTAGTAAATTCTCACAGGACTGTCAAAGAGGGATCAACTGGCACTCAGGTATTGAACCAACAGACTTCTGAAACCGGAATGAGTGAGATAACACTAGAGCTGAACGGGTTACGTAAGAGGGGAGAGCAGCAGTGCCTTGTGTGCTATAAAACAGCAGGAACAAAGTCAATAATATGAAGAATGTGAATTCAAATAAGCCACAAAATGCCAGGAAGGAGCCACCGTTTGCAGTTCTGGGCTTGTCCTTACACAGATCTGGTCATTACCGGTATCTGGGCCAAAGACGACACCGGGGTTTGAGCACAGGCAGGCTGAGCACAAAGGTCATGAGCAGACTCACGCGTCTGACAAAACCTCCTCCCCGGCGTGTGCTGCCTTCTCGCAGCCTCTCCTCCGGGCACGGCTCACGGGCAGCGTGCCCCCCCAAAGCAGCAGCAAACGCTGCTATTCCACTGTTCCTTCAGGAGCTCACGGTATCCAACTGAAAGGGGGAAAATTTTGACTTCAAGAGGGCTTCCAAAATGTGTTTTATTGCTTTCCATGAATAAAAAATAACTAGTGCCCGTACATTACTGGTGTCACGGATAAATGGCCTCAACCTGCGCACAGCGAAACCGCTGCAGGAGCCGGCGAGCTCCTCACGGGCAGCTGAGCCTGCGGAAAAGGGAGCGAGGGCCCCGCGCGGAGCCGTTCCGAGCGTGGCTCCAATTCGAGAATCTGCAAGGTCTAATAACACCTTCCAAATTCACTTGGTCTTACTTCACAAAAATCAGAAAGATGCCAGCTCGGCTTTAGGAAAACTGTCCCACTAAACAGCTTTGGTCGTTGTGATGGATGACCTCTCTTCAGCCGCTCAAAGCTAAGCTTTCTGCAGGGGTTTTCAGGGGACAGATCTATAGCAGCAAACAATTTACTGAAGAAAAGAGAACAGAGGAAGTAGGACTTGGTAATCATGTATTAGTGTTTTTAAAAATAAAAACTGACTCCAAGTTTTTTAGTCAATTAAACATATCCGGCACATCATATATGTGATGTAATGACAGCTCAAGACTAGAAGTGCTTTTGATGCATTATTAACCATAAAAAAGGCATTAAATACCAAGCCTGAATGCCATAGGGATGCATATTTCAATAGGAATTATTTTTCAATATATGCTTAAAGTTTATTTTGATAAACAGATGACTGTGGGCTGTCACAGACGGCGACAGATTTATGTTTATTTGGAGTCTTTCTGAGAAGAAGGGAAATCTGGACTTGCTGAAGACCCAGAAGGGAGACGAATGCCGCTCCCTGCTCAGAGAAGCTGCAAGAGCAGCTCAGGAACCACCCCAGCCTGCGAGATTGATTTCGGGTGACAGCTGGGAGCAACACCAGGAGCAGCACCGCTTCCAAGCTGGAAGCGACGGCAGAGAAATGTGTAATTTCATAGCAGATCTCAAGGTGCTACAGCCAGACATTCATCTTCTGAGCCTGCAAACAGAACCCGGGCCAGAGTTCAAGCGCACACAGAGTGAAACGAATCCTGCTGCTCAAACACCCAGTAATCCCTGCCAGAAACCTGGGAGCTGCATCCAGCATTGCATCGCCCATGTCAGAACATCGGTGACCGCAGAGCGGTGTTTTTATGCTCTCGGTTTCACGAGTCTCTTGACTTGACTTTGCAGAACTGCAGGAGCTAAGGAAGAAAACCCAGTGGAGCAACCCCACGCCATCCCCTACTGCTGCCCACTGCCCCTTCCTCATCTCATGCTTTCACATGAAACACCCAGGCTAAAGGATTCACCAACTTCCACTTAAAGAGAGCTGCACAACTCCAGTGCATCAGGTAGAAAGTGCCTCACGATCACCAGATTATTGGATCTGCTAAAACATACTAATATAACCAATTTCAGCTACTCCTGGGGTTCAGTCCTGCCAACATCTCCCCAATGACTATTGATTTTGCAGGGATATTACGAAGGTAAGGTCTGGGATCAACCCCTTCATGTTTACATCTCCAAGCATTTGTAGACCGTTATCATGCCTCCCCGTTCTCGTCTCTTTGCCAAGCTACACATACTTAGCTCTTCTAACCTTTTCTCATAAATCAATCCCTTCAGCCCCTTAATCCTTTTTGTTGCTCCTCTCTAATCTCCTCCTAGTTCGTCAATATGTTTTGAGCTTCGAGGTGTCCAGAACCAAACTCAATATGGTTGAGTGGGAGGGTTGATATGGAGGTGGGGCTGCGCCGCGAGGCGTAACGGAGCCCCCACGTCCCCGTCCTGCTGCCTCCGAGCGGTTCGGCAGCCCCCGGAGCCGCCTTGGGGCACCAGCCCCGCTCATGGGCAAGGGAAAACGGTCCAGAGCCACGATCAGCTCCGTGACGGGAGCCTCGGGAAGCGCTGGGTGCCGGCGCACGGGAATGGGGAACGGCAGCTCCAGCCTGGCAGAGCCGCGGACCGGCACCGTGTCCCGGCGCTCCTGCACCCCGTGCTGCTCAGGATCACCTCACCAGTTCACTGCCAAGGAACACGGCAAAACGGAAAAATACAGGTTAAGCTGCCTTAATCCCCGATTCGTATACACGAACATACTGCACACGGCAAAACATAACGGAAGACCCAAAGTCAGCGGGTTATGCAGAATCTGCTAGACCTCACTTTCAAAGAGACACAGCCTGGGGAATTACACAAATGGCCTTCCATTGCCCTCTTAGTTTCTTTTTATGGCAAAATGCTTTGCTTTTATCAATTCCTCCCCCTCCAAGGAGTCCCAGAGGCTTTGGCAAAACAAAAGACAGATGCGTAAAATGCACCCTGCTCCCGAATGGAAGGGGAGCCTCGCTCCGCGGGAAAGCAGCCAAGGGACGGAAAATGCGCTCTGAAAGTAAAAGCCGGTAAGTGTGGACAATCCTTCTGCCTGGGTGGAGGAATTTGGCCTGGGCCAAAAAGCAGGGCTGCTCTTTTGCAGCCCCCGCAGGCACTGCCGCATTAAGCTGCGTCAGGCTGCGAGACGGAGCAGAAACACGAAGCTTTTGTTGCAGAGAGCGCCAGCAACAGCAGCAGGAAGACGATGCTCCACGGGGCGCTCGCAGGGAGAAGCAACCTGGCCCCTGTCCTGCCTGTGGGACATGGTACATTCGCAGACAAAATGAAAGCAAGGGGGATATTAAGCCTACTTCCTACTACACACGATGCCAGATGCTCTTTCTTATATAATTCCCGACAATAATGTTAATTGATGTAATTGGCAGAGAACGAAATACAACCTGGCTAAGAAACAAGCAACATTTCCTTGCCTGCTACCTTCTCAATCTTATCACGTCACTGACTCTCACACACAGAGCTGAATAAAGATTAAACCCACAATAATTTACTCAAAATCATCTGTCTGCAGCATCCTGCTGAAGCACTGCCCACCTGCAAACCCACCTTGGAACACGAGCTGGAAACACACTGCTAGCCCAGGATAACCACCAACACGTTGGGTTCTCCGAAGGGAACGGTATTTACACACGGGATTCAGCTTGCCCTCCAGCAGCGCGGTCTCTCTGGTAGCAGATCATACCCAACGCAGCAACCCATGGGGCAGACTGGTTCCAGCCCGGAGATGTTCTCGCTGCCGGCTCGGAGGGCTTCTCCTCGCGAGGCAGCAGGACACGATTCTCACGGTCCTCAAGCAACAACCCCGGCTACCGTCCCCAGCGGAGCCGCGCGAAGCAGAAGAGCCCCCGGCTGCCTTGCTGTAAGCTACTTCACATGAAGGAATTTGCTAAACTGTGGGAAAAGTCTATTTTAAATTTTGGTCGCTGCTTTTTACAAACATAACCCATGGTCACAGGTCAACACATAATCTTCCTGCTAAAAAGTATTTATACTCTGGACTTAATTTGTTTACAGCTTGTATTGGGAAGATGTCCATGTGGAGCCCAGGCCTGCGCTCCTTGCTTAATACTTACCATTGAGAGCCCACCACGGGGAGCAGAGCAGAACGCCCCGAGCAGACCCATGCCGAGGTTGGGCCAGCCCGAGGCACCCGCAGCGCCTTCCTGAGCGAACCCGATGTCGAGGCGCTCGCCTCCCGCTGCCGCCGAGCTCTGGACAGCGAAAACAGCCCGGCCACAAACGCTGGCGCCTGTCACAGCGAGCCTGCTCTACATGTGGCTGTTCCACCTCTTTGCATCCTTCGGAAACAACCTGCTGTAGCAAAGCCAGGAAAACACAACAAGCTCACATGGAATATGCTTAATGATTAATTCTGCTTGTAAAACAATAGTGTAAACATTTTTTTTTGTAGAAAATCAGTGCTAACCACGCAACATTGAATGGAACTCGGAACAATCTTTACCCAGGACACAGGGGTAAAGCATTAAATGCTACTGGAAAACACTGCTACTGCTGGATACCATGAGTTGCCATTAAAGTCAATCCTGTGCAGGAAATTGATATTTTGACATGCTTTATTTTACACGAGATTGTAAACTACTACTAATATTTTTACAGAAGTGATATATTGATGGTCTCCATGTTTACATTCAATTAATAAAATGGAAGATGTGCCTATCTAAATTTTTAGATTGCTGAAAGCATGGATCACAGCTGATTTAAACAATGTATGCATTCTGGAAAATATTTCTTTGCAAGCGTTCTCCATTTCACTGTGATACACATTAAAAAGTGTAAAACATTCCACGCTAATAAAAACCAACAGAAAAAAATATTTCTAAGCGCGAGAGCTTAAATAAATTATCATCTTTGTAATTCTACCGTAAATCCCCCGGTTGGGATAGGATGATTTACAGTTTGCCACTCTGGCACAACTCCAAGTGTCTTAGGTTTCCTAATGGATAAAATACTGCCTGGCACCTCTGTGACCTTCCTGGGACGTCGGCGTCGGCTGACACGAGTCTCCGGGTCTCTGCTCGCGCCCCCAGAGCGCCGCCCACCCTGCCCACGGGCTGCAACTCCCAGCATGGGGAAATCTGGGAAACGTGACCAGCAAACCCACCCCACCTCGCCCGGGGAGCCCCTAAACCCGCAAGGAAAAACCAGCAGCCAGGCAGGGTCGCTCGTAAACTGGTGCTTGTTTTTTCTTCTAGGAAAGCCGCATTTGCTGCTGCTTCAGAGAGAGGAGAGCTTTGATGCGGGGTGAGCACTCAGGCGGGTTATTCCTGCTCGAAATGCAAACATTTGGTTTAGGCACTCGGGGATACGTCAGCGGGAGGAGAGAGGCGCTGCGGGAGGAAGCGTGTGCTGCTTCAGCTAGCAAATCAGATCAGCTCCACGTTTCCACCCTCCGCGCATGGAGAGAGCTCTAAAAATAACCCCCGAGCCCGGATTTTCCTTGTGGAGGCACAAATGCCGTTCCCCCGATCATGGAGCACTGCAGTGTCCTGCCGAGGGGAACGCTTCCCGGCCAGGGTTTGCCGAGCGGCCCCAGCCCAGGCCTGCGCCAGCCGAGGCCTGCGCCGGCCACCGGCTCGCTGCTCTTCCCGAGCTCTG
>VWPW01002584.1:0-35450 GCA_013389825.1 Crypturellus undulatus | reverse complement strand
GTCCTTAATTTGCAAAAGGGATCACTGCTCTTTGCCCGGGGGGATGTTCAGCACCCTTGAATCTGTAACAGAGCTTCTCTTTACTTTGGTAGGCAAGTTTTGGGGCCAGAGACCTGAGGATATCATGAAACTCTTGAGCCTTCCTCTTCTGTCATGTACAAGCTATGTTGGAAGGGAAAAAGAAATGGGGAAAAAAAAGGAAAATGAAAAAATATGTGCTGAACCCTACTGTAGCAACAAGGAGGGAGACAGATGATCAGTATGGGGTGCTTTATTTCAGAGTGGTGCCTTTCATTTTCTTCCCAACACACTGAGTGCCCAAGAGGCCTGTCTGGCTTGGTGTAGGTTTGGGGGTATAAGGTGTGCGCAGCACCGCATCCCTGTGTGTCACCGCATCCCCGTGTGTCACCACATCCCCGTGTGTCACCGCATCACCGTGTGTCACCGTGCACCACCGCATCCCTGTGCAGCGGCTCGTCCGTAGCGCGCGGCCCCGGCAAAGCAAATCTGCGGCAGCGGGCTCAGAAGCCGTAAACATATGGGCACTAACAACAGATTAACTGAGTGATTTAGTCTGAGGGGTTGGTAGATTACCATAAAATGTGTCTTAATTAGAAAAGCAATCAGATTTGCACGGAGTCGGTGAGAATGAAATGTCCCTGTGGGCAATAGGGAGAGCTTTCTTCCCGCAGGACAGGATGGGGTTGTCGAGATGTACACGAGTGCCCTGTCGTTACACGTGCTCTGCTGGTGTTTGCCCACGCCGGGCATGAGTGGAGATGCCTTAATACTGAATTATGTGTTCTTTGACCCGTGAGCATCCAGGGAGCTGCTCAAAATGAGATTGATGGTTAAGTCGGTCTCCTTTAGCAGCATCGACAAACCAGAAACAGCTGAAGGTGAAAGAACAGAGCACTTGCACATTTTCCTTAAAAATGTGTGCAATTACCCAAAGAAATATTTGAGTGTTTGCCATGTATAGCACAGCTAGTGCCAGTTAAAGGATTGGGGCTTCTAAGTGCTACCATAACACAAATAATTAATAAGTCTATCTTCCTTGCTGTGTCCTCTTCTTTTTAGTGAGCGTGACCATAATTAGCTTTTACCTGATCCTGAATTTACAGCATGTTCAATTATTTTTTTTTTCTTTTTTTCCATTCCGCTTATGCTTCCTTGGCTTCCTTATTTTATTGGGCCTGGTTTTATTCCGCAAGTCTGAATCTGCAGCTATAAAAGCCAGGTAATCATCTCCAGCAGTGCAGGTATAAAGATTGCAACAGCCAAGCGCATATTGATGCATTATTGGGTTTGAACAAGCGCTTGCTTTCTCCTGGGCCTGGTAGGGTTTGAAGTGCTTTGGGAGGTGCCACAGAAGATACACAACAGCTGCCAGCAGCTGGGAGAAAAAAAGGGAAACCTGATTATTTCTGAATTGCAAGTATTTTGTAACACAAAGGAAATGGGGAGAATTCAGCTACGTGGGGTTTTTTTCCCCTCAAGTTTCTGTTTGTTGTCTTTTTTGTGTCTCTAGAGCCAGGTACAGCTGCAGGTTTCAGGAAATAGGAGTGAAAAGGAGACAGGCAAGAAATACGCGGAGAAACGCAGCGAGGATGAACATGTAGAGGAAAAAGATGACTTAAATTGTCCCGATGAAGTGTGTCTAGCAAGATGAGGAATCTTCTTTCAGTTAAGGACAGTGATTTTATAATTTCCTTAATGAACGTGTGTAGGTGTTCTCTATGATGAACCATTGTGAAGCAGAGCGGTGCCATCTCTGAGGCCAGAATGTGAGAGAAATTGAGGAAGAGAGGAGGAAAACGAGGTTTTAATTTTGAAAATGTGCTTTGCTCAAAATATTCACTTTGAATTTCCAGAGGTCTGCAAGGCAAACTTTCATTTATAGCCCATCATTTTAATTACTAGGAAATAAATTGTTTTTAGCATGTGTGCCGATAGTTAGCCAGGAGCAAATTCTCTCTCAGCCCCCCTGAGCTCAGCGTGCAGGTTTGAATGGAAGGGAGATTTCCATGCAGACAGGTTTGAGGTGAGCTGATGCGTCCTGCAGTTCGGGACACCAGGGCAAAGCTCAGATCCGGAGCAATCAAGTCTTCTGGATGAGTAAAGGTGCTTTAAAGGTTGGGTAGGGACCAAGAAAGAAGTCTTGGGCATGAGCAGGGGGAGGAAGACCCTTGATTCCCCTTGATCCTGCCCGTGTGGACGTTCAGGAAAGCATTCAGGTGGCAAGAAGGAGAAAAATGGGCAGCCCTGGTGATGCTCCACGGCATTGCTCCACGGGCAAGGAGGAGCTGGAGGCCTCATTGCTTAGCAGTCTGGAAGCACTTTGGGATCATCCTGGTTATCAATCCTAAGGGCTCCGTGCTTTGATCTCGTTCCGGATTCCTTCACCATCTAGATCATTTCCCCCCGTTCCCTTAAGTCCTCTTGGGAAACAGGACGGGGTTGCGCACGCCTGCGCGTTCGTGGGATGAGTGTGGGTGGAGGTGACGCACTGCGTAGGGACACAGCGGTCCCCAGAGCTTGGAGGAGGCTTCTAGTGGCCTCCGATGAGCACGGGCAGGATCCTAATGAGGTTAATGCCCTTCCATCACCCAGAACCACCTCAGGGAATGGGCAACTCCTCCTAGTCACTGGGCGATCACTGGGTCACAAATATTGCAGCGTGGTGGAGGCACAGGAATCAGAATCATAGAATCATAGAATGCCTAAGGTTGGAAGGGACCTCTAGAGGTCATCTAGTCCAACCCCCCTGCACACGCAGGGCCACCTAGAGCACGTGGCACAGGGCTGCACAAAGGTGCAGATGAGAGAATAGGGGGATATGGGCAGTGCCCACACGCTGCGGCCGGGTTCCCACGCAGGGAAGGATGCTTGATCCCAGCCCAGGCCATGCGGCACTGGATTTAGGGAGCTCTTTGGGGCTCTTTTGGGCTCCTGCTGCGAGTGCGGCAGCCCTGTGCGGAGCAGCGTCTCGCCTGCCCGTCCTCACCCCCAGCACAAGCTCTGTCCCCGCAGGGTGGTGACAGGGTTTTCGGGCCGTGTCCCAGCAAAGCCACAGCTGCCCCAGTGCCGACGTGCTCCACGCGCGGTGGGAAAGGGACCCCACGGAGCCTTCCCACCTCTTGCCCCTGCCCCGCTGCAGCACGGAGCCCCCGGAGCGCTCCAGAGCCCCTGCTCAAGCAAGCAACTGAGCAACCACCCAAGCTTTTTAATTTCATAATTAAATGTTTGCACTCATTACACAATAAATCCCATATAATCAGCCTCTGGAGCCTTCTGAAACCTGTGTTTTCAAGGAGTGGAAGCAGAATTGCATTTATGCATGAACCCAAAGACTTAACAGATTACCCAACCTCATCTGTTAAGAATATAAGAATCAACATCACACGGTAGAAAACATCTCCTTTACATGAATATGGCTTCGTTCCTCATTGCCCTGGTGTCTGCAGGTGACCAACACCAACGGTGACGCGGGCTGGCTTGGGGACAGGCGCTGGCTGCTCGTCTGGACCAGCTTTGTGGCTTTGGGTTTGTCCTAAGGTGCCCCAAGGAGACGTGTGGGTTTCTTGCTTTTGCTCGCAGTCTTGGCCTGGGAAAGCTGTCAGGCCCAGGAAGGAGGGCATGTCTGTGCTGACGTGATGGATGTCACAACACCAGATATTCAGGGATCATAGGGACAAATCTAACTTTTGCTCCCACCTCCTTAGCAGAAGAGGGTGCAAATGTGGAGTCTGCAGGGGAAGAGCAGCAACTTCAAGCCAATTTATGCAAGGGGAGAATAAAAAAAGAGCCGCAGCCTTTAAACACAGTAAAGCCTCCACATTGCACTGTATATCCCCAGTGAAGCAGTATATACCCAGCAATTATCTCAGGTCATCCTAAATCTGTCCACAGTGGGTATTTTGTTCCATGGAAGACTCATTGCCAGGCTGTCAAAGTCCACGTGCAGAAATCAATTTATACAATAAGAAAAAAAATCTCAGGTGCTCGTAAATGTCTTAAGTAACCCAGACCTTTGACAAGTGGTTCACGGAGGGCTGGAGCAGCTCCGGATCTCTGCCTGTGTCTGGCAAATGTCTTTGTTCTGTGACAGCCTCTCATTTCACTAACTCCGAGAAGATGCTCTAAATATGTCTTTATTTTCCGCACGTTAACTCTTCTTTGCATCCTGCCAGCCTTAGCATTAGCTTTCAACTTTATGGCTGACCCATTAAATACTGGATGAAATACATCTCATCAGCTTACATTACATTTTGAACTTAATAAATAGGGAAAGCATTACTCAGATTCTGTCTGGCCATCTGGAGGAACAATGTTCTTTACCTCAAAGAATGGCTATCTAATCCGCCCTTATACTGTTGGGTTTTATTCTATTAAAATATAATGAGAAAAGACTACCATACCATTATGTGGTGGAGCTAAATGGGTTTTTAGAATAATCAATGAAAGATGAATAAAGAAGATAAAGATTTTCTTCAAAGAAAAAGAGAGAAAATTGTCTCCTTGGAATTAAAGTATTGTAGAACCAAATCATTATAACATGATCTTTACTCACTAAAAATACCCCAATTTCATTTCCATAAGTCTTTCCATTAAGAATCAAATTAAGTTTTTTTTTTCATTTTAAAACATGCAAAGCATTAAATGAAATGCTGTGCTTTAAACGGATGATGTTGCAGGACTCCTGCTGCCATGGGGAGCTAAAACTTTCCCTGATGGGTCCGGGCTTTCCAGGCCAGCAGGGCCATTGAGGGCCGTTTTCTGCCGATCGTGATGGGCAACGCGGAGGTGTGAAGCTGTGGGCAGCGGATGAGGTGAGAGTGTCCCAGCACAGCCGCTGTTTTCCCATCCTTCCTACTGAGCTGACACCGATTTAGGGCAGAAATGGCGTTTTTGCAGACCAGGGTCACCGCTGAGCCAGGGCCGTGCGTGTCGGGATGGTCTCCAGCGGGTGCTGGACACTCGCTCCTCGGTCCGTGTTGGTCCTGTTGGGTCAGCACCTGCACAGCTGGTGACAGCCCCAGGCAGGGACCGGATGGTCCTTCAGGGCCAACACTCCGGGATGCTCCTCCTCATCCCGCACCCCGATGCTTTCCCATCCATGCTGAGATCCAGGCAGGATTGCTCTTTGCAAGGCTGCTCTTTACTCCTATCCTGACAAATCCCCGCAATTAGTGGGCACTTGCTCTGCGCTTTATTTCTCACAGGAGGAGGAGGTATTTCGGCATGTTCCTTGGATATCTGCTGGAGGCCACGGCCCCGGCATCCCCGCTGCCCAGCTCCCATGTATCTGCCAGGCACCCTCCCGTGATTAGGAATCCCAAAGTCAATAATCTGATAATCTCCCGTGCGCAAAGGCTTGCGTGGAGGAGCAGCGATTCCAGGAAGTCTGCAGCTTGGATTTGCACGGGAAAAATGCCAGGTTCTAAAAAAGAAACCTGGAGGAGAGAGCGCTTCCTAATGTCTCACTGCTCACGTACTTGAAGCCGTTGGCTCGGCAGTAAATGTTTTCCCGTACAGTCATTTAGTGGCTCCGAGTCTCCCTTTACAGTCTTAATAATAATGTTCAGTCACTGGTTCCGCTCTAAAAATAAATGATCTGAGTTTAACGAGATGCTCAGTAAGGGATGTGGGCTGCAGGGTGATGTCCCCCGGGTGCCTGGAGCGGTCGCCAGCGCTGCGTGCTCCTGTCCCGCATGGGGCATAGTGTAAAACCGTATTACATNCTTCCTAATGTCTCACTGCTCACGTACTTGAAGCCGTTGGCTCGGCAGTAAATGTTTTCCCGTACAGTCATTTAGTGGCTCCGAATCTCCCTTTACAGTCTTAATAATAATGTTCAGTCACTGGTTCCGCTCTAAAAATAAATGATCTGAGTTTAACGAGATGCTCAGTAAGGGATGTGGGCTGCAGGGTGATGTCCCCCGGGTGCCTGGAGCGGTCCCCAGCCCTGTATGCTCTGTCCCACATGGGGCACGGTGTAAAACAGTATTACATTTGGCAAACGTTTGCCCTCTCTTCTTTAGGGAGAGCTTGGAGAGAGATATTTGGTGCAAACAGCGTGCCAGAAAAATGTCTGTCTGTAAAACATTTTGAATGTGTAAAGGAGCTAATAAAAATGATTAAATATTTCGAACGCTTCGCGTTGCTCTTTAGAAATGTCAGATGTTCCCGTTGGCTTTTGGTATCGAGGAAGGAATGGGGAGTGGGAGGGAGCGGAACCTTCCTTGGAAAGTGTTCAATAGATTCATTCCAATTTGCCTCTCTCAGCCCAAAGCAAAAGCATCGAAGGGCAACGTGCTTCCTGACCCACAGATCCTTCCCAACCTGCCTTTTCCCCCCCAGCTTGAGGCAAGGTTATCGGGATGCCTTGTACAATGTAGACTCCTAAGGAGGAGCAGGTGAGGTGGGAGCTCATCTTCCCGCCTGGGCACTTGGGCTGCAGGATCGATGGATTGTACGAGGGAGACGTGCTCCTGGGAAGCGCTCCTGGCTTATATAAAAGTTTCATCAATTTTAAATGACAGTGTTAGCTTCCTAACAGGATGTTTTAGCTGCAACGTGCTCTACATGAGCCTTTTAGCTCGGCTTGTCACAAACCGCTCTGCCTTCCGCGGGTTTGTACCCCAAGCCTGTCGCGCAGAAGGCATTGAGGGGAATTGTCGGAAAGCCAGGCGCAGGGATGCGATAGGAAATGTCCCATTTTCCACTTGCGTGGTGGGATGAGCGATGCCTGGGGTCGTGCGCCAGGGTGCTGCCAGCTGTCTAATGCACAGGGCTCCGCTTCCACAGGGCCCTTTTGCTGAGAGGGATGTTGAGATATGAAATAAGGGGGCAGCCTTGGATGGGGAGCGGGTTCCACAGGCTGCTCCAATGAAGGTTGCGCAGAGCTGATGCACGAGTGCAAATACCTCAACCTGTTGCTGTGAACCCTGCCCTGGGTGACCAGCAGCTCCCAAATACAGAATTAGGGGATATATTGCCGTCACCACATCAAAACCTGGCGTTAGAGAAGGAGCCGGGCCCCCAAGCGGTCCGATATATCAGACGATGGGTCCTTGTCTTGCCTCAAGTGGTGCATGAAGCACATGCTCAGTGGGAATTTACATTTTTTTCTCTGAGTGCTAGCGGTGTATTTGATCTTTATAATATCCTAATCCTTTCTACAGCAAAGACTATTGATTATTATACCAGACCGTGATAAATACCGTTTCTATCAGTGAAATTAGACTACAAGACCCACCTCGCTCACAGGGATGTAGCAATGGAGGCAGCCAAGGAGCTCGCACAGGGAACATCGCCATGGCACAAGCAGGGCCGGGGTTTAATCGCAGCTCAGGAAGACGCTGCTCTCTTCAGAGACGTGCAGCCTCCTTACAGACATGTCAAACGCCTTTTGATTTATCTAAGATTTACCCAGTGTGAAGGGGGAAAGCGATACGCATGCACAGTGCAGCCAGGACTAGCGCTGAGCAGGAATTTATAGGCAAGGAGTAAATAGGAACATAGGGGAACGCTTTCTCTTTTTCCATAAACTTTTCAATTTCGGAGAGGCTACATTCAATAAAATTATCTCTCAGACGGAGGTTTTATTGAATCTGGCCCATAAAGCTCCCATTATGGGGTTTACAACTGCCGTTTACACAAATCCTGCTGTAATAAAATACAGCGGTGTTTACAGCATTCTTGCGACTGCCACAGAATTATGGCATGCGCAAAACCTGACGAGTAAATCTTGGCTTAATGCAGCGGGCGCTCAACCGACAACATAAAGCAGCAAAGCTTAAAAAGAGATATGTGGAACTGGGAGGGTGAAGGTTGCTTGGGCAAGAGGAGAATTATGCCTGCGACTTTGCCAAGAAACTCCAGGGAAATAGGAGAAGTTTATAACCTCACTCTGCTCTCCTGCAATGCAAAATGTGAATACGGTTCCGTGCAGGTGCAACGTGGGCTGTGCAATTGCAGCAATTGCAGCCAAGCTCTTGCTGAGGGTGGGTATAAAGGTCTCAGCTGCCTCCTGTATCTCTCCCTGTTGTTCTAGAGGTGCTGCCTGGTGCTTGTGGTTAGAGCTTGAGGTGAGGCTCAAAAGCGGTGGCCAGTCCTGGTGGTTGTGGCTGGAGGGGAAGGAGGGATTTTGGAGAGTGAAGGTGTTTGAGAAGTCTCTGGGCTCTGGAGTGGGGCACAGGGGTGAGAACGGACTTGTTCTAAGCTGGCCGAGATGCTGAGACTTCAGCTGTGTGAATCTGCTCTCAAAAGAGGAAAGGAAAAGGTGCAAATTTGGGCATATCTCCTTTCTGTCCTTCTATTGATGAAGGTGCTAAAGTCCTTATGTAATGGTGGCCCCTTGGGCTTAAGGAGCATGAGTTTATCCTCAAATCAATTCTTTTAGCAGGAGAGAAGTGTCTGCAAAGTGTTCTCTTCCTCAGCCCGTGTCCCTGCTGAGGTAGATGAGTGAAGGAAGATGTGCCCGCTGGTTTGTGGCATTGTGCCCTTCAGTGCCCACTTTATTTATTGCAATGTATTAATCTTTGTGACTCCCTGTGCCTCAGCAAAAGGCTTGCATTTGCGATGCCATTAATTAGGACAGAAAACAGGTCAGTGCCAATCTCTCCTGTTCTCCTTAATATATTGTTTTCTGACAGTGGCTCCCAAATTAAATTGCGACGGTTAATTCCAATCTTCAGTGCTGTTGCCTGTGTAAGGACAGAACAGCTCCTTGTGTGTGTAGAGGAAATGATTAAGTCTCATTTGGGATGAAGGCACACTATTCAAATTATGGCAGAAACACTTATGTCAGGGCAAATATTTAACAAGCTAATTTATAGCAAACCTCATCTTTCCTGCTACCTGTTCATTCTGCCAGCAAGGCTGGTTTAAGGAAGTAATTTCACCAATGTTTTCTTATCTTTCTGTATCATTGGGTGCCTCGGCACCTTTGCAAATCTGTCCCCAAGTGATATATGCCGATTGCACTGGAATTGTGTGGGGACAGATGTGGGACATGCTGCGTGGAGATGGCCACAGGGTTACAAGTTCTGCCTGCCAGTAAAGCCTGTATGGGAGACTGAGGGCTTTATTTTTAGCAGGTTTGCTAGAAGGAGAGGAGGGATGGACTCGGGCTTCTGGCACAGCGGGTTCTGCAGAGCTGATAATGAGCAGCAAAGTGAAGGTCTGAGAGCAGCTGCTGGAGGAGTTGGTGTTCCTGCCCATTCCCTGGTGATTGCTGCTTGTTCCTGGTGTGAAGCGGAGCTTCCTGACCCCTCCTGGAGCTGCGGTTCAGCTCTGCTCCTCTGGGCATCTTGCGTTCGCCCCGGCCGCATCGCTCTGCTGCATCACACCCTGCGGCATCCCTGTCCCAAATGCTCATGGATTGTCCCCAAACTGGGCGACCTGTGAGGAAATGATGTGAATGTAAAGCTCAGGTCTGATGCTCCCAGCTCTGCTCGTGCCGGAGCTGGCAGAGCTCAGGGTAGCTGTTTGTGGTGCCTGTGCAGCATCTGGACATGCATCTTTTTGTTATCTGTCCATATAGTCTTAGTGCAACATTTACTCTTTTATTTTGCCTTTCCATTTGCTTGCTGTTTTTTCCCTGTTTTTTCACCTTTCACTACCTGGGCTCACACCACTGTATAAAGGAAATCTATTAAAGCAATGGTGATACTTCAGGGCTATAGTTATAAAAGATCAGAACAAGATCTGCCCCACACAGCTCTGTTCATGATGCACTTGAGAAAACATTTGTCCGTATCGCACTTTTGAGATATTCCTGCTTGAGCTCAAGCTGATAAGGCAGATGAAGCAGGTAGGATTGGAGCATTGTGGTGGCTTGCTGCAATAAAATAAATGTTTTGTTGTTGGTTTCTTTTGGCAGCTTTTTGCAATCTTTGCATTTGCAACATGCGGTGGGTACTCTGGAGCGCTGCGCCTCAGTGTGGACTGTGCCAACAAGTCGGAGAGTGACCTCAACATCGACATAGCCTTCGCCTACCCTTTCAGGTAATGCCTGTTGATCAGGAGGGTTGGTTTGAGGGGCTGTTTGCAGCTGGGGCTGCTGCTGCTGCTTGCAGCGGGTCTGTGATCAAGCCCCAGTGTGGGACACCTGGGCTCTTNCAGGTAATGCCTGTTGATCAGGAGGGTTGGTTTGAGGGGCTGTTTGCAGCTGGGGCTGCTGCTGCTTGATCAAACCCCAATGTGGGACACTTGGGCTCTTCCCATGGATATCCAGGAGCGAGGAGTGTGTGAAGAACTCTGGTTAGGTCAGGCATGGAGAGGGCCCAAGGGAAGCTGTGGAGGGTGGAAAAGGCACTTAAGAAAAAGAACAAAAAGACATTTTTACCCCATGAACAAATGGGGATGAGTAGCCTTTACTGTAGTAGCTGCTAAACTGGAAAGGCAGAGCCTTCCCCTAAATCATCCCAGTTGCAAGCACCTGGAGGAAGCACTCTGCAAAGATGTGGAAGCAAAAGAGAAAACAAGTTTTAAGCGTAATCTTGAAGTGCCTTTGGAAATTCTGCTTGCTGCCTCTCTGCATCTCTGGTAAGCAAATACTTCAAATGTCTGATCAATAGCGACTTCAGAAAATGTGGGTTTTGTTAAGTATTCTTGAAGGCTGTCGTGTAAAGAAACACAAACTGTTCCTGCTATTCAGGATCCTGCTTCGAAACACCCGGAGCCTTGCACTTCTGAACTCCACTGTGGAAACCTGTATTTCATTTCTGTACAAGTGTTTACTTTAAGGAATTGAGATGATTAAGAAAAGAGTGTATAATCCAAACTCAAACCCAGTATGCCGTGACCCTGAAGTTGTGCTGCTTTGGGAAATCACATGCTGTTCTGCTTATGACTATTCTGTGCATTGATCAGACACAATAATATTTACTATTTTAGTTTTAAAACACAGCGTCTTTCTAGCAGTGGAAACTAAAGTTGATTCCTAGACTTGTTGCTGATGGAATAATAAATATGTGCCAAGCAAAGAGTCATACTTTTTGCCATTACAAATATATCTTTTTTCTTAAATTTGTTCTTTTTCTTTTGCTGCTGTTTAGTATGCATGAGATGGATTCTGAAAATTGAGTTATATGAATTTGTAATGTGATTCACTTCCAAATAGGTCATTTTTTTTCCAGCATTCATTACAGAATACACCCTACAGTAAAGTGCTTTTAATTTGCATGATTATAAAATATGACTTTGTGTAAAAAGTTAATAAAACTGAGCAAAATAGTCAGCAAGTATCTCCTGGTGTTCTAATGGCCCAAATACCCCATTTCTTTTAGAAGAAAGTCACTGGATCTGCATTTCCTACACTTTTGCTTATTAGGAAAGTGGAAAGATTGCTGAGTAATTAAAGCATTCCACGAAGCCAGAAAGATAATGCAAAATAGGGTTTTCTTGCAGAAATGATCCAGTTGGGGCTGAAGGTATAGATGGTCCTTGAATTGTTCCTGTTCTGCTGTGGATAGTGTGGGAAGTCAGTGCAGGCTCTTCCTCACATTGAAACAGCTGGCCACATGATGTAAACCTGCAAATGTGTAAATATATGTGATATAATGTGAGTATATTTGCATCTGAGAAGGAAGATAACACTTAGGCAGTTGACTTGCTGGAGCAGAAGCATAAAGATACTCCCTGTTCTTGTGCAATTCTGAACTTTTTGTGCCAACTTGAGGGTTGGACTTGTATAAGTGTCCAGACACCTACAAACTGCAGCAAGTAGCATCTGTGCACCTTGGCAATCCAGTCCAGTTCTGCTGTTGAACTGAATTGCATTTAATTAAGTTTCATCTAAATATTCCTGAGACTTATGAGTTTGTTTTTCCCTACTTTCCCCACTATGATCCTTCTAGAGCAGGGAGAGGGGATGCTCTCAAACAAGAGAACTGAGCTTTGAGGAGAAAGCTGATCTCTCAGAGCAGTTGATACCCTTGGAAAAGGCAGATGAGTTTGAGCTCAGGCTCCTTCATGATTGATCATGAAGTGCTTGATTTTTTTTTTTTGTGTTTGTTTTTGCTTTCTTCTCTTTAATATGGCCAGTGCTTCCCCAGTGGGAGAGGCAGGGTTGCACACTGAGAAGGTGGCCAAAGTGACCCACAACAGTGGCAATGCACGTGTTCCCCAAGTCCTCTTTATTCCTGTGACATCTCTCTTGCCTTGAGAGTCTTCTGTTGCTGTCCTGGGTTTGTGCAGAGCAGGTTTCAGTGGGCTCTGCAGGGCTCACTCAACCAGCCTGCATGCTGCGTGGGCTGTGCACAGGTAGGATGAATCCCCTCACAGTTGTTCTCCTGCATCCAGGTCTGAGTAAGCCCATAGTCACCTGGCAACTTCTTTTCAAGCACTTCGAGTGTTTTGGTGATTGGCTGAGGGCTGGAGAAGGTGTGGGTGGCAGGAGACAGGCTGCCAAACACCTGATGACATTGGCTGCCAGCAGCGGTGCCACTGAAGCAGCTGGATCCACGAGAGCTGCTTTGTGAGCTAAACCTTGCAGAATGACTTGAAATGATTGAAAACTGCAGCTGTGCTAGCAGCTGCTCTCGTCTCCATTGCTCCGGGCATGAGGATGCTTGTGTGCCCCTAGACTAGCTAGACCTTGGCCAGAAATATCAGGAAAGTAAAACTGGGCTTCAACAGGAGAGCTCAGGCCAGCAAGAGGACTTTGGTGCTTTGGCAATGAGATTGAAGTTATTTAGAAGCCCCAAACCACTATTGAATCCAAACTTACCATCTTCCCCCATAACAGGAATTGGGATGGATGCCTTTTTTCATCCACAGCTACGTTGTTTTACATAACCTAACTGATGTTAAGGCTGTTCTTGATTTTTCACCTCTATTTTCCCTTAACTTCTGTCTGCTTTAGCTGCTGGTTTTAGTAAACTCTGCATAGCAGAAACACTCTGACAATGCAGTGCTGCATAGACAGGGAGTACACAGCCAGGTGGAAATATCTAATATCATAACCCACTGCTTTGTGGCTGCCTCATTTCTGCAAATCCCTCATCCCGGCCAAGGGAGAAATGACTCTATCAAATACCGTGGCCGTAGCTCGTGCAGCCCAGATGGGCGAGTGCTGGGAGGGATGGAGGCATCGCAGCATCTCTTCTAGGAATGCAAAAAAAGTGCAAAAAAGCCTGGGCTGGGGAAGCAAAACGGGCTTAGCCGTGTCCCTCTGCTCCCACTTGTGTGACAGCAACTCTGGCTTGCTCCAGGCAACCGGGGCTCACAAGGCTTTTCAGGGATTAAAATATCTCCTAATTGGAAGGAGCCACTGTCTTGAGAGCAGGCAGGAAGGCAAGGCAGGAGAGAGGTGTAATGAAGTAGATAATGAGCTTTATTTTTTCAGTTAAAAGGGGAGAGGAAGGAGCATTTCAGAGGTAACTGTTACCTTTTGTGATGGTCTTCATTCTCCAAGCTATTTGCACATTGGCTCAGAGCATGGGTCACACCTTAAATGTGAGGAGTCTCACCTAAGTCAGTGGTTAAGATACATACATGGTATATACATCTATCATGTGTGATGGGAGATCTGAGCAGTGTTTTTTGGTGGGGCAGAGAACTCGATTGCCTGGTGGTATAATACATCTATGTTCTTCTTTGCATCACAGCAGTGAGCAAAATGAATACTGACTTTCCTGCTTTATTTTACATCACAATTAGTAGCTTTCCAGTGTGCTAGTAAAGCTGTCTTTTGAAGTAAGCCTAGTGTCTGAAGGAAAAGGCACAGAAATTGTGTTTGATGGAAGCTTTTCATTCACTAAGTATTGCATCTGAATAAAGATGTTCCTGTTGAGCACCCTTTAAAGCGTGTGCCTCATCTACATGCATTGGCTAGGCTACTCTTTCATTTAAAATATGACAGCCAAAACTAAATTACCTACTTATAAGCTGCAGATGATAATTAAGAAGAAAGTAGCTAGCTTGCTATGCTTCACAGCATAGTTCTTTAGTTAAAAAGTTTCCATTATATTAGCACATTTCTGTGTCAAAATGTACTAGCCTTCATTTTGTTGTTGCTTTTTAACTCGCTTGTAATAGATCTTGTTTCAGAATTCAGTAGAAAATATAATTTTGGCAAAAAGTGCAAACAGACATTGTGGTTGGGATACCTTCTGGGTATTAGGTGGTCACTTCCTCGGCAGACTTGTAGATGTGTAGGATGCTGCCACCCAGATCTGTCTCCTTATGTACCTTGGGTTTAANTTTGGCAAAAAGTGCAAACAGACATTGTGGTTGGGATACCTTCTGGGTATTAGGTGGTCACTTCCTTGGCAGACTTGTAGATGTGTAGGATGCTTCCACAATTTTTGGTAATTTCTGCAGTGATATAGTGCCCACCAAGGTACATAAGGAGACGGATCTGGGTTTAACCACTGCAGAAATTACCAAAAACTTGATGCAGGGGCATTGTATTGGCCATGGAGCATCCATGCACACAATGGAGAGGGCAAATGAAGGTATAAATGGCAATTCTTGCTGCAGGGGATGTGTTTGGAAAGACATTTGTGCCTGCCTGGAAGCTCAGGCATTTTGGTTGCTTACAGTTTTACAGACAATTAGTCCCCAAAAGCTGTGTTACTTTAGCCCCTTTCCTTGCCAAACTCTGACTCCCTCCTCCATCCCCGCAGGTCTGGGGTTAACATCTGAACCGGCAGGGAAACGTGTTCAATAATAGATCAGAGAAGCTGGAGGTTTTAAGCAATGTTCTTATATAAACTGGCACTTTAGGACAGGCACTAAGGGCTGGGTCACAGCTTTAATTATCTTCTTCCACAACAGAGTTTCAAGCCGTGATCTCAGTGGTTCCTTTAATGCCTAATTTTGGCCTTTGGAGAATAGTTTTGCCTAACAAGGACTTCTGGCTTTTAACTGCTGTTAGTGGAAACTGGAAATGATGCGAGTGAAGAGCCTAATGCTGCATCCTGCTGTGTAAAGTTCAGGAGATGAATCCTTCAGGACACAGAAACCTCTAATTGTGACACTTTCATGCAAGTCTCTTCATATTTAGTGTGACCCAATGATGCAGAGAAGACCAAAGGCTTAAGATCTGTCTTTTAAGTAGGAAACACAGGCGTTAACTCTTTTTATTTGTGATTCATGCATTGTAGTAATTTATAGGGCTGGTCAGAAAGCTGAGGCTTTTTCTTCCCCAAAAATCCTTTCCCCTGGACCCCTTTCCCACAGTGAAAACCTAGTAGAGACTTTATTCTCTAGTGGCATAAAAGCAAGAACTTTCTAAACCACTTATAGTGCAGCCCTGGCCCTGGATGTCTTGGTGAGGAAGGTGTTGGAAGCCTTGGTCAAGTCCCCATGCTGAAACAAGTCCATAAGGGACTTGAATATTGAGCTCACGTAGCCAGGCTGAGTGCTCTAATCGAAGAACTATTGACTTTGTTAAAGCTGCCTGCTCTTACCTTCCCTCCTGGGCCTGCAGAAAGGTGATTCAAGTCTGGTCAACAAATGTGTTTTTCAGCTTTGGATGAACATGGGTTTTAATGGAAAGATATTTCACTTTTTTTTTGTAACTAGATGTAGCTATGGTTGGTGAATGCTCTAATTCAGAGCCCCGATCAGAGTTTGTTTGCTCATGTTTGGCTACAGGCTACTCAAAAATAATATTTTTTTTTTCTTTTTTTGTTTCCTTCTTGTTAGGACAAATTTTTAGCTTGTGCCAATTGGTGCCCTGCAGTCTGTGTGGGTCTCCAAGGAACCCTACGGGCTCTGGGAACAGTCTTTGCTTTTCTCTGTGCTCATATGTCCCACGAGACTCATTTCTGATACCAAGAGGATAGTAGAACTGAAGAAAATGCTTGTACTTATATATCAATAGTCACTTAGAGGAAGTTTAAGGAACCAGTGTATTGTAGGGGTGACAAATGCAATTACTTTTCCAGTTGAAAGGCTAAACTCGTCACTTGCACTTAGATATCCAGCCTAAGTGCAGTCTGTCCGTTAGCACAACGTGCGCTGCAATTTCATCTTCCGAGTTTCTTGAAATCACTGCTCACCTGATTAAAGCCGGTAAAATAAGGGCAACTTTGTGGCTTTTCTGGTTTTGAGCTCATCCGTTTCCTCACTCCAATTAGTCTTAGCATTTTTTTTTAGGAATTGCCAAGAAGAGACCAAAGGGCACCTATTACTGCTGCCTGTCACTTGTTTGAAGTGCATATAAAGGCAAGGATCCTTTTTCCTGCAGTATGGGAAAGGCCTGAGTGATGCTTCCAGTCACTTTACTCATGCACAAGAGCCAGGAAAATGCCAGGAAATGGGAAACTACCATACATTTGATATGGCCATATCTTTACCTTGTCTTTACTGCATGTTCTCCTCTGCATGTCTGATGTCCTGGGTGGAGGAGGAGGTGGTTTGCTGCTTCCACGACTTGCTTGTTGGTTTGGACATTGTTGAGCATTGCATGAACCCAGGGCATAACCAGGCAAGCTCCCAGTGCCTGGGAAGTAAGTGGGAAAAGAAATGGGAACGATGCTCTGGACATGCCATTTGCTGCAGCAGAGCGTTTGCTCTGTCCTGGATCTTCATGAAGCTCTAGGAGCTTTTCTTTTGGTGCCCAGAGCAATCAGATTTTTGATGAATTCGAATGATATTAATCCAGATTGACCTATTTTGGTCAGTATTTTGCAGTATTTTGTTTAAAACTCACCAAAGCATTAGTGAAGACTCCTGCTTGTACCAAAACAGAATTGATTCTTAAAGTAGAAGTGCCTATATTTATTAATATATGCAGCTTTTTTCCAATTTGAATTTATATTCATGAAGGGTCTCTGCGGTATTGTACAAGTAATGGTGTTTTATCTATGGCTGCCACAAAGGCCTGTGTAAAAAGGCTGCCTTTTCTAACACTTTCCTGCAGATTTCTTTTTGCATGTTTCCATGCAGCGGGTACCAGCGCAGGCGTCGTGGGAGCCCTTATAATTTGCGCTGCTTTTGATCTGCTTCCCCAACGGGATGCATTGGCCCAACTAGGCAGCAAACACACACTTTTCCCCTGCTTCCAAATCCGTGTGTCCCATGCAGGGGCCCTGGAGTGTTTCCCCAGGGCGGGAGAGAGTTCAACACATGGGATGTCTTGGGCACGGTGCCATCCACGACTTCCATGGGAATTTGTTTGCCAAGAGTTTAATGCAATATTTTTACATATTCAATAGATTCCAGAGGGTGAGTGTTTGCCCCCAGCTCACATACCCCCTCGTGGTGAATTCCCTTTTCCCGTGCTTTCTGGATTTCCAGGTATGGCACTTGGTGTGTTACTCATTGTGAAGCTCGTGGCAGGATGTCCATGGACCTGCTTGGAAATAAAATATCCTCACTGGGGGTTTTATAAGAATCACGGCTTAAATGTCTGCGGGGACCTGAATTTAATTACCTCAAGTCCCTTAGGACAATTTATTTGGGGAAAACTATAGTTAAAGTACAATGTTAACATTAAAATGCAATGTAAAGGAAGCATACAGAGGATATTCTGTAATTACTCTTGTGATTATTTCATCTGGGAGAGAAACTTTTCTTTTTGGGGTTTATAGACCTAGATTAAACTGTATGTAGATGCGGCTTTCTCACGGGGCAAAGGATTTATTCTTTTTGGTGGTTCTGGCAGAGCATCAGGTGATGCCCAAGAACCTGGATCAATTTTGCACGGACTTTGCCCATGTGAAACGGTAACACAGGACGGATTGGAGGCGTCACGGACGTTGGGAATCCGAGCAAGCAACAAGTGAGCACGTTAGCTGGGTGCAGACAGCAGGGCTCAGCATTCCCAGGTTGCTGCGAGGAAATGTAGTGCCCAGGATCCAAACCCTCCCCAGAAACAATCAGAACAGAATTGGAATCAGTTCCTAGTGCTTGTGCCTTTGCTTTAGGCTTTGTGTGGCTTCTGAGATGCTTTTAGGGGTGTAGGTCTTGGTAGGTCTAAGCTGCAGCTCTCGTCTGGGAGAGGTTTGCTAGTTTGGGAAGAGTCTCGGGTCCCTCTGGAGCAGGATGGAGCACACTGGGGTGCAGCTACAGTCAGTCGCACCTTTCCTGGGTGACTAGCATTTGATCGCTGCTGTTTGGCGAGGCAAATGTGCTCCTCTGGGACTTCCAGGCCTCCCAATTCACCTTGTAGCAGCTACAGAGGTTTGCAAAGAGCAACGGAGCGCATCTCTGAGTACTGTGTGCTGCTTGTGCACGCGTTCGCAAGAAGAGCTGTCAAGATAACATGGGATAAATATGGATCTGGGTGTAGGCTTGGGAATTTGGGTTGGGATCACCCACTCAGCTCTTGAAGCGCTTACTCCATCGCGAGCCTTTTTCTTTCTGGTGTTACGATGAGGTACTAGATCTGGAGTTACAGCGTGCGTGCACGGTTTGGGGAGGTTCTTTGCTATGTCGGGGATGATTCTCCAACCCAAAGCACAGGAAAATGCTACTTTCCAAGAACTTTGCCAAGACGTTTGCAGAGAGAAGGCTGCAACCTGCAGGTACAGCACCACTGCTGCCCCTTGCTCCCTTATCCCAGGGAGTTTAGACCTCAAACTCAAAAGGGTTTTAGTGCCTGGCTTGCTGCAGACCTGGGGGATCTCCAGCTAATGGGAGAGGAGGTGCGAGAGGAGGATTGGGGACACAAGGACAGGCTGGAGTGTGTCTTGTCACACTCGGCAGCGCGGGGGACTCGCCACCTCTCCCAGCGCTGCGCACGTGCGGGGCCTGAGACAGCAACTGTGGCCGGCAGCTTGTCCTGCGAAAAACCTTGCTGTGCAAAATAGTACCAAATAGACCAAATAGTACAAAATAGACCCAATGACTGCACAGCAGCTACGTGCGAGCGAGTGCGGGGAACCCAGCAACCTACACTGAAAAACATGCGAGGGGAAAAATATACATATTTTTTTTTTTTTATGAGACATACCTGGGAGAGAATATAGGTTGCTATGACTTTTCTGGGTAGTTCCCTTGCATTTCTTCGTGATGCCTGCTCTGAGCTCACTCCAAATGGGATTGTGCTTTGCATCTGGGCAAGGTACATCCCTGTACAAAGCACTGCAGGGAGCTCTGAGGCAGGACACGTCTCTAAGATGTTCACGTGTCCTGTGCAGAAGTTTGCACGTTCAGGTGTGTTCTTAAGTTTGAGGTGTGTAATGTTGAGCAATTCTAGAAAGATCTGTGATGTCTTTTTGGAAGAAACTGGGAGATTTCACTAAGAGAGAAATCTCAAACCAAACGCTCTTTGATCAGCAAACTGGTGCCCTTTGATCAGCAAACAATATTCTTTCTCTGGAGAAAAAAATCAAAGAAACAACAGACCACACTTGGATTGCTGGGTCAGCCGGAGCACTTGATCTTTTTTTCCTGTTGCCAGAGAGAAATGGACTGATTTAGCAGCAGTAGATGTGGGATAGAGGCTGATGTGCCAAGGCTCCTTGTGCTGCCTCGGGAGCAGGGAAAGGTGCTGGAGGCGCTGGGGAAAGGTGAGGGGCAGGAAGAAAAGGAAATGGTAGTTTTCTCTGCTAAACAAACCTCTGTCATGCTGGATACGACTGTTCAGATCCCAAGGGAGTTCCTGGAAGATGCTTATAACTGCCAGAAACACAGATGCCCTGAACCCCAGGGACAGGCAGGAAAGCTGCTGTATCCTCCTGTCTTGCACGATTTGGCTAGCTAAAGGGCCCCTATTTCTGCTCCATTCAATATTTTGCTCCTGTATATGAAAATCCCATTTATCCCTCATTTTGAAGATTACCAGCCAAGATAAACATTTCCCCACAGATTCTTCCACGGGCGCTACCTGCAGTCATGAATTTGCAGTACTGACTTTGCTGCTTTGCAGATGGTAAATACAATTGACAGTGTTGAGTACCAGGAATAAATGAGGGGAAAATAAAGCCCGGGTGAGTGGGTAATGGGTGTTTGAATTCACAAGCACGTGTGGGTGTTGTGTATAGTGTTCGAGGGTGGCAGGGACAGGTGTAGGGGACAGATTACAAGCTGCTGTTTTTGGAAAATAGGACAGCCTGCCAAAACAGGGGTTTTTCTTGCCTGTTTCTTCACCACATCCTACTAAGCAAGTGGAGAAATACTACCCCCCCATTCAGAAATCTGAGGCCAAATTTGTATTTTATTAAGCCGGGCACTGATGAAAGCCCAGAAGAAGAAATCCGAGTCAGTTCATCAGTAATACGTACGCACGTGTATATATCTAGGTATGTTAACCCTATGGTCTTTTGGTTTCAAGGCTAAGCGTGTGCTTGTGTGTGCTGGAAGAGATTTCCCGAATCAAAAGATTAGATGAATTAATAGGGGACAGTTTCATGGTGGCTCTTCAATGGTGTTTGTGAGTCCATAAATCCATGGGCACTGGTGCCTGGCGTGGTGGGACACAGGGGGATGTGTCTTCGTGCTCTGGTCCTGCATAGGCTGGTGGCAATGGGATGTGGGACAAGATGATGCTCGACTTTTTCTGTGCTCCCTGGTCATTGTAGCGGCTGAACCAGTGCAAAGCAGTCCATAATTAAAAGCAAATCGTGTTTTGAATGCTGCAGTAAGGAGCAGCAGGAGGTACAGACAGGGTCGTGTTTACAGGCAGAGTGTAACTTCTGCTCCCCAGCGCAGCTGCAGCCTCCGAGCGTGCTGGGCTCTGTTGTTTTCAAAGCGCGGGCAATTAGCGTCTGAAAACGAAGCTGTCCTTTGCAATTGCAGAACAATGCAAAAATCCCTCTTTTCCTTCGAAACATTCCTGCCCTCTTTTGCTCTTGTCAAGCCAGACAACACAGCTGTCTCATCACTGTGTTTCCCACAGCCGCAGAGAGCTTGCCAAGTGGTAGGAGAAACCTCACGAGTCTGATTGCTGTGACGGCATCAGCGTTATCAGATTTGTATCAATTTGAGGGAATTCAGAGCCGGAAAGTCCGTCAGACGGGAGGCTTTTAATGACACTTTTTTTCCCTGGATTGGTTAAATTTATGACTGAAGTGATCCTATTTGTGTTGTCCATCAATCAGTGAAAATCACTTCTAGCAATGCAGCCCAGCAGTGTTGCTCAATGTTAACTACGTGCTGAGGGCAGGATTGCAAGGAGTTGTTCTTGGGGCTCATGATTTTATTTAGGAAACGGAGAAGCAAAGATTAAATTCAGGGGTAGAAAAGCAGCAAAAGGAAAATGTTGGTCCTGGATGATCTGGAGAGAAAGGTGGGGGTAGAGAATGGCAGCTAAGAGAAGATGAAAGAAGAGGTGAGAGGAAATAAGATGCAAGCCAGGTAGGATTACATCAAAAGAGGGAGGCAGAGCTGAAGGCAGAGAGGTTTTTGTGAGTCATCCCCAAGCAATCCTGCCCCCAGAAGCCTGAGTCAGCAGCAGATCTGTGGGAGAATCGGAGCTTCCTCTGCGATGCCTTTGCAGATCAAAGAGGATCGACGTTGATTAATAAAGCTGGACTTTCCTTCGCTGATCCTGTCCTACTTTAAAGAAACTTTGAGTGCCTCTCACCAAGTCATCACTTGAACCACCCCTTTGCGTGACTGAGGTCACTGCTTGGGCAGAGGTGAGGTGGCCCCAAGAGGCACCAGTTACTGCAGGTCCTCATAGAGGCTAGAGAAACCTAATAAAAAAACTTAAGTGAATAAAAATAAGGTGATGGGAAGAGCCTTGTGTGATCGCGATGTGTCTGGTAGCCCCGAAAGATGCTTGGCCAGAAGAGCACTGCTGGGAGGGATATGTGAGTTAGATGTTAGTATAATGTATGAATACTTATTCTGATCTGTTCAGGATGCAGAACTAAGATGCAGTCAGGAGAATAAAGGATAGAAAAGGAAAGCAACCTCAGTTAGGAAACAGTTTTCTGACCATTCATGTCTTGCGTGGCTACAACCAGCTGCTTTCTCCCCACACTGCAGAACTGGAAGAACAGACACTAAGAAATCCTTTTGTTTTTCTTTTCACTTTTGGAAAGGGCCATAATAACAATTATGGAAAGTGTCTGCACATTAATGCCAGGAAGCTTTTGAAACCAAGACAGGAAACAGTCTGATAATTCTCAGAAGCATTAGAGTCTCTCCCGTGTTCAGTTTTCCTCACTTTGCTGTGGTCATAGGAGAGTGTAGTCAATGCTGCTCATCTCCAAGTGCTGCAATCCAGGCAGGCACATTTGGTGCTTTAATCCCCCAGATGCTCGAGCAGCAGAGGCTCAGAGAAGGAGGTGCCCAAGCCCAGAAGCTCATGGTATGCATCAGCCACTGATGAAAAGGCTCTGCCTACCCCTCAAATACTTTTAGTATGGAGCAGGAAAAGCAAAAGTCAAGCAATCTTCCAGTGCCCATTAATCCATCTTGTGCACTTTCTGCTGCGGATACTTTGTTTTCCTCTAGGGATCTAACTTTTTTATTTAGTCATATATTCACGGCTGCTGCCTCCATTGACTTGCCGTTCCACACATTAATTACCCTCGAGCAGAGGAATGTCTCCCAGGTGGCCTCGGCCTTTCTCGGCACCAAAGCATAATTTTTTATAATTGCTCCTGTTAACTTTCTGCTGCTTTTGTCCCTTTCCCTCTCTACATAGAGCAGAACAACGTGCTCCCCAGCAGCACCCACCTGCCACCATGGTCCATGACCTGGACCATGCAACAAGACCAGCTAAAGGAGCCCACCAGGGAGCCCCTCTGTCTTTCCAAAGCAAAACTTGCAATTTTTAGGGTGAAAAAGGGTCTGCAGGAGCTGCCAGGTGGAACCACAGAGCTCGGAGTGTACACAAAAGCCAAAGTTTTGAACTTCCAGACCCAGGCATCCCATGGCTTTAAGGATACGACCCGTTTGCTGTGTTCTCGATTGTAAGAATTTGAGAATCAGAACATATTTTGTGTTCTGTCTTTTCGACTTTTGCCAAAGCAAAGCCCCATAGAGGAAAGGAGTTGTGCCAACCCCCCTGGCACATCGGCTTCTTTCTGAGATTGGCTAAAGGGGTGATTAAAAGATGTAATTGGTGTCTCAGTTCTCAACGTGCACAAAAGTAACCTCATGTGCATCAGCAGCTCTGAAGGGTATAGCTCACGGCACTGCTTATAGGGCCTCCTTTTTTTGTCCAGGAGACCAATGCACTTCAGGGATGAGATGGGACAAATGGAACAACGGTCCAAATGTAACTCCATCTTTATTCAGCTATCGGTTTGCTGATGCTCTGCTTCTTGGGATGTTTTCCAGGTTGCACCAGGTGAATTTCGACGCTCCCACTTGTGAAGGCAGACGCCGAGAAAAGCTCTCCCTAATCGGGGATTTCTCCTCCTCGGCGGAGTTCTTCGTCACCATCGCAGTCTTCGCCTTCCTCTACTCGCTGGCCGCCACTGTTGTGTATATCTTCTTCCAGAACAAGTACCGCGAGAACAACCGGGGGCCTCTAATTGTAAGTGTGCTATTTCTGTGCTTAATGGGAGCTTAAGCATCCATAGTAATAGAGATGTGTCCCTGGAGGTTGGGTTTGATTCCTGTTTGCCAGCAGCTCCTGTCCTGGGGTAATGGTCATAAAATCATAGAGTTGTGGTTGGAAAAGGCCTTCAAGATTGAGTGAACCATAAACCCATCACCACCGTGTTCCTGCAAGGGTGGCCGGGAAGAGGGGAGGCATTTGCCCGATGGGTGGGTGAAATGATGCCTCTGCCCCAAGGAAGGCTGCGTGTTCCTCAACCCTGGGGTTAGTCAAGCTCCTGTGGTTTGGAAAGGTGGCCATGAATCATAACACTGCCCTTGGCCTTGCTAAACAAAGGCATTTTGTTGACCCCCAGATGCACTTGAGCTCAGTTAGGTCTCCAAATATGCAGGCTTGAGGGGTTGCATCGTGCTCTCCATCCATGGCAAAAAAGAAGAAGGTTACACTGGAGACCTGTTCTGTAAATAGCTGAAAGCCAGCAATAAATAACAGCAGAAAAACATGTTACAAGGGAGGATAAATCATCAGTACAGAAGAGCATGTACCTGTTAAAAGAAATGGCTGCAGTAACAGTAAGTGAATGATAAAGAAAAATGGTAATCTTGGCATCACCAGGGTTTTGAAGGAAAGAATTTCCCGCTGCAAGGAGATACGAGTTCTTTTATTTAAATTTGCATCGTTCAAAAATGATAAATTGATACGGAAGTAAAAAATTTCATTTCACTTTAAAGGAAATAAAACTTCAGTGTTGGGGAATATTGGGGACCTTCTGTCCCTGGAAAATAATGGGGGAAAGAGGGGAGATCATCCCAGGAAAAGGAGTGGTAGGAGAGGCAAGATAAAGGGGTCCCTGCAGAAGCAATAAATAAATGAAGTGCCTTCTTTCTGCATGAATCAGTTGGCGTCAAATAATAACTCTTTTCAAACTGCCTCATCAAAGGATTAGTTGCAGAGATCTGCCACTTTAATTTTCTTGTGGAAAATAATTCTTTTTCTGACCAACCACATTTTTCTATGAAATAATAGAGAGGAGGGAAAAAGAGGGAAAAATAATACTAATATGTTGGATTATGATGTGGAGGTTTGTCCTGGTAATAGCAGGGACTCTCCTGATGATACTGCTGCAGTCTTGTTTGTTACAGGATGCAAGCTGCAATCCATTGCAGCATCAACAGGGCATTAATTTAATTTGTTCTGTGTAATGGACTGTAATTGAATCTACAGGTTAAATTTAATGGGTGTCTGCTACTAAAGCTGTTTGCAATTTCCCAATCTTTATGCCAAGGCTAAATTACCTTTTTTGTGTGTGAATATAGGGATGTCTGTCTGTCTCCTGCCATTGTGCTAGGAGGGCAGCCCCATCTGCCAGCTCTGATTTTTCTTGGTGGGGCAGGGGGATCGTTTAAGGATTTGGGGTGTTTTGGGTGTTTTTTGTTTGCTTTGTTTTTATTTTTAAGCTGTCCAACAGACCTGATTGAAGTTGATTATCAAGAGTTTAATGTCTTGTGATGATTGTGAGATCACAAGAAACTTGCAGGGAAAATTTCAGTCAAAAATGACTCAGAATGTAAAGAAACAGGCTTGTTTGTCATCATTTTTACCATGCAATGATATTTTAAGGTTTAGTGTTGAATAAGGAATAATGCAAGGAAATATTTCCAGTAGGAGAAGCTGTTCACTCTCCTGCAGCTGTTTTGGTAGCACTGGCACATGTTATTCAGTGAGCAACGTCTTGCTGAAGTTACATGCCAGTTTTGGGGGATTTTAGGACCACAGACCCCTAAACTCATCTGTGTCTCTCTTAGTTCAAATCTATCTATTTCCAGGTTCATGCAAGCAGGGAGCAGCCAGCCTTAACTTTGTGCTTAAATTTGAGGGCTTTTCCCTCAATGGGAAAGATATTACCATTAGTTTCTAGATCTGGGAAATAGGGAAGAGAGTATTCACAGTCAATATGTATCAGTACTCGTTCCTTGGACTGCTCCTGTCTTGCCATTTCTATATGTGAACTCCACAGTCTGTCAGAGAATTGTCTTTGGAAGGCTGTGGATTGTCTATGAAAAAGCACATACATTTATGTGTAAGAATGTATCACTTTATAAATACTCCAGTTAATAGATAAGTGCAAATTAACAAAGATTGTTTAATAACAAATAAGCTGTAAGCTTATGATCTCATATAAATTGCATAAAACAATTTAGCTAGTAAAAGTGACTGACACAGCCCTGAAAGATATTTCATTTTTATAGTGATTACTTGATAATCTGATTACCCTGCATAAACATGCTAGCATGTAAGGAGATGAGCTCTCTCCTTTGCATCTGGAGTCCTGTGAATAATTATATTAAAGCATTACATTAAAGGAGTTGGGTGTACCAAGTCAGCTAAAGCAAACGCTTGTTCTCTTCTTGGTGGTATCTTTGGTTATAGGTATCTTATTTCCTTCCCCTCTGGTCTAGAAAATAACACAAAAGATTCCCACAAATACAGAGGAAAGGGATAAAGAGCTGTCTAAACCCATCAAGCAAAGACTGGATCTTCAGTTACAAAGCAAACTTTGGGTAGCCAGAAAAACTCTTTGCTTTGAGAGGTATTTCAACCCACCCGTGTCCTCTCCTTTTGAAGCTGTGGTGACCTTGCTGCACATGTTGGTGCCTCCAACAGGCTCAGCACAGCCCTGCCAGAAACAAGCTTGCAAGGCCATAAACTAACTAAAAATGTGCAGTTCTTTCAAAGCTTCATCCTGCAGAAAATCCAGGGTGGGACCTTCCTCAAAGCAGGAGGCTGGTGAAGCACCCAGGTACCTGCTTCCCTGCTCAGTCTCTGGGACAGCCACCTACTCACCTTGAGCAGTGCAGGGGACATTTGTGTAAGCATTAATGGCTAGGAATGTTTCTGGAGAGGCTCTGGAAGTTGCCATTTGATCCTCTTGGGCAAGGGAAAGCAAGCAGTGACCATGGCAGGATGATCAAGGCCATAGAGGGGTCCTGCTGAAGCTTTTTGTGTGTGTTTTGGCAGGTTTTCTTGTGCTCAGGTGAAACCCTGGGTACCTGGAGGAGCTGGAGACACAGGTGGTATCATGGGTCGGGGCTGAGTTGCTTGAGTCGGAGCACGCTGCCTCCAAGGCCTTTTGGCTGGATGAGATGGTATTGGGCGGTAGGGCACCCAAAACTGCTCTTGGGGAGACTGAAGGGGCTGCACTTAACTGCCCCAGCAAAGAGATGAATTTTGCAAAAGTTAGTGGTTTGATAGCAAAGAGAAATGTTGCACTCATCATGAAGGGAAAAGGAGCATTCACAGTTCCATCCACAAACTTGTAATATATGAAATCCTTCCAATTAGACATTTTTGGCAGACTCAGTAACACCAAGTTTCAACTTGAAAAAGGCAGTAAGGATTTTTTTTTGCTGTGCATACTGCACCAAACTCAAAGCCTTTTCTTGGCTATACGGTATGTTTTCAGTCTTCATTTCTGCTTTCTTACATGTTGCTATTTTGCCTCCTTCCCAAAGGCACCTGTAAGCAGACCAAAGCATCTCAGCTGAGATCTGAAAAAGGAACTTTGCAATTAGGAGGGCAGTGTAACTATACAACAATACACACTGAAGAGATCTGTAGACATCATTTCAAGGCAGCAACTACAAAAATTACTTTGTTCCAAAGGAGGGGGGAGAAAAAAACATACTATGGGGATATTAAACATTCAAATGCAAGATTTGTTTTAGTATGCAGGCACTCTGGCTTTAATTACCAAGGATAAATTCCCCAGATAGACATTAAGCCACAGAAAAGCTTAGCTTGAAATTCACTTTTATTTTCAGCATGTCATTATCTTGTAACTCTGTTCCACCCAGAGCTGTGAAAATGTTCAGCCAGAAATCCAAACCCACTTGAAAACAAGAGAGGTTCAAGTTTCAGCCAAAGCTTGAAGGTTAGCAAAGATTCAAAATAAAGGGGAAGATGCAAGTTTGCTCTAGTTGTAGATATTGCCCTGTGCATAGTGCCATTTCCTTCTGGGGAAAGAAGGAAATGGAAGAAATGCAGGCAAGTAACCTCGATGAAAGTATGCACTGAAATAATCCTCATGTTTCATTAGGCTTTGGTTAAATCTTTGACAAAACTTTTGGCCCTGTAACCTCTTTTGGGGAGTGGTTATAACGTCTGGCTTTGGAGAGGGTTGATGGTTTCTATTTCCAAGTCCTCCTGTCTGATGGTCCTCCTTTCCTTGTCCCCTGCACCCGGATGGGCTTTGTCCCCAGAATCATAGTTAGATAAATAGGCAAATTCTTCACCAAGATAGATTGGAACTACATTGCCAAGCGTGTTAAAATCAGATAGGGTTTCTTCATTTGCACTCAGATACCCAGGTCCTAAGATCCCTCTCTGCCTCTTCAGGAGTCATTTCAAGTGAATTTGCTGCATCAAAAATTTGCCTTTGCCAACTTAAAGCAGAAGGGAGGGTGTATATTTGCTCCAACATGGCTCATGACAACACAAGCCTGCGATTTTTGTACTACAACACCAACTCTTCCAGTTGCAGCGTTGGGGTCAGCGCCTGCTGCCCGGAGATGCTGGTAGCTCCACTCACAAATGTTGCTGGAGGAAAGGCAGATTAATCTTCTGTATTGTTAGTTTTGCTCAAATTGTCTGTTTGCTTCAAATTCCTTTCTGCTGTCATATTTATCTTGCCGTTATTGTCAGAGGCACTGACTCCCCAGCTTGATTTAGCTTGCAGAGCATTGCAGGCTCCATTGAGAAAGTCTCGGTGATCTCTTTCAAGATGTGTTCCCCAAACCTCTCGTGTGTCCCAGTGACATAGTGTCAGTGGAAACCTATATACAGGCTTGGTGTTTAGGTCTCAAGCTGCTTAGTAAATAAGCGTGCATCATGGTAATTCTCAGCTTAGAGAGTATCTGACATTTCTAGCAGCTGAAATTTCTAGGAAAATATTTACTATTAAATCATTGCCTCCAGGAGCTCATTTCTCATTCAGTTACTGCTGAAACTTTTAGCATACGATAATTTCTTTTGCTGGAAATCTCCCTGATAAGAAAATGGACTCCGGGCTATATGCCTCTGTCTAAATTGAGTCCCTTTAGGTGTTGGAGAGAAGTCAGTTCCTGCACTTCGCAGCACGCTCTTCGAGAGAGCCCATTTAGATAGCGCAAAGTGAGGGCAGAGGAAATCAAGGCCCCATGGCAGACACAAGTCTGTAGGAAATAAGCGGTCACGCCGTTCAGAAGGAACGAGTTATCCTTCAGGACAGCGTCCAAGCGCAGTTAATTTAATCCCATCCATGTGAGTGAAGAAATCCTTTGTCTGCCCCTTGCAATGGGGCCGGCTCGTTGACTTGCGTCTTCCATCAAGGGAAACATAGGGCACGTTCATAGATGAGAATTGAGTTTCCCTAAGATTACTTATTTCTTTGGCTGGCGACCCGACCCACCATCATCTTGACAAACGTTTCCCTTTTCCCCCTTTGTAGGGGGAAAGGACGAGCAAGAGGAGCCTCCATGGGAGATGAGATATCAAGACACAGTGATGCAGCTAGTGGCATGTTAGACTTTGGCACCTCGACCATCTGCTGTGGGCTGACAGATGGGATGAAATACGACAGTAGAAAGGCTCTTCTGTTTTAGCAAGACACAAGAAAGCTTGAAAAATCACACTTCCTCCCTCCTTTCCCCTCAAGCCCACACAACAACGGTGTCACTTGGCCACTCGTTCTGGCCGCGATGAGGAGAAGTTTCGGCATGTGCGCGCTCCTGACAGCGTTCCGAGGGAAAAGTGAGCAGAGCGGTTCAGAGTAGAGATGCTCGTGGTTGTTAGATCCTTGAGGCAGTGCCACACGTTCCCCCTGGGTTCTGTGAGGATAGGAGCTAGAAATGAGTTACGGGGGACAGAAGAGATGAAGAGTCTCTGGGCTTGGCAAGCCTTTCTGCTTGTTTGTTTGCTCCTGATAATTGGTGGCTGTGCAGTTTGTGCTCTGGGGATGTTTGACCTTTGTGAGTTACCTCTGGGAACTGAGGATTAGCCAGTTTTGGGCTCTGCCAGAGCTGCTGCTGCTGATGGAAACATTTTCCAGCAGAAAGCCATGCTGCTGCGAGCAGGAGGGTTGGCCTTCAGGAGGGCTCATCCCCTTTCCAGGCATCTAAACAGCATCTGAACTGGCTCCCAGTGCAGTAGGCACCGTGAACAGCCCAATTTCAAGGTAGTTCAGCCCTCGGTAGCGTCCCCTCCCAGGGTCGGAGGTCCAAATGGGCCCAGCAGGGCTCTGGCCCTTTGGGTACATCAAGCTCTTCTACAAACTGTCATGACAGTAACCACAGTCTCTTGGGAAATTATGAGCTCTTGTTTTTCCTCTCCTCAGACACAAGATTTTTGTTTTCTGGTGATTTTTATGTTTTCTCAACTGGCACAGCAGGATAACGCTCCTCACTCATTTGTCCTTCAGGATTTCATTGTGACCGTGGTCTTCTCCTTCCTGTGGCTCGTGGGCTCGTCTGCGTGGGCCAAGGGACTGTCGGATGTGAAGATTGCGACGGACCCCGATGAAGTGCTATTACTGATGTCCGCCTGCAAACAGCAGTCCAACAAATGCTTGCCTGTCCGCAGCCCGGTTATGTCGAGCCTGAACACGTCGGTTGTAAGTGAATTTGATCACCGCTTTCCGCTTTTCCCTTGCAAATGTATCTGCATCTCTTTGGACCTCTCCGTTGGTTTACACCAGCTGATCTAGGTCAACTAGCTGCTGTTTTAATTGGGATTACCTATAATCTTTGTGCAGGGAAAAGTAGAGCCTGACCCACAGAGTCTAGCTAGGTGCAGCAGTAGGGCAAGCGGGTGGGTTAGGATTAGGAGAAAGCAAATTGTCTTTTCAAGTGCACTGTTTGGCCTGTTTGCTTTTAATTTTCACTGCAGAGCTTTAGAGGAGGATTCTGTGTTCTCTTCAAAAATCCTCAAAAAGAGTGACAAAAATTAGTCTTCAAAACTAAAACCAAAAGTGATGACTTTAAAAAAGTACTTCTGGCCAGCCGAGCAATCTGTTTAACTCTTTTAAAATTTTTTCTTTAAATTTTATATTTGCAAAGTTTCTTTAGATTATGGGGGGAAGAAAAAACAGGAACATCCTTCCCCTTAAAGAAGAAAAAGAAGATAAAAAGATTTGTTTACTCAGCAGCCTGTGCCCCTTGTTCCTCTGTAATCTGATGTCCCTTTGGGTGTCCAGTCCCCTAATAAATTTTGAAATGTTGCCCAGGGGATTTTTGCCGCTTCTTGATGGGGAGGTATGTGGTTGCACTCTCAGGGCAATGGAACTCAGGTGGCTTCTCCATTATTGAGCATTTTTCTCTTCTGAGATGGCAACAGACGTCACCTTGCTGGCTCCTTGGGCCAAGACGTGTTTCACTGTTCTTGTATCATGATGGTTGTGGTCTTGTCTTGTCCGACTTCAACCATTATCTCGCCACCTCTGTGTTCAACTGAGGAGGTTTTCCACCTCCAATTCAGTACAGCTCCAGCAGAGCCAGGGCTCTGCAGGTGGCCTTTGGAGTCACTAATGTCCTTCCTTGATGGTGACAATGCAACCAGCTAGCGCAGGACGTAGTTGCACCCACCAAATGAAGCATCTCCATGAGGTGGCTTTGTGGAGTCTCCTCCAGCAGCCCCACACAGCAGGGGTGTCCCCAGCGCCCGCGGGACGCAGCAGACCCGCTCGGGCTGTGGCACCGCGGCGCTTGGGTGACACGTTGCCTTTTACCTCACGCAGGTCTTTGGATTCTTGAACTTTATCCTCTGGGCAGGCAACATTTGGTTCGTCTTTAAGGAGACGGGTTGGCACTCGTCAGGCCAGCGGCACCCCGCGGACGCCATGGAGAAGCAGTCCAGCAGCTACAGCCAGGGCGGCTACAACCAGGACAGCTACGGGCCCACGGGGGGCTACAACCAGCCCAGCACCTACGGCCAGGTGGGTGAGTATGGCCAGCAGCAGGGCTACGGCCAGAGCGGCCCGACCTCCTTCGCTAACCAAATCTAGCACAACCCTCACGTAGAGAGTTCCGCAGGTCTCCGTTTCGGTGGTGCCAGGCTTTTTTGGGGGGGTCTAAATCAATACTACAACGCGGTGTTTCATGTCAGCCGAAGATCTCGAGGTGCCTCCAAGGTGGCACCTCGTCCCTGCCTAGCCCGGTGCGGCAGCCGCGCTCGGCGCAGGCGGCGACCTGGAGTCGGTGTTGCAGTATGTACCCTAGAGATACCCTTCTGGTAGTTTTGTATGTGTCATGATGGTAGAAGCATTTTGTAGCCTCGAGTCTGTAGTATTTAATATGCATAGGATAATTGGATTTCCTTCTGCATTTTGGTGGAGAAAAAAAAAAAAAGTGTTTTGCTATTATTTCTACAGATTACTCTGTATATCCATGCATGTAACATCGCTCCTAAATTTTCAAAACTGCCTGTCTGTGACTCTTCAGAGCATTCGTTTCGGTTATATTTTTTGTTTCGGAAGATTTTGCTATTATTTCGAATAACCAAGTCATCCGTAATTTAGTGCATGGATAACCAGTTTCATACTACCAAATGTTTGGACTGTGTAAATGGAGATTCTCGACTTCTGCCACTGCGTTTTGTTAAATGTATGTTTAAAAGAAGTATGCATCTTTTATATATTTTGCAGAGTTGAATATATGGCTTACCCAAGTTCTGAATGCTTTGTAACTAAAATGTTTTTCCTTGAAATGGCATTCAGTAGTATCTATGGTTCCTGACCAATGTTTATTCCATTTAACTAAGCTAAGTATTCAGTCTATAAATCACTATTTCTATGGGTGTTTTGTGCATCTTTTAATGTGAGCTGTGAAGAATAAGGACCAAGTAACTGTGTTATATGTTTACAAAGGTATTTATTTAACTATGATAACAGAGGTGCAGATATCAGTACAGAAAACCATGTGAAAACACCCCATTGCTTAACACAGCAAAACAGGAAAAAAATGCATGTATTGTTATTTTATAAAGCCTAAATATTCCTTCATGCCCTCTTTTAATAGAGGGGGAAGAAAAAAAAGAAAATCCTTCTATCCATGCTGCTTAAGAGTCCTCCGATATCCCTCTGCCCCACTGCTGCCCTGAGCGTTAGCTTGGTGCTATCAGAGAATGTAACCAGATTGACCAAATAGCCCAGGTTCAAGGGAATTTACCCCAAAACAGGCGAGCCAGGGCCAGACTTGTATCCCATAGACATTTATCCTTGGAGATTTGAGCCCTCCCATACAGTAGTTTAGGGGCTCCATTGCAGCACCGTGCTTTCTAACACAATTTAAAGCCTGAAGCACAATGGACTAATCCAAACTGATCATCTGCATTTCTAAATAAAAGTGTATCAGTATCTAATCTTATTGTATGAGCTGTAATGTTGAAAGCATCTTAGCTTAAAATGGCTTAGTCTCTTCTATGATTGTTGTAACCAATTTATGGCTACTCGGTGGATGAATCTATATTGTGATATCTATTTGACCCTAATAAAGTTATTGCATACAATTCATATTTTAAGAGTATGGTAGTATTAAAATGTCAGTGTAAAACAACCAAAAAGATGGGTAGGGAATTATCCTATGCTTGACCTTATCAGTCAAAATCTTGCCATTTTCCAACACTTGTTTAATGTACGATGAAGTGCGACACATCTGCAGACACTTGTCATTAAAGGTCAGTATCATCAGTTTAAACGAAAATCATTTAAATCTTCGTAATTTAGTGTCTGCTGCTTTGTTCACCTCTCTCTCCAACTGTCAGTAAAATCAGCCCAGTGCTGTCCTAACTAGCCCAGTGCCAGGGATTGCTGGAAAGCCATGTCTGGTGCTTGTAGAAAGGACAAGCTTCAATATTTAGATGTCCTTGTATTCCAGGTCAAATGAAAACCCAGGTCAATGAAAAATTGGTTTTTCAATCCTTTTGTTCCATGTTTTTCTTAATATGTTTGGAAGATGCTAAATATAGGCAAGCCATCAGCAAATGAAATCTGTGCAAGTGGAGCAGGAAAGGAGGTGGGAAGTTTGCTCTTCATGCCCCCAGGCCCACTTAGTCCCACTTCTCCACAGTCATTTCTGGTTGAAAGAAGTTTGCTTTGTGCTATATCAGAGATATCCCAAGTTATCTCCATTAAGGCCTCTCCACTAGCAGCATTTGGGTTTTTTTGTGTGTGATCTGTTTATCTTTTAATCAACTTATCCCTCTACATGATCAGGGGCATATTTCCAAACTTTTCTATGCATCGATGGTTAGAAACCTGAGTGTTGCTTAGGTTTTTTCCTGTATTTCAAGCAAGCTGAAACTCTTGTGCAGTTGCAGGAGCACAAGAGCTGCAGCTTCCTCGGCTCCAAGAGCCGTCTGGAGGGAAGCACAGGCAATTCCTGATGGAAGATTAGGGTCTGACTTAGGAAGATGCCNGCTTAGGTTTTTTCCTGTATTTCAAGCAAGCTGAAAGTCTTGTGCAGTTGCAGGAGCACAAGAGCTTGCAGCTTCCTTGGCTCCAAGAGCTGACCCCTCTAGAGGGAAGCACAGGCAATTCCCGATGGAAGTTTAGGGTCTGACTTAAGAAGATGCCTTATTTTGAGTACTATTTATCTAACGTCAAGACAAAGCACAAGATTTCCTCATGAAAGACAGGACTACTGGAAAAGTTTAGAGAAGCAGTGAAAAAGACACATTTTTCAGAAAAGAATTGCACTTTGCTTTATTCAGTACAAAAGCCTTCAATAGGTACAGAGCCTCCTTAGCCCGCGCAGCGCCGACGAGCTCATCATTATCTGATATATCCTTCGGGCACGATAGTCTTCACTGTGAGTTAGGAGGGATGAAAACTCTCTTCATCTATAGCATCTCTGATTGATATAATATGGCAGGAGCAAAAGTGAAAACAAAAATGCTCTGTGCGCTTGCCTGGGTTACATAAGGGGATATTTCTGAGCATTTCCACTGTGTTCCTCCAAATTCAATTCTTATCACATCCTTCTGTAATCACTGAGAAATTGGAAGCGTGTTTGAGATGGAAATAGTGACTGCGTAGCAAAATATTAAGTAACAATAATAAAAAGGCCGTATTTGATGTTTCCCAGTTTTAAGACAAACAGCTAAATAAATGCTAGCATCCTCTGTGAAGCTGCTGCTGGCAGACTGACTGCTTTCCTGCTTCATCATTAGTGAGTATCTCTGCCAGTTAGCTAAATAACTAGGTCAGACTAGGAAAAAAAAAACCTGTTCCTTGATCTTGTGTGCTGGCCCTCCTGTTTTCCCATGTGTTTCTCTTTATAGCCCATTTCTCAGCTCCCCTGGATGGGAGCACGTTTGCATTGCCAAGGCAGTAGCTGTGGTGGGGAAGCAGGAACCTGGTGTGATGGGGAGACGGGAACATGGGGCTTGCTCTCCCAGGCCCTTCCTTCCCTCCGGCAGAGGATGCCCAGATGCTTCCTCAGACTGATCCACAGGATATGGAAGGGCTGGGGTGACTGACAAGTCCATGCACATGGAGCGAGCTGGTGCCTCTGCTCGCACAGCAGCACTGTCCCCAGCCAAGGGGCACATCAAGAGCACGAGGGTGAGTTTATCCAGCCCATAGGACTGTGTTCATCCTTGACTGGCTATTTTTGCTTTTAGTGTGCAATACTTCCATGATGACTGACCGTCTCCCCTCCGTGACCATCAAGATTCCCATATAACAGAGCCTTGGTGATGACCAGGACTTCAGGAGAGCTTGTTGCGTGAATTTGTATTGTGACTGCCTAACCTGACTTAGTTAATTATTTGCCATTGATTTCCAATTTGCATATGCTCTGAATTTGAATGAGCAAATAGAGCCCCAGCCATGGATTATTTCTGGCCGAATCTCTGATGTACTGATGAAAGAGACAACCGCATGCAACATTTATTGCATCTGCCTATAGTCTGCTCCTGACACTCTCTCTCCAGAGTTTCGCATTTAGTATTACAGATTAAAAAATAAATAAATAAAACTTGCCATGTTATTTCATCC
>VWPW01002581.1:42549-184837 GCA_013389825.1 Crypturellus undulatus | reverse complement strand
ATACTGGAAGATATGAGCTGCAAGAAGCTGCATCCCAGTATATGGTTTAAGCCTTTTCCCCACCAGCCTCTGAACAACCTGTTTGCAGCGGTATCAGTGCGGTGCTGCCCAGCCTCTGCACAACGTGCAACGTCAGTGCTGCCCGCACGGCGCCCGAGGGGAGAGGGGCCGCCGAAATCATTCCCCAGGGACAACAGCTAGGAAAAGATTCTGAAATGGCCCAAAACATTGGAACGGGGAGATATAAATGGAAGTCAAAGCGTCAAGGTGCCATGCTTCTAAGTTTAGGGAGGCTAACTCAGGGGTTTGGATCTCTCTCCAGTTCATCTGGGGAGCTTCCATGACAGNGGGTTTGGATCTCTCTCCAGTTCATCTGGGGAGCTTCCATGACAGCACGATAAATATGGTAACTCACTTTCTCATAGAGCTTCAGTTTATTTAAAAATTCTCAGATGTTAAACACAAAATATAGCTAATATTTTTAGTCATCTGAATAATGCATGAAGGGGTATTTTTAGTCCCATTTTTACCAACTGTGCTACTGCAGAGGTACTTCCCCCAGACTGGGTCCTTCTCACTACAAAATTCACTGGAGCCATCAGGCTTCCTTGAGCAAGTAGATTAAGGAAAACATTTTGCCAAATTTGTATTTTAGTTGCAAACAGGAAACTTATCTCCATTTTCATATCCAAAAGTCTATCCTAAACATGACCTCAAGCTTATGTACAGTTGTGCCTGACCTTTATTTAGAGTCCATTCTGCCAGAAAATTCCTGTTTTTGTCACTTTAAATTTGTTTCACTGTCAAAGTTGGTCAAAATTCAAAGAGAAAAGCTTTCAATCTAGTTATAGAGGTAGGGTGCAATCCTGTCTCCACTGATGCCACTAGCAATATTTTTGCTGTTTTGGTGGAACCAAGGTAATTTTTACTTAGCTTATTGTATCAGTTGTTTTCACTGTATTTTTCCTCCATTTTTTCTTTTGATTACAAAAAAACACATTATTCTGACAGAGCAGCGTATGTGTTTGTAAACATAGAAACATTTAGTTCCTCATTTATGCAATGACAGTTACGTTTGCATAACTGTGGCATTTTCATCACTCTCATCCTTATGGAAGAAATTGTATTTTTGCATCTCTTGAACTGCATAAGAATTGCACAGAAGTAGATTCTAAAACATTCTTGTTTCTTCAGAAACCAACCCATAGCGAGAGCAGTGACCCTGCCTACAGACTGCACTGAGATCATGAGAAATGCTCACTAAGCAATTTGGCATCTTTTCTCTCTAACGACACCAAATCTGATGAGGTGCCTTCCTTGCCCTCCTTGAGAGCAGGGGCAGTAGCAAAATGAGGGTGTTTAATATCTATGATTTTTTTTTTCCTGAGTACTCTTTCCCCTCTCCCTTTCCCACCATAAATTGATGTAGGAGTATTTTGATATTAAAAGTTTTCTTTCATAATTAAAAATAATGTGGTATTATGAGGTGTTCAAAGACCATCTCATAAAATATCTGTAGTGCTTAAGAGAAGAAGCAGGTTTTACAAACAGGCTCCATCAAGTTAATGTTTTCTTTCCACTCTTTAAAATGTTTTCTCTGGACTATTTACCACAGCACTGACATTTTTCCTATCTGGTGGCAAGTGCTATTATATCTAGAATCTTGTCTGAAATGAAGAGGGGGGGGGAAAAAAAAACAATCCCCATAAAGTGCATGAATCAACTTGCACGCAGCTTAGTGTAACTGCCTCTGTATAAAGGGATGTCTGGGTCAATTTGTTCCTTAACAACTTTGTACTGTGGTTTATTCAGCTGTAAAAAGGGAACAGTAATATTTACATCATAGGCCATTTTGAAAGAACAGATGCTGTGGGATGCTTGGAGACCTGTGGTGAAAGACTCTGCTCAAACATGAGCTGTTGGGGCTGGGTTGAAAATGGGGCCCCAAACCCACATATTTTAGTGTGGATGGAAATCTCCCCTTCTCATGGGTCTGAAAAGCCTGAGAGCCCTCAGCTTGCTGCCCCAGCCTGTCTGTAAGCTGATGGTGAAAGGGGGGCTTGAAATGTAAGGGAGTTTCTAATTCAGCAGATCTGGAAAATATTTGCCTTTTTTTTTGGTGAAATTTACCTCCTAAACTCTTCTGCGTGGGGGAAAAACCTGGAAATCTATATAGTCATAATGTTTTAATGTGATGCAGAACATGCCCTCATCTGTTTGGGAAAAAGAAAGATGAGTTTCATTAGCAAGATCATTCAGATTAGTTGATGATCTTAAGTTTTTAAAATCCTTAATTTAATATTGACCTGACTCAAAAAACATTCCCAACCAACCAAAAAACAAAACAGTGCAGAACAAAACTGAAAAGTTTGAGCTAAACTGTAATGCTGTTAGTAACATATGGTGGCTAGAGTTGAACATCTATTAGAGCATCAGGGAAGAACACAGGTATTTCTATGAATAAGTTACTTGGAAAGAACTGGCCCATTCAATCAAGATTGTTGTGATGAATTCAGAAATATCACCAGCCAGTCCCTTATAACTAAAGGAAATTTTGACCATTTTAAGGGGCATGGATTTTGGATATGTATACTTAGAAAATCATTAAATGATTAATTGTGAATCTATCACTGTGAGGAACATAATGACGCCAAGGAGAAACAGTCACTACACTCCTTAGTGGGAAAGTGAAGGAGTCTCCTAAACACCAGAGAGAGTTCGTAAATGCCTGACTGGGAAGGATGAAAAGGAGAAAGTAAAAGCAAGCAAAAGGATGGTTAATGACTACCCCAAACTCCCTCACTGGTGGTGTTACGCAGGGCTGCATCAGCTGCTAGCACCTAACTGACCATTTCTTCCCTGGGAATTACAGTGCCTTGGCTCTCGAGGTAACTCGGTGCTGAGGTGGTTGCGCAGTTCGTGCGTCACCTTGTCCCTGTCCCTGTGCCTGCTCACAACCTGCAGGTTAACCTGTGCTGCGCAGAGTGTTCTCAGCTTCCCAACTGCTGTAAGTTAGCATGGCCTGGCTTTTCCGAAAGAGAAAGTTGGGTCATTTATTATTGCTAAGTGTTGTCATATCTGTGAACAGAGCAAATAAACACGAGCAAGTGCAGCTTTAGATGCAAGCTGCTTGCTTTTTTCTCCACTACATCAATAATAATTAGCCTTAGAATTTGTCATTTCATATTTTTAAATAATGCTGAAATCTTAAGGGAGCACTGAGCCTGAGTGAAGTTTTTACTTGTATTCTTATTGACTACATATGTTTTACATGATCATGCTGATGAAATGTCACTTTTCTTAATATCTCTCTGATCCCCTTGTATTGCCTGTTCTCTGCTCTGCTTGTCTGCATGATTTATAAATAGTGCATGTGCATTAGGTTAAAAATGTAGCTGCCGTTCACGAGAGCCTCTTACATAATGGATCTTTTTGCTTGGGTTACAGCTGTTGAAGGGAGCCGGTCCCTCGTGAAGAGGCACATGCAGAGGTTGTGCTCCTGCCCAAAGGGAGATGCGGAAGGGCTGGTGCTGTCAGGGGTTGCCTGGTGTTTGCAGCTCCTGGCGCTCAGGTTGGGTTGGGCTTTTGTGGAAGACAACAGGGAAGCGGCTCGGGCCGTGGTGGCATCGGCAGAGAATGTCCTTCGGCTTCCAGAGCCAGGAGGGCTGGTTCCAACCTAGTGGTGGTGGTTTCTGCTGCGTCGTGGGAGCGTGGAGGGATTTATGATGCAGGGATTTATGGATAAATACTGAAGTGTAAGCTGAACGCGCACCCTTCAAGATGGGCTCCTCTTGCATGGTGCCACCACAACATTGGTTTTCGTACTTCAGTGAAACAGGAGGGAGGAACCACCAGGAGGATTACTGCCCTCGGTTGCAGCAGTGTTAATTCAGAGTAGCTGACTCCATCTGTGCTAGATTTAGCATTTGGAGCAAGGACTGCATTATGTCAGGAGTCCTATCAATTCCATTCATTCCAAGAGGCTTATTTTGGATTTACATTTTCATTGGGTCATTTGTTGTTTTATTGACACTAATACAAGATGGCAGTGAATGTGTGTGCAATTTTTGCATACATTTCATCTGTATACTTTTCCTGTGTGCCACTCTCATAACAACTTGTGTAACTACTTTTAAAATAGAATGTAAAGTAGGCAGGACAATCAACATAAAGAAAAAAAGTCACCCTTATGCAGAGATAACACAATTTCTATATATGTAACTAATGCAGTGTCTAAGGGGACTAGCTGCAGTTCTGTGCAGAATCATTGCACCCCGTGACCTTCTGAGCTCTCTATCATTTACTGTTAAATTTGTAGCTATTTTTCTCTCTCCAATTTTGCTCCACCTCCCTGAGATGTGTGTGTGCTGGCAGCGGGCAGCAAAACTGCAGGTGTTGAGATGTAGGATGCAGAAACCTGTAAAAATCAAATAACCTCCTGAGCGTGTGATGGATGGTAGCTCTTCAGGATTGGTCTTAAGCATTGTTTGATAGTCAGTTTTGCATATAGTAGCTCTAAAAAAAAAAAGAAAGCTCATTGCTGAGGAGCTTACTCCCACCTCTACAAGCAGCTGGGATCCATATTAATGAGAGTTGCTCCTACAGTACAAGGAGGAGGAAAGAATGCAAGAAAAGTCATTTTTCTCCTGCAGCAGCCAGTCTCCTCGCCTCCGTCAGGAGAAGGAACGTGTACCTCAGAAAATCAGTCTGCTCTGGTTAATTCCAGCTGAAATGTCCCTGAAATGTTTCTTGTGAGTATTCTGACAGCACGATAGTGCAGATGAGGGGACCTGTTCCTCTAGCGCTCTGAATGGAGCGAACACGGGGAGGCTGCTCCAAAGCGGAGAATGAGGGGCTCTGTCCCCAGATAATACCCAAGCCAATAAACCAGAAGACCCTAATGGATCAAAGACGTTTAACAAATGGAAATGGATGCTCAGCCTTCATCTCCAGCCTTCAAAAGAAGGGCTCGCAAAGACTGGTGCTGACAGCATAAAATCTTATGAGAGGTGGTGATCAGGAAGGGCCCAAAATGCAAAATGAACAAGCATTTTAATTCAATCTATTAAAGTAAATTAGGAAACAAGATTAAAAAAACCTCACCCATCCATAATCAGATGAAGCATTAGCTCGTAATTCCTGTTGTGATAAACCGAGTCATAGTTATTGACTTTGCAGCGGATGGGCTGCTCTGCAGAATCTGTGTTTCCTTTCTATTCATTCATGGAGGTTTAGGTAGAAATTATCCGTCTGCAGCCACAAGCTCCCAGGCAGCCCCATTCCCCCTGCCTGTTCTTAAAGCCAGGGGAGGGGACAAGGTTTCCCCAAGGACTTTGCTGGGCACCTTGCAAGAAAAGGTTACGGGAGCTGCTCCCGGATGGATCTTCTACAGTGAATTCCTGAGAGAGGGAATTTGTTGCATTTGCCCTTAGCTCCCAACCTGATCTGACACATGGGTATTTGCCACAGCTCCCAAGATGTATTTCACAGTTCACTGTCAGTCTTCTTGCTGCCTCGCATGCTGGTGTGGTGGTTGAGGCTTGACACCGCTCTCACGTGAGCATAGCCTTCAGGTTTCAAATCCCTTGCACGTGGAGGCAGGATATCGTGTCCCCTGGGAGGAACCGTCTGCAGCCTGGCCCCAGTGCGCTAAGTCTAGTCCGAAAGGCTTATTTTAGTCAGACATGGCTAACGTGAGGAAAACCTTTTCATCCTGTTGTTTTCAGAATAGATCACAACTGCCTCCTGGCTATGACGGCTGGATACGTAGCAAAGGCTCAGAAGGCAGTCCGAGATGTGCTGCTTCCTTTGGAACTGCCCCCAGAACTTAAGTGTCCCCATATTTACATGTAGAAAGTAGGTTCTAGTTCTCCTTGGTGGGAAACCAGAACAAATATCACTATCACAAATAGAAACAGCTACGCAGCTTAAAACTAAAACACTCAGAGATGTGGATGTAGCTATTGCCAAATAAGAAGTTAAAATTAAAGTGCAGTTTTCAATGGTCCTTTATGGTCACGGAAATACTGGTAAAGATGCATAAATCAGTAAGAAGAGCAGAGCTGGTATTTCCTGCTCCTAGGAATGACCCACAGTCCCTGTATTTTTAGGCCCAAACTGGGTTCCTAATCACCTTCCTATGGCTGCTCCGAAGCAACCTGGGCTGGGGAGAGAAGCAGCAAGGAGGCAGCTACGGAATCACTGCAGTTCAGAGATGGTCGAGGAGATATTTCATTTCTGCCTTCTTTCCTGGAGTGACATGGTAAGTTAGGTGTCTGTGTACCATGCCTAACTCGCTGAGACAGTAGTGAACTCAACCAAAAAATCTCAGCTGCCAGGTGAGTTACTGGCCATTTTTTTTACATAATAGTCTAGTGCCTAAGGGCACTGATCTGGGAAGTTGAAGATTGGGATTTTGGTTCCCTTTGGCCAAAGAGGGTTTGAATCCACTCTTTAAATTTCCTAAGAGAATATCCTAGCAGCAAAATAGAGGATAGTGTGGGATAAGGCCCTGGGTGCTGAATCCTGCTGCTGAGGCTGTGCATTATGCAACCAAGAATGAAGGTGGGAAGAAAGACAGCACTGCAAAATATTTATATATTTGAGAGGGACTACATATGTATGTACACATGCATATTTTTTCAATGTCACTTTTGTTCTTACTTCTTAAGATTTTAAAATTTTGTTGAACTAAGTATTGCAGAGAAGAAAATGTGAAATCCGTATGGTGATGTTGTATAGCAACCTGTGGAACAATCAGATCCAGAGCTGCTTTATCTGCATTTTTACAGATCATTAACGAATAGCCTTTTCTGCACAGCATGAAGTATTTGTCCCTAGTTGAGCTAGCAGGAACAAGCCTCACAAACCAATCACATCTTTATTCACTCCAGCTCCACACTGAAGTTGGCCATGATGCAAAATAGCAATGGCAGTTTAACTATCTCTTAGAATACTGCATATATTTTAAAATCTGAGTTTTAATTAAATGCGAATAAACCTGATATGCAGTCATTTGTGCAGGAAGGATGATCGTATTTTTGGCTTTTGAAACTTGTGGATGCCTGCAATACATGAAAAGCACTTTATGAGTCCTTGCATTATGGCATATTTCATTATAATGTAATTCTATATTAGCTATTCTATTTATGCACAATCCCAGAATAGGTTGTGCTATGTAGCGATGCAAATTTCAGTGAATAATCCACACGGAATTTCAAAACCTGAACCAGTTGTGACATGCGCTACTCTATCTTTAATGAAGGACCAACCTTTGAATAAATCATGCTGTGCTTTTTGATGACTAACAACCCTTTCTGTACTCCCCATTAGAGAAGGATCTATCACTTCTTACTTAAACATATTGAAAATATTAGGGTTTTCAATTACTGTTTTAAATTCCCCGAGCTGGTTTTAGGTGCCTGTTCACAGTTAAAGTGTAAATCAGGTTTCTGTGCTCTGAGACTCTGCTCCTGCTCCCCTCCATGGCTGCAGGCAGCAGCCCTCTCCCAGTGAAGGCTCCGTAGGGCTGTGCAATAGTTGAGGAAAAAAATCTATTCCTCCTGTACTTTCTTGGGGAATTCAGTTGAATGGAGGGATTTCCTTCCCCCACTCATTTCAGGGAACAGCAGACACGGAGGGATGGGTTTTGCTAGTGCAAGGGGACTCACAAGAGGCTGAAACCCAAGGCAGGTCTAACAAAGGTCTCAGGTTTTTACTCATTGCAGCTTCTCCTGTACTGGGATAAAGTGAGACTAATGGACTCTGCTGAATCCAATGTACCTGCACTGTGTAACGGCCAAAGTTCAAGTGATCCCTGAACCCAGACCACAGGTCTATAGCGATGCATCGATTACAACGCAAAACGAGGAGGGAACCTCTTGAACTAGTCACTGGTGTTGCAAAGCAACGGGGCGACCTTCCAGCCTTCCAAAGAGCTAGTGCTGAACCCTTGGGCTCAGGAAACTCTGGGCAATGGTGTTAGAACAAAAGATCCAGCAATAAGGATTTACTATTGCTTAAAATTTCAAGATGTCTCTATTTTGCTAGGCTTACCAGCATCCCTATTTTTAAAAAGCAAAGAAAACTGTTTCAGTTTTCAACAGATTTTCTCCACTTCTACTTCTAAAATTAAATTTTTGAAGTATTATAATGTGGCAGGAAATCAGTTCAGAAAATCACCAGGATGCTTTTAGTAGATTGAATAAAACAGCCCCTATAAATTTCTAATGAACATATAGCAAAACACTCTGAGTCCATCAGCGCTACCTAAAGTCTTTAAAAAACATGAGAGAGTTTTTACCATTCATAGCACAACTGTCCCCCCAGCCCATGTTTACAGGGAAGACCAAAAAGACTCCAGAAAAGCTGTTTGCTCAGCTGCGTTAATAATATATCTTTTACGATAAAGCACCTGAATGTGCGCCTTGCAGCCAGCTCCTCTGCTGCTCCTGAGCTTTAGGAAGGGCTCCTGTTTCTGAACGCAGGCAGACCAAAGCCCATAAACATTAGTTTTGCTGTCCCATTCTGTCACGGAGGACCAAACTCTTCAGATTGTGGCGTATTCCGATCTCCTTCTGAGAGTACGACTAGGTCCCCTGAGAGCCACAGGTTTTAGGGTCTGATGCTGTTCTCAGAGTAGTGCAGCTGGGGCTGTGATGGGAACCCTGGACTATTTTCTCTATCCCTAGGTCAAACTGGGCTCAATTTATGCCAGAGAGCTACCTCAAGTTCTTAAAATACCATTTCTGAAACACCTTCACCTCTTGGGACTGAGGAGAAGATTATGTAAATCTGAGCACTGCATTTACTATAAGTAACTAGGCAGATCACAGAAAAGGTCATGATGGTTTTTGTCAACTAGCCTTTGCTGGGAAGCCCATAAACAGGTTCAGCTGGAAGGAATGACGACGGCTTTCCAAAAAACCCGCTAGGGTGATTTGAAAGAAATCATGAGATTATGTGAGTTCTAGGTCTACCCTGAAAGTGAGACTGTATGAAAAATAAGACCATAGTCTTGATTTTCAGAAGTGCTCTGCTCATTTTTTGGAATCTAAATTAAGAGGCTGTGTTCCTTGGGGCCCTGAGCTTCCCTCCCACTTGAAGCTCTTGGTGTAGCGTGAGGTGGAAGGCAGCCTCTCACCTCTTTGGGGCTTCTGCATCCTCTGAGATTAGACTTAGCTCAAGATGTGCCTCATGCAAGCTTGAGTATATTAGTATATTTTTAATTAGAAAATACTAAATTAGTACTTTCACTCCTGTGATTTATCCTCTCTACCTTCTCTTGTCATCCTCTTGAGAAGTGCTGAATTGAGAACTGGTACTAAGATTAGTTGATTTGCATTATATTTGAATGCGTGATGATCTATGTGTTATGGTGAATATCAAAAATAGCAAACAGCTCTTGAGTTTCTCAGCTGTCAAGAACTGCATTATTTTGAATCACTGATTACCAAAGTATTCTTAAAATTAGAGCCAAAGGTTTTTTTTGACACATTTACAGTGTTGCCTTAGCCTTACAGGTGGTTCTGTGTTTGCAAGTGCTGAAGTAGTTGTTTAACTACTCACAGTTATCATAGCTAACACAAGCCAGGAGTGTTTTCTCGAACAATCCCCTAGAAATGAGAGGTACTCCAATATCCAGACAAAGCTTCCAAACGATGAAGCCTTGAGGGAGGGAAGCATTGAGGGGGATGGTCCAAACCCCACTGATGTCAATGGAATGACTCAAAATGAGTCCTGGGGTTTTGCATCTAGGTATTGGTTTTCTAAAGCCATCATTAACGCACCCTTTGGTTTTCCTGCTAACCTTAATCATACTGAGTTCCTTTGTGTTATGGCTTTTATAGCAATTCCACTGTAATTATGAAAAGATCCTTACTAGGAATCAGAACCAATTTCTTATGTAGTGTTATAATTATGAGTATCTTGTTGTGGCAACTGGGGCTATAAAAGAAGTACCCTTTATACATGGCATTTGGTGTGCAGCATATGCTGCAGGCAAGCTGAAGCATTCAGATGCATTTGCAAAGTGACTGGAAAGGCAATGGAGAAAGAACATGCAGAAGAACATCTGAAAACACTTGAGCTGCAAAGTCACTTTTTGCACATACAATGCTGTGAAAGAAATAATGAGAGACTTGAAAGAAGGTTCTAGGACTGCTTGATTAAGCCTGTGCTATGGGCTTCGGGTGCTGCTATATCATACTGGGGTCTCCTGGGTGCTGTTAAGAATTGTCAGCCAACAAACTAATTTCTTGCATGGCTGGAGGAACACAAGCCTGGGCCTCTGCTGCTCGGCACGTTCAGACTACAGCGTGCCCCAAGAATCATGTGGGAAAAGGAGGAAAAACTAAGGCAAAATAAACAAGTGGCACGTGGAATAATAATCAGTGGAATCAAGTACTAAGATAGCCTGAGCTATAAAGCGGTGGAGGTCAGTGAGCTGTGATAGCATTCACTTCACCCGGCTGTGTATCAAAACCTTGAAATCTCTCGTACAAGTTGAAGGGTACTGTAACAACAGGCAGAAATGAGCTGTAGAACTGGAAAGATTTTTTTTTTTTATAACATGTAAAGAGTTTTAAATATAGTAATTTTTCTACTAGTATTTTTTTTCCCTTGCAAGAACATTTGGAACGTGGCTATTAGCTATTAATATAACAACTCTGTATAAAATATGTCTGTAAGAGAAGAAGCTAGTCAGTCTCTGTTCAGTCCTGTTAATATATGTCCTGAATTTCTCTTATGCTAAAACATAAATCCTAATGCTGTCTAGATGTGGATGCTAGAGTGAATGGTGGTTTAATACAGGTGTAAAAAGCATTAAGAGACAAATGGAAGCAGTTTTGTGAGCTGGATTCCCCTGTATGAGGCCTGGGTTCTTCCCCTCGCTGGGTACCAGGAGCTACGTGCTGAGGCGCTTAGTGGGACGTGAGTGTGCCCTGGGTGCTGCAGAGGTTCAGCCAGGGCCCTCAGGAAGCAGGGAGGAGAGCAGGGATCTCTGAGGTCGCAGTGCAGAGGGGTTGAGGCAGGGGGACGGACTTGAGAGGCACCAGGCCCAGAAGCAGCCTCAGCAGCCCACTGCCTTCTGCACCCTCCCGGCCCGCGCACCCCAGGGGCAGGCGCTATTCTGCAAGTGCAGATTTCCCTGTGCTCCAGGGCTGGAAAGATGACTCCTCTCGCTCTCGCTCTCTCTCTCTCTCTCTCTCTCTCTGTCTCTCTCTCTTTTTATTTTTTTTCCTTTTCCCCCTTTTCTTTTTCTTTTTTTTCTTTTTCTTAGCTTCCTGACCTACTTGGTGGTCTGCCAGACCCTACACAGTTGACAAGCCTTGGAAACATTGCGGAGACATTAAGAGAAGAAAACTTTTTTGACTTTTTAAATAAGTTTTGGAGTTGTCTTTTGGAAACCTAAAAATGCTTTATTTCTGCTATGCACATTTTTATTTTTACATTTTGGAATGCTATGTGGAATGAAGAGTCAAGTTTCTAGCTACTACTAATTTTAAAGTGTGTGTGTGTGTTTTTTTTTTTCTTTTTTTTTTTTTGTGTGTGTGTGTGAAAGTAGATGGTATAATTGCTATAAAGACCTATGTATTTATAATTGGGGCTGGGGGGTCTGTGAAGCATTTTCTGCATTCAGATGTGGTCCTTGTTATCAAACGAGGAGCCTTGTCCTGTGCGCTCAGCAGTGACGCTTCCCGTGCAGGGGGTTTGAGGCAAGGCTGGCTGTAGCTCTTCCCCCTGCGCTGGGCGGCTGCTCAGGAGCCTGCAGATAGGGCAGACTTTATAGAAAATGTATGGACAATTGCAGAAAGGCAAGGACGTAGACACGGCTCCTCTGTGTACAAGCAGGGAATGAATCCCCAAATATTAATAATACATAAACCCTAATAATGGGGACCCAAGGACTCGGGAGGACTGCCTATAAAAATACCCATGCTCTATGGCTACGTACATTCCTTCTGTGATTATAATACCACTTCTTAGTGTGCTGAGACTTTATACATGTATTGAACAAAAATAAACAGAGCTAGGTGGAGATGATGGTGATTTTTTTGCGATAAAAATATCAAGGAACAATTGCTAATTTTTACATGACTCTTGCAATGCAAGCATGAAAAGGAGCAGACATCAAATGCAAAGCAATCAGGGTTTTTTTAGTCATCCACTATCATCTCATAGACGTTATACTGATGGGAATAAGATGCTATTATTGTCCTATGCAGTGCAAACAGTGAGGAAGTGCTATGATTTTAGGCCTGCTTTCTGAGCATTAATCTTCGCTTGATTCTATAACAGGGCATACACCATCTTATCATGAAGTCCTAAGTTCTGACTCAGTCTGATGAAATAAATATATCTAAAGTAAATCTTGCCTATTCTCAGCTATTATGTTGATGACAGTATTTAAATGAGTGCTTAAATGAGTATTTAAAAGAGTATTTAAATAGTGCTATCTCCTCTGCAAGTAAAACACTTCATATTAGCTTATATTCACAGTTAATATTTAATTTCATGTTTTAATAATGTTCTTTTCACTTGTAAAAATATCTGAATGATGAACAGGCTTTCAAAAAATTGACAGAAGGAAACTTTGCTAATGAGAATTCTCTTACTTGCATATTCAATATGGAACGTTTAAAAACTGTTTATCCAGGTCCCTCTCTGGGGATGGAGGACAAAGTGAGGTCACTTATTCTGGTGAATCATTAGCCATGTTTATTTACTATGGTAATCTGTAGGGTTTCAGACAGATTGTTGTTTCAACAATCTTGTGTCCTTGGAAAGGGTCAGGAAATGGCACCAAATCAGATACACTGATTACCTGTGCCAAAAAAGAATGGTGAATTTTCTTATGTCATATGTTTGCAAATGTGTTTTTGAATGAGGTCTGAACCAAGCTTGGGGTAATGGCAATTGTCGCTAAGGGTAAAATACATCTGGGGACCCTGTCCTGCCTGAATTTGCAGCGTCTGCGAAAGTTTTATGATGTAGTTAGCTGCTCCTGCTCCTGTTCTTGATATTGACTACAGATTGCTCATTAGGGTTTGTTTTTTCCTTTAGTTTTCACTGTGACTTGTTTATAATGTCTGCAAAACGGGTTCTTGCTTTCTACGAGCCGGTCTAGGCCGTGCTGCCCGGCCGTGCTGCGGGCCGGCTCCGTGCTCCGCTCCCTGCGCCCTTGGCTAACCCCTTGGCTAATCCCTGTCCCTTGGCTAATGCTGCCCTTGCCACTGCTGCCGCTTTGCTTCCTAATGAGGCCGACGTCTCCTGAGATGGGACTGTCTCTTCTCCGTTTGAAAACTGTCTAGGTCCAAAACTAGGACACCACGCACTATTTTGCCGTTCCTACTGAAGTGCTAAAGATAGTAAGAAAATTAGTAATCAGGAAACCTTTCATTTATTATCAGATAAAAGAAATGGCAGAACACACACATTCCTCCTGCCTCTTCCCATCTCTTTTCAAAGCTTTCTCTGATAAAGCACTGGTAAGCTGTACCATAAGGAAAGTTCAGCTGAACACAAGATGGTGACTTTTTCTTTGGTTCAGTTCACCGTATCCTAGAACGCATTTTTGCTTTTAGTAACTTTTCCATTTTCTCCCAGGCGCAGGGTAGTACTTACCACACCTCATAGGCAGTCATTATTTTCCATTTTATCCACGTGCAAAGCACGGGAGAAATAAAACGATCAGTGCCCTGAAAAGTTAGAGGGCAAACTTTTGAAGTCTTTACAAGAGATGCAATTCCTTGGCTGATGGAGCCCAGGTAAGTGGAAAGGCCACGCACAGGGGCTTTTTCAACTGAAAAGCAGGCAGCCGAGCAGGTGCTGCCACTGCGGGAGAAATGGAAATGCTCTGAGATGTTTCTTTAGGCAGAGCTGGTTGCCTCTGTGTCAGACTCCTGCTTCTCTTCAGTGTGCCTGAGCGTTAGTTCCTTAAACTCCAAAGAAATCTGTGAAGGAGGAGAGAGCTCTCCTCCCGTGCTGCTCTGCCGTGGCGCTGTGTGTGCGAGGGGAGCGAGGGGACAGCTCGGTACAAGCTGGACATCACCTGCCCGTGGGCTTGGGGCTTGGCGCGGCAGCAAGAGTGCAGCGGGGACCCTCAGTGTGAGGATGCAGCACCCGGCTCTGTGGCTAACGGCACCCCGGGCTAAAAGACGCCAGACCCAGCTGCAGGTCAGCCCAAAGCCCATCTACAGCAATTCAGTGCTTATGAAGTAGTGAAAAGAAACTTACCTTGCGTTTGAGGCCTTTGTCCCTCTTCCTTCCCTTCTTGTGTTCTGCTCTTGAAACCTTGCGCATGTTTTCCTGTTGCAGCAGCCGTGGTTTCCCAACGCGCTTCGGCCCGTGGGACGGGCAGCCGGTGCTCCCGCTAGGGGTGCGTGTCCCGCAGTCAGGCAGGCTCCTCCGTAGGAAGGGGGTGTTTATTATGCTCTCACTTTTTTTCCCTCTTCAGATTCAATTATTTCTGCAATTTTGTATCTTAGCGTAGCAATCTCAAACACTTTTTTCAACACGCAGCCTTAGCAGCACGGAGGGCAGTGCAGTCACCTTCCTGAACGATGCGACGGAACAGCCAGGAGGGCAAAACTGACCCCATGGGAGGAAGTGAGAATTATGTGAAGAGCGAGGGAAGGAAAAAGGGCAAAAATAAAAGCCTTAGTGAACAAAAACCCTTGTACAAAATCGTGTAAAACCAAAATTGATTGCAGAAGTTTAGTCCAAAGTAGGTGAAAAAATGGAGGAAGTTTATTTGCAGTCTTATACTATTTTTACCTTAATTTTTGGACTAGGTTGTGGCTGGGAATGCAGGCTTAAGTCAAGGGGAAAGAAATCTCTTCTAATGCCAGGCAGGTACCCCATGACTTGGGACGAGGCAGGCAGAAACCACTGGCAGCCTCCTGCATTCATCTGGTGCGCAGTGAGTGGGAAGGCAGGTTTGGGACTGAGAAAAGCAAATTGCTGCTACCTTGGAGTAAAGTTTTAACTTTCTTGTGAGAGGCATCTGTAATGGGACTACTTGGTCACTGGTTTTAGCTGTACCCGTATGTACAGGTGACTTTGCTCTTGCAGCAGAAAAATCTTTACAGTCTATGTAATGCTGGTTTATTCAGTCTGTTGTTTTTTCTTTAATTCTTTAACTATTCATTAATTTTTCTCACTGTTCTTCTCCACTAGTTTTTAGTAGTTCATGACATCTTTGAACAGTAAAGTGCTATTAGGTGTAAAAATAAGGAAGCTGATATAGATTCACTGGCATTTGCACTCTTACAAATACTGTGCATTTTATTCTGCGTATTAGTAGTTCAAATTATTGAGATGAAAATCCAAGAGGATACCTCTAAGTACTCAAATGATCTCTTCAAGATAATTTTTCCAATATTAACATTTCTTAGCATTGAGCATAACATACTGTTCTCTGTGTCAATACTTGACTCAGAGACTCATTTAAATAAAAGGACCCTACTGAGTCCAGATGGCTTTGGAGCAGGCTCCTGCTGCTCACTTCAGTACAAGAATAAAAGTTGATTCTCAAAGTCCATTTCTGTTTTTCTGATATAGCCCCTCTCTACTGTGGTGGTCACCACTGCCTGAGACTACTGAATTAAGTGGAAGTCATTCAGAATGACAGCAAAAAAACAGCACAATCTTTTGATTTCTTCAGTGTTATTTCCTCCCTCTTGTTTTGTTTTCAGTGAAATGAATGGGAAAAAAGATGTTATTGCCAAAAGAGTGGGCAGCGTTGTGTTAATGCCTAAGAGCAAATGTCGTACTATAGAAATGTCAGTCTTGCATGGTTTTGAAGTATAGAACCAGAGAGATGATTTTTTTTGATATCTTTTCTTTGAAAACTCTATCATAATCCTGAATACAATCCTGTATAAATACTGCGCTCCATGGTGATTTCCTGTTTTATCTTTAGTAGCACAGCTTTGTAACCTTGGGCAGTGAAGGGCAAGGCATAAGGAGGAGTTAGAGTGGATAATTTCTTGCTCCCTAAAAAGAATGTATTTCAGCAATAGTCATACTGAAGAAAGGCTCAGAGCTGAGAGTCCCAGCACTAGTGAGCCATCATTCTCTCCAAGGATATGGACATACATTTTCAGAATTAGTAAAATGTAGGAATATTATTTAGAATGAAAATATATTTTAGCAGAATAGTGAGGCTCTAGTCTTTGAAAATCTGAGTTCAAAAGAAAGATTACCACTTAACTAGAAATGAGATTGATACTTAAGAATAAATTTGTGTTAATTCTAAGAGCCTTTTAAAAAATTACTTAAAATATTTTGTTGAAGTATAAAAACTTCGGAAGCTGGACATAACAGAATAAAGCAGCAGGGACCCAGATTCAGGGTCTCTACCGTGCAAATAACCTCAGAGGAAGCAGTAGCAAAGACAACCTTAGTTTTTGCTCCTTGTGAATTTTATAGTCCTTTCATTTTGCATGTGCTGCTGTCAGACTTTCATATTGATTTTTCTCTCTCTTTTGCCTTTGTCTCTTGTTTTCCAGATCTATCCTTTTTGTCTCTTAAGTGTTTGACTCCTCTACCTTGTTCTTGCCATTCCTGTCCACATTTTCGTACGTGTCCTCACTCTCTTCTTCAGAGCACATTTTTTCTCTTGTTCCTCTCTCCTTTCTGAGTTATTGTTCTGTTTCTAAGATATACCACAACCATAGGCTGTTTCTCTCTTCCTTCTGAAGAAGTGGGAATGGTGGTAGCTAAAGCCAGTATTGCTGGTACTTGTCATTAATTTTTAAACATATTTTCCCCCTTTCTACTGCATTCACGTACTATTTCTAAGTATCCTTGAAGAATTATCCTAGGGAAAAAAATAATTCTAATTGCTTTTTGGCCCTTACAACTGCTCTGGTAGATAAATTAGGGCAATGCATTCATTTTTAACTGAAAAGATGTTTTTTCCATCAAAAGTCTTTTTGAAGGATAACTTTGCTTGAACTCTCCTAGGAAGCTGTATTCCCAAAGAGTTGCATTTTATCAGCTGAAATATTATTTCATCCGAGTTTGCTGCAGCTCACATCAGAAAAAAATATAGATGTAGCCTGAACATTAATCTCGGCTCAATAGCGGAGGATAAGGGAACAATAGTCGTGCCTGGGGAGAGCGGAGGCGGCTGTTGCGTTCCTAAGGCAGGGTGCATGGAAATGAGCAGGATTGTATTCTCGGCACTGTGTTGGGCTGTTAAAGGCTTAGGGTATGATTGTCATTGTGGAATAACAGCGCTAGATCTGGGAATCCTTTGCAAAAAGAGGGTAATATGATAGTAACTCAGAACGAGAGCATTTGTGTGTCTCTGCCCAGACATTATGATAGGGTGAGTGTCAAGGAGGGAAGCAGCACGTGCCCCACCAGGGTTTTGGGAGGCAGATGCAGTGCTGCCTCAGTAGGAACATGAATAGAGGTACAAAAGTTCAGGAGACTGGGGAAGATGACGTTCGAGCCCCAGGGAAGCCCTAGGAGCTTCGTGTTTACAGTGGGTGCCCCTTTCTCTGGCTTTTGCAGGATGTGGGTGACCCAGTGGCAGCAGCCTTGGCCTGAGGCATCTGGAGCTGCCAAGGGCCTCCAAGGAGGTCTGGGAAGGGCTCTGCCACCAACAGGAGGTCTGGGAAGGGCTCTGCCACCAACCTGCCTGACGCTTCCCGATCAGCCGCTCTGGAGAGTCCAGTGTCCGCAGTTAATTAATAATTGGACTAATTTTATCCTGAAATTCAAATGGGTTCCAGAGGGCAGCAATTCCTGTCTCTGTTCATTCTCGCTCGCTCTAGCCTTGCTCAGGAAGGCCTTGTTGCTTCGCCTGCTTCTGCAGAACACCTCTTGGCTTCCTAATTTCTTCCTCTTACAAAGGCTATAATTGAAATGAATGTGCTTAGGTTTGGGTTTACAAGTACAATGATGTTTGGATTCTTAAACAATTTAAAGGTGTCTTATAACAGAAAAGGATACTTGTGGTCAAACCCATACCAAATTCTGAACAGCCATGCACTCTCTGCTTTGGTTGTATTTTTATCCAGGTTGGACGCTCTCTGCAAAATAAGCAAATGCATAAAATGGAAAGTGTTTTTAAAGCAAAGCAAAGTTCCAACATCAAGAATAGATGTCTAACCAAATGATAATTAACTTTTTTTTTTAATTTAAAAAGTTTTTTTTGTCTAGGAATTTAATTTCTGTGAATCAACTCTTGAGCAGATTGGCCCATGTAGTGCATTATGCTGTATGCTCATTGGAAGACTTCAACATTTACTTTTAATTATGAAATAATTAATTGCAATTAATTATTCCAATTTTATTAAGCAGCTGCAAAGCACTATATTCTGAGATCAATAAAATGATATTTCAGTTTAATTACTATTGTGGGATTACTTCAGTTTACTTTTTTCAGCACAGATGCTATTTGTGTATGGCTAGCAAAATGTCATTCCCAAAGGGGTCCTGACAGTCTAATCATGACACAACTTTCTTTTCTGTGCTCCTTTCTATGGTGAATACAGCAACTTTGGGAAACGGGGATAGTCTTAAGAACCAATATGTGCTGGCTCAAAACACTGCCCTACATTCTGCAAATTAATTCTGGGAAGCTCAGTACAGAAATACGGGCCGTCCTTCTACTCAGAGTTATAATTGGGAATAGTACATTAGTAACAGTCCTCTGCGCACAGGCAGCTAGTTTGGTTGTGCTCTGGGCATTACTTCAGTATGAGCAGAAGAATTAATGGCAGGATGGAATTAGGAATGGGAATGCCAGGTCCCTAAAGGATTCTCCAGTATCACCCTGCTGCTGTTTTGCTGCAGGTTAGATTATGTTTTAATGGAAATGTTTTTCTTTATGCAATTTCAAGGCAATTCATCTGGTCATTTTCATATTTTAATCTAATAATATGTTCAAAATTTCATTTCTTATTGTACATCAGTGTGCATGTATATTCATTAAAGATAATGTTAATGGTCTGATCCTTAAAACCGTAAGGGTCAAGTCTAGTACAAATAGTCCAAATATAACCTTTACGTAGGAACATTTACATTGAACTTGTTATGTTATTTGGCAGCATCGAGTGGAGACTGAAATCGTGACTGATCTTGGTATTGCCCAATGCTGGTCACAGTGAATTTAAAAATGCGCCAAGTAGGCTGAATATTATTCTTGGGATCTGATTCCTTGTGCTGAACTGAGTGTTTCAGGGCTGTTCCTGGCAACTGCTGCAGCGGGAGTAGATGGTGCTAATCTTTCACAGAGCAGCAGCCAGCTCGTCTCGGCCACTGATACCTACCGGTGTGTTGGCAACACAGGTAGAGACAGAGGGAAGTGCTAAAGCATTTAAGCAATGTGTGATGGCAGGTAAGAGCCACAACAGGTCTGTATTTAAAAACTTGTTTTTGGCGAGCTTCTTTAAGAAGGCCTAAGCCAAACAGAAATCAAAGGGAAACAATGAAATTAGGAGGAGGGTGTGGATGAAGTTTGGACAGGGATAGAGATGAGAAAATCAGCATGGAAGAAGATGTGCTTCTCAGTCTGTACTTGGGAATGACCAGTTCACCAGCCAGTTGACAGATAATCTAAGCTGGTGGGAGAGAGAGGAATATTTTCCTCTGTTACCCACAGAAATATAGAGATCGATATATATACTTATTTTGTTTAATGAGCATTAGTTTAACTGAGATGATGTTGATAGGTGTTTAGCGGACTACTTAGTTTTCCTCTGAGATTAATACTATAGGAAGAAGATGTGTCCAAAGTGCTTGTAGAAAATGCACTTGTTTATGGTCTCTGTGGAGATTAACCTAGCAGAATTTCTGTGATTAAAAAAAAAATCACTCAATAAAAGATTTCATCTATCTTTGTTTTGGGGAAATTAGTTTAAAAAAATGAACAAATAAAAAAAACCCTTAACCAAACAAAAATAAACTGCCAGGCAAGTTTTTGACTTTTTTATTAAATCAACTTTGCAGCTCAGGTTGGTGATTATTTGTCCTGTGTTCTGCTCACCAGAGTTAGCTCTTTGTGTTTGAATGCGTAGGAATGTGTGGGCATGTGTAGCAGCCTGACTGCTTTTGGTTAATTCTATATATTATGTTTTTTTTCAGACCTGAGTTATGAAAGTCCATCAGCAAAGGAATAGTTATTAATGAGTTTGCTCTTATATCCTCCCTTTATGCATAATAACTAGAAGATAAACATGTTCAGAGCAAGACAGGCGAAACAAAAAAAAATGTGAGGTGTTTTTGCTGGGTGTGATTTGGAGTGGTGAAGTCCAGGTGGTGATTATAAATTAATAGACTATAACACTGCTAGGCAAGGAGCCCAGTTCTTGCAACTGAAGTTTTAATCTTCCTGTGAGCTGACTGCCCAAATCACTGCTTGAGCCAGTCCAGAATAAGCGACGAGCATAATCAGAAGGCCAGAAACAGCTATGCACAAGGAACTCATAAATAATAACTCCAGTCCTTCAGAGCAGAATGGTTCTGTGGGAGGAGAGGGGAGGGAAGGAAAGAAGAGGGAAAGGAGTAAAGAAATAGGAAAGGATCAGGGCTATGCAGCCCATGTAGCTGCTATTGTCTTCTGCCCTGCTGCTCACAGGGTAGGAAATCCAGGTCTGGTTACAGATGCAGTGAGTGGCACTCGCCAGAACACCCTGTGTCCCGGGGGTAACTGCGGCCACACGGGAGACCAGGATTCAGACCTCAGCAGTCCTCGAGGCTGCCCTGCTCTGGCGGGAAGCAGAGGAGCCTACAGGACTGATGTCTACTAAATTTGCTGGGTTCCACACATCTTACTCTTGAGTGAATCTGGTCCTTATTTTCTGGTCCAAATCCGACTGAAGCCATGCTTTAAGGTTTGCCAAGGTCAGATGTTTAATTGGCCATGGGAGACATTGGCCTTTTGTATGTTATCTGCCCAGGTTCTAGGTGAAGCTTATGCATTTTGCAGCTGTTGAAAAAGGCTAAAATTAGGGAAAAATATACAAGTATGCAGACCATGATATGTGCTAATTCACCTGTTGTTTTCCCTGGTCATGTGTTCTTGGGAGAGGAGACAGAAGTTTAGGTACTTTGGCCTCAGTTGCATGACTTGCTCAGGTAGTTTCATCTCTGCTGTTGAATGAATGGCCTTTAAAATTAAATTTGAAGATTCAGCAGCATGACCCATGTGTCTTGTATATCTATAGTTCCTGTGAGTTTTAATCGAGAGCAAAGGGAGTTAAGTTTGCTTCTCTTCTCTTGCTTTGAATTGAGGGATACGGTGTGCGGGATATGTCATAAGGAAGACAGGAACTGGGACTTGTTCTTTGCAGGCTGCTGCGAAGTGAGGGGAATAAATGAGTGCTGGATCCAACCACGGGTCTGCCCATCCCAGCCCCGTGCTCCTGCCTCCTACAGCCCCCCGAGCCCATCGCTCGCAGGGCAGCCGAGGCCGCCCATGAGTGAGCAGCAGAGCTGTCCCGTGCAGGGGATTATGTAGGAGCAGGGTGAGTCGGTAGGTGTCATCTTTGGGGGGAAAAAAGCATAAAAGTGAGATAAAAAGATGAAACTGGAAAACTGTGACTAAAAGCTTTGCTTTGTAGTCACTTCAGCAAATCTGCGTTTGGTGTGACAGAGCTGTATGAGATACAAGAACTGAGCCACCAAAAAAGTCAGGAAGCTTATAATTTGGAGAACCATGAAAGAAAAGAGAAAATTTAAAGAAATAACCTGAAGTAAATTGAATAATAATGATGGGTACTGAGTTGAAACGAAGAGATCTCGAGCGAATGCAGTAGCGATCTGAGATAGTAAAAGGCTGAGATGTCAAATAGAAGAAAGTCAGCAAAATGAAAAAAGACAATGGGGAAAAAAGCAAATCAGAGCAAACAAAACTGCCTTACAAAATAAGGTTTACTGCTATAAGTAATGCTGATTTAGACATGACAGGGCATGATATGTGTTGTATTTATCTACACCTAGCATATTGTATTGCTGAGTTTTGTCAACAGTGAGGTGTTAATTCACAGGACGCAGCTGGATATTGGTCACATTATTGATATTCATGTGGTTTTTTTCATTTTTAATATAACAAGGAGAAAATAAGAAGCCTTTTGAATTCAGTAGATTTTATACCTTGAAAATAATTCAGCATTCTCTGATGCTTAATAATTCATGAGTGCTGTTAAGTGGATATTTTCTGAAATTAAACAGTTTTGAAATGCAAACAAGATTAAGTTGAAGATTAAGGTTCTAGACCACAGTCTTGGTAAGGCTGTGGGCAGGGACTTTGCAGGAAATCTTTCCTAGATGTTGAAGAGGGTGATAGTGAAAATTCTGCCTCAAGTTATTTTACACGTATTTTCAGGTGAGTTGCCATAACTTATTTCCTACAATAATCTCACCGTTGGGTTATTTTACTTTGGTTCCAGCTGTGCAGTCTGAAAGAGCAGGGGACTTATTACCTGGAAACAGGGACACGGGTGGCATTAGGCAATTATTTTGCCTTTTGCTTTTGCAACTTAGCTAAGGTAGCATTGATTTTTCTCTAGTGCTACTTCTGTTCCACCTACCATGCTAAAGGGTGTGTTATGTCTCTGTATTGACTGTTTTATAGATTTCTACTGTTGTTGCAGGCAGTGCTGCATTTGAAGCAATTTCGTACGTATATGACAAAAAAGAGAAGAGGGCAGATGAACAGCTGCAGCTTGTTAAATCACTCCTCTAGTTTAAAGTTTTCCACTTCACTAGATACTCAGGTTGTTATGTGGAAAATTAACTGTATTTCCAGGAAAATGACCTACTAGAAGTCAAAATCGGAACATTTCAAATTTTACTTATTTAATGCAGGGAATTAAATATCTCATTTCCATAAATGCAGCATTTGGGAGATCATAAATGTTTGGATTTATCATGGTACTGCTTTCCTTATTTTGTGTATTTGACCTCTCAACTTTATTTTTATTTGACCCTATTTACAGTCATTTCCAAAATTATGTAACATTTTCAGTTATATATTTCTTATGTCAGTTTGTGTGTGTCTATATATAGATACACATATATATGATTTCCTCTAGTCCTTGGACAATAAACAATTACAAAATGTTTTGTAGCTCCCAATATTTTAACCTGCCTGTTTAAATTTTTTTTAGGTATAGTGCTATTTTTTACATATGTGATTTGTCAACAATTTAATAGCTTTTATTTCACCATATATATTTCACCATATATATTCCACCATATATATTCACCAGGTAACATACCTGGTGTGCAGCTTCTGCTTTCAGGTCTTCATCTGGATCCACACCAACTCTGTTTAAAACAAAACAAGAGATGGCCGTGACCTGCTATAGGTTAGAGAGTTCTGTAGGTGGAAAAGTCTCCCCTGTGCCTCCCATTTTGCACCAAGCAAGAAATGCAGAGAGGAGCTGGCAAAACACTAATATCACTTTCTTAGTCAAGACAGTCATCCTTAATGAGTACTTAGGAAACACAAGATTCTTCTTAATGTCTGTTCGTAATACCTGAGATTGGCATTTTATTAACATGGCAGGAGGGAAAAAAAACAGACTTCAGTGATGGGGTGGGGGAATTGGCACACGCTGGGTACGGCCCTAGTGCGAGTGGAGGGAAGCGGGGCTGGGGGCTGGGGAGGTGACGGCCGGGGCAGCCCCCACGCCAGGGTGACGGAGGGAGAGCCGCAGCCTCCGTGGTCGCTGGGTCGGGAGGCAGCCCGCAGCGCCCGAGCGTCTCCCAGGCTGCCCAGCAGTGTCAGGTCCACTGAGCTAATGCGCGAGTTAGTGATGCAAGGACAATGTATTATTATTCCAGCAGATGCTCAGCGAGGGCCCCGTCCCGCTTTCCCTAGCATCCTCCTGTGGTGAGCACGTTTTTGCTCTCATTAGCAGCACATCAAAATACCTTTTAAAATCATATTTATTATTAACCATTACTTGGCTCAGCAACCTTTACTGTAAATATTAAGCACATGCTTCTTTGCAGCCAGAGCCAAGGACAGGGACGTATGCAAAGGAGCCACTTTTTATATGTAAATCCTAGTGGAGGAGAGAATGGAGGCTTGTTTCTATCACTGCTCTTGAGCTTCAACAAATCTGAGTCCTCTAGGCATAAATATTTCTTTTGATTAAAAATAATGATCCTGGTGCTGACTCGACAAGGAGAGAGAATAAATATAGCTGTGTTTTTTTTTTTATTTTTTTCTTTTTGCCCTGTTGTCCTTTAAGTTTCTAGAAGAAGTTTCTAAGGGTGCTATTCATTTCATGGGTGCAGCAGCACTGGGGCATCAGTGATGTAAGTCATTTTAGTAAGTATGCGCTAAGGCTCGGTTTAGACACTTCGGAAACCGAGGCTAATTATTTTGAATCCAGACATAGGCTTTGGAGCCTGACATTGGGCACCTAGCACAGAAAATCATGGTCTGCTATAATTAACTCTGATATGCTAGATAGGAACTAGAATGCAATCTTTTTAAACTGCAAATTGTGAAAAAAAAAACAAAGCATAGCAAATTACAAGAGACAGTCGAGACAACTGAAATTAGGCACAGACATGCAATCCAAGCTTCCACCTTTGGCTTCCTCATAAGCCCTGCAATATCTAGTGCTACTGCTACTACAATCTGCAAACTTAAAACTCTGATTGCTGTGAAGACCTCTAGGAAATATGTTATTGCCAAATATGTGTTAAAAATATTTTCCCCTTTTATATCCTCATTTTTTCCCACTGAGACGATAAAATGGATGGTCAGAAAAATATTCTCCAAACTATATTTTTTTTCTTCTCTCATCTTACTTGCTGTCCATTTTGTTCCTTTTCTTCTATTGTTTTCTTTTTATATTTTCTCTTTTTCTTCTGTCCTGCTTTCCAAGCTCCTCTCTGTTCCTCCTTCCTTTATTGTTGGCTCTTCTATGGCTATTGTATGTTTTTATTTCTGCTTTTCTGTTTCTGCACCTTTTCATTTTATACATTAAGCATTTTGGATGACCTCTCAACCAGCCTGTTTGAAATGAATATAGGTTAGATGACTTTCTCTTTGTTATGAAACAGCAACTAAGAAAGACCTTACTTTTCTTATTAAAACACTGGCACTGCTGTGATCTTTATCAATTTTCATTGTTAGTGAAACTATTGCAAAAGCTGAGCTTTTGTATAAGAATCTGTGTTTACTGGAGCATGTCTCTTTAAGAGACAAAGAAGCAAAAATATAATAGGATTTTTTTTCCTCCAAAAGTACTTCTGAGATAAGGAAGTCACAGGGGGAATCTGTTCTTCCATCCTGCTCTGCTCAGACTTGTCTCCAGCCACAGACCTGGTGGAGCTTACTGTGGCAGAAAACCTTTAATCCTGGTTTCACAACAGGGTAAATGTTTTATGTTTTCAGAATGTGAAATATGACATTTTACTGAGCAGATTTTTCATCATCAGCTTATTCTCAGGTAGCTTTAGATAAGCTGAGCATCAGGACTGGTAGAAAGCAGCTATAGGCAATGTAGGATATCTTTCTCCAACAATCTTCCTTTTTCTAGTTTCTGCTTCTCATGTTCATTTGAGCCGATGGCTTGGACCCATAACATTCACAAATATCTGTAATATCCACAAATAATATGGTGGTGCGGTTTGTTTAACAAGTAAGTGGCTGTGATTTGTTTAAGTAGTAAGTGGCTTTTTGGATCCCAATAGCAGTCGGGCTTATTTCAGTTGCTGCCAATCACCATGAAACTCCATTAATTTCTCCTATTTCTCAGACTGCACAAAGTGAGAATTAGTCTTTTAATTTTCAAATATCTACTGTATGCTTTTCTGGTTTTGCATTTGTGTTCGTTCTCAATTTTGTTAAAATATTACAAGGAAAATTTGGCTGAAATGTACACATTTTGAAGAGGATTTAGCTTTTATTAAAAACAGCCTTTTCTTTTCCATAAAGGCAAATGCATTGAAGACTTTTTAAATCAGCTCCGCATGGCAGTGCAGTTCATCTACTGGCATTTAGATGAGCTTTAATAATGCCACAGGTTCAAATGCCCCAGATATTAAGGACTTCCAAACTCAGAGTAAATACCTGAAAGCTGTTCTGTGACTTTGTTCTTTTTAAGCCTGGCTGGATCCAAGTCTGGATTCAGACCCTGTTCAGAGCTGCTGTGCTTGAGAGCTGGGGCCGAGGCCGGAGCCCTCAGCTGCTCTCGCAGTCGGGTCCAGCTGCTGCTGAGCGCTGCGCGAGGCTGCAGAAGGACCTCGCGGCTGATGGGTTTAACCCCCTGCGTGCTGTCGAGGGCACCATTTTTGTAGCAACAGTTGGAATGTGTTTCATAACAAAAGGAGGAATTTGTCACAAAGCTGCCGAGAACATCTTTTTCCTATACTTGTAATAAGAAATGGATGGAAAGATAAATTCATTTTTAGGGAAAACATAAATAATAAATTAACAAGCAATCCATAGGAATGCTGGGCAGTAAATCACTTTGAGACAGAGACCCTTCCATTTCCTCACTTAAAATTACTTCAAATTCACCGTTGTAGGATAAGATCTTCACCAACTCTGCCATAAGAGAGCTATGTTTAGCTATGAAGTCTGGCATAACAGAGCCATGATTATATTTAGAGCCTTAGGAGTGCTGCTGCAAAATAATAATAATATCAGATTTTTTTTTCCCCCTGTCGAAGGTCTTCCTGGAAGGCGCAACCTTCTCCGTGCAGCCTTCTCAATAGCCTCTGCCAGCCCCAGCTGGTTCATTGTAACTGAAGCAGCCTGTAAGCTTCAGCCTAGATCTCAAAAGCTGCCTGTATCAGGAAGGGTTTTTCGAGTAAGTGATTTATAACCCAATTTTCAAAGACAGCCATTAAACAGCTTTTGCAACAGGAGTCTTGAATATTTTTGCATGAATAAATCTGAAGTTTGTGGCTATCCATCAGCCTATTGCTCTAAGTACAGAATTATTAACTGTAAAGACTAGAAACATGAACAAAATCCAAAAGAGATTGTTTCACTATCCCAAATAAATCATTATTATTGAAATTAAAAAGGCTTCAGGATAAATAATGATTGCTCAGAGCATTTTTCTTGTCCACATGGCTGTAACGGTGCTGCTGTCTTTTCCCAAAAAACTGACACCTAAAGTCTGTTTTTTCTTAGAGATTGCTTACTCCGTGCATCAGCCCGCAAGAAGCTGTCCAAAACATCTATGCTTTCATAGTGCATTTTGATTGACATAAGTCCCATGGAGAATTATGGCATGTTTATAAATCTTTACTGCTCAGCTCAGACTGATATGGTTAGTAAATAAAAACACTTTGGCTTAAGTTTAAGGCTGGAATAATCACTTGTGGCTCACAGCAGAAAGAGCAAGTCAGTTTCATTTCGTGCTGAGAGGGATCAAAGAAAATTATCAGGTAAATGATGCTTCCTAAATGGTTCTGACAGCTCTTTGTCATGTGGCTAATGCTTTCTGTTTTATGTATGCAAAGTGCAAGAATGAAGCGAGTGGAAGCATGTAAATAAGAGAAATCTTGCCACACTTTGAATTTTGAACTTCTAATTGCATAAAACTGGAAACACCATGTTTTTGGAAAGGTAGTGCTAAACATTGGTTTTACCGCCAAGGTTCACGGCACGTTTTTGAGTGACTTATGGGGAAACTATGTGGTTGTAGAGTTGGCAATCAAGCTAAATTAATATACAGCTGCAGGACATGAGTGACTGTGGAACTGCAAATGAAGCAAAGGCTGAACACACAGCTGGAGTGCTCTATCAGCAGGCCACAAGTTTTCTAGATGTGGTTTTAAGTATCAAAAAGAAATTTAAATGATGCTACTGCATAAAGTTTTACAAATAATTTCCTTAGAGCCAGGCAGCAGCTGTGTGAATTTAAATGCTACAAATTAAAAAGGTTTGCATTCACATTTACACAATGTATGTATGCAAATAGCAACTAGATTGATGAACTACCTCTTTAGCTAGCTGGGAGCTTGCTTGTACTCTGTTCCTCCTATTTTTTCTTGGTATTAGTCGATGCACTAAAAATACGTATCATCAAAATGGTATCGCTTTGAAGAAACATGAGCTCCCTCTGTATGAGAAAAGGCAATAACAGAGGTGGTGCGATCAGGCACTCCGGGTGGTGATTTTTGTTAAGCTGTGATCTGTCATTAATGCTGCTGGCACCAAAGTGGATCAGGTCACTGTCCTGTGTGGTCGTACCCACAGAGCAGGCTCAGCCACTTGCCTGGAAATAGGAACCACAGCAGACTCAGACAAGCAGCATTTCACTTCTTCCATGTGACTTTCTGAAATCACCATCTGAAATCACCAAGTAGTATCGTCATGTGGATAAAATTAGAGCAGAACGAGTGCGAAGGCTGACAGCAACCAGAGTCATGAGACCTTAGCTCTGTGTAGTGGCAGCTTTGCACATTGTGCAAGTAAAATGCGTCTGTCTTGGACAGTCCCTGTTGTGAAATTCTCCCCCATTTTCCTTTTTATTTGTTGTGGTTTTGCTTTTCCTTTTAATATATGCCTATAGACATATGCTGTTCTTGTGCCTTTCATTGCATTGCAGTATGTGATGCAGCTTTCACATCCCCGTTCGCCACTTACAGCTTTGCTTTGCCAAGTGACAATTCGCTTATGTGTTATAATTTTCTACCGCCTTAGGGAGAAGCAAAGCTTTCATAAAATGGATTTTTTTTTTTCACTAGTCTAAGTTCAGATTAATAAACTTTGTTTTAAAGGATGTGGCAAACCCAACTCTTGCCCCCTTTTTTTATATCCTTATCTGGAAAACATATCTTACGGATGTGGCATTTTTTTCAAGGAACCTAATGCTGTGCGGGCCCGTCTGTGCGAGCCTGCGTCCTNAGAAGCAAAGCTTTCATAAAATGGATTTTTTTTTTTCACTAGTCTAAGTTCAGATTAATAAACTTTGTTTTAAAGGATGTGGCAAACCCAACTCTTGCCCCCTTTTTTTATATCCTTATCTGGAAAACATATCTTACGGATGTGGCATTTTTTTCAAGGAACCTTGAACCTGCGGGCCCGTCTGTGCGGGCCTGGCCAGGCTGCGTCCTCCCCCGTCGTTGGTGCAGGCAGGAGAGCGCGTGCTGTGTGTGTGGCGCTGCCGTTCCCTGGCAAAAGAGCATTTTCTCTTCAGTCTTCCCCTTTCTAAATTCCACCCCCCGTGGTTTCTGTGTGCACAGAGGAGCGAGGGGAGGTTTCGGGAGGGCTCCCGGCGTGTCTGCACCACTGCAGCGGCGGAAGCAGCCCGGGCACCGGCGCCCAGGGCCTTGGCAGAGCCCTTGGCAAGGCCGCCTGCAGCTTCCCACGGGTTTGTGGTGGTCGTTTTAGTTCTCTAGGTATCCTGGTCCTGGCATCGATTATCTGGCAGGTGTTCCCACAGCTAATTCACTGGTGAAGGGCATTGGCAGTCATAGGCTGTTTTCTCAGTGAAGGGAAGTTTCAAGCAGCTCCCTTGTTTTGAAAACAAGAACTAGAGAACGGAATGAGCCTTTTAGTGCCTGCTCTTGAAGCACCCAAGTCCTATTTGTGAGCACCTGAAAGCAGGTGGATTCCCATTCCGAACAGCAAGAGCAGCAAGGACACATGAAGAGATGCCGTGGCCACTGGTGGGTAACAGTCAATAGTCCTTCTCAGCTGCGAGTATCTACGCAGTTGGACATGGATTTATAGGCAGACGATGGGAAAGCTTGACAGGACTGCACTCTTCCTCAATTTTACTTTTCAAACTCAGATACAGCAAAATACCCTCTTCTAAGTAGCAGCCCCATCAAACCTGAGCTTTGGAGCCACTGTTGGAAATACTTTGAGATATTTCTGGATCACAGCAAGGCTGTCCGGAGGCAACTCTGCCAACTCCCATCCAAACTCATAGTCCTGGAGCAGCCCTAGGATCAGAAACCAAGGGCTCTGGTGCTGTTCGCATTGTTTTCCATTCCCTTTAGCCACATGCCCTTTTGTTTTGAATATTACCTGTTAATGTGTTAATAACAAGTGATCATGGTGAGAAGGAGAACTAGCACTGATGGCAGGTGCTTTAATGCTTTTTTTTTTTAATGGTTGTAAAGTTAAGATCTTACAAAAGGAGGAGACACAAGACACATGCATTTCTCTGTAGTTCTTGCAATAGTGGGCAGTTTGCAAAATACAATATTGATGAGCACCCTATGCTGTAAGGAATCCAGTATTAGGATACCTTGCCCTGTGCTGGGAGGAAGTCTACGGATCGAATGCTCTGTGTGTGGTCTGAGACTGTATTAATAATAATAGTAAAAAAAAATCTGGAATATTAATAAAAGCGCATTTTCATTAAATGCAAAAACACAGAAGCACCACCACACTGCAAGAGCTATCATTTTTACGTGTAACAAATGACCCAATTGCTACTTTTATAAACTCTACGGAGAAGAATGCAGCTTTCAGAACAAACAAACAAAAAACAAGTCAGGAATTAGGCCATTTTGTTGGCATCTTACTGAGCTTACTAATGAGCTTTGCCTGCCAGGAAAAAAAATAAGAACTGATTTTACAAAAGATCTGTATGAAGAAAACAAACTGTGCCCAGATGCATTTTGACAATTTCCTACAGATGAGGCTAGTTAATTCTTGGCTCTGAAATAAAAGTTCCCTCCAATTAATTATGTCAATAATTTTTAGAGCAGTGAAATGCTTGTTCCCTGAACCACTTTAGGTGTCTGTTGCTTTATTTTCCTTGAAAATAACAGCACAGTTTTGGAAAGAAGCCCAAGCCCTTCTAGATGCATTAATATTACTGCTAATGCGATTAACTCCAAGTAAAACCTAACGTGCTCCCGAGGCATCCGCGTAAACGATGAGCTGACCAGCGCTCCGAGGCCAGGGCTCACGGCGCGGGAAGCGCGTCCCAAACCTGCAGCTCCCGCTCCGCTTTGGTGTGTCTCGTGTGCAGCTGCTGCTCTGCACAGCTGGTTTGAGTCAAGACCAAAGCTAGTCCAGCTAATTGTACACGGCAAAAATTCTGCTTTAACCAACATAACATCAGTTAAGTCACTACTGAATCACTACCAAAAAGACTGTGTAAATGCTACTGACTTCACTGCTGAGAGCAGGTGACGCAGTGGGGGCACCAAGGATGTTGCATCTTAACTGTATCTTTCCATTTAGGCTGCTTATTTCACAAGGTCCTTTGAAATTAGCTGTTTTTCCTAGGTTCTTATTTAATTTCCAGTTTCAAATGCTTTCATCTAAAAGCTGTCTCAAATGCTCCAGATAGCAGGGAATGGTAGAGACTTGTGCTGACTGCTTGATCCCAGGATGCGTACAAGAAATGCAGAGTATTTTGGAGTATATGTCCAAATCTATGCTGTACAGGAGTTGAGCTCCCACGTGGCTATTTCAGATACCATGGCCATTCATATGAAAACATACAGGCGATAAGAGAGATACTGATCAGTATGTGCTGCTCCCACAGTTCACAGTGCTGGGCAATGAGAGGCTGTGGTCAGTGTGAACGTGCCTGCGTGCGGGTGCTCACACTTTGGGCCTCTCTGGGTTGCAGAGTTTACAGAGGGGCAAAATATCTTCTAATGCAGCTGGCAGATGGGAGTGGATTTGGACCAGATATCACCCATAACAATCTAAGTTCCACTAATGACACAGCGATCACAAGGCAGCAGATCACAAGGCTTAGACAGCACACTATGTAGCTTTTTTTTTCTTTATATTTGGTTTATGGAAGAGTTGTACTTGCATATGAAAAAGGATAGATACTTATATCTTAACTGCCAAGTTTATCCAGAAATATAGGAACTGTCTATCTGATGGTCTGTGAACTTTTTGGGGATTCAAAAAATATAGTAGATGCAGGTGCAAGGCTTGATTTTTATACCCTTAAACATATTCTTGCATTCTTAAATATCCATGGCTTCGTAAAAGATTCAATCATGGGGAGAGAGTGGGAGCTTAATCTGATGCAGTGATTGAGAGGGCCGGGTCCAGCGCTGTTAGATGGGTAACGTTCAACCTGTACACGTGTATCTGCATTATGTCATGCTGTACGCAGAAGAATTTAGGAACTCTCAGGCACTTACTGCGCATTTGTAAATATTTTGCTGCTTTTGGGAAAGTAAAGGTTTCAAATATGACCGCAGGCTTCTGTCGTTTGTTTCAGCCAAAGTCTGTAGACATGATTGCTGGTTCTGCTAATTCAGGCTATTTCAAGGAAACTAAAGAAATCAAAAGTTTCCTTTTCACTTATGGTAATGAAGGGCATTAAGGTTCTTGTCTGGTTTGCTGGGGGCAGTTTTGTAACCACTGCTGTTCGAGATGCCTATGCTGACTGCACTGGTGCTTGCAAGCCTGAGCACCCAGCAGGAAGGTTAGTCACCCACCTGTTAAATACTACTTGTCATCTGCAACACTAATTATGGCTGATAAAGTACTTTCATTTTAAACAATTTAAACCTTTATTTTATTTTGTTTTACAAGAGTATTTGGAGACATTCGCCAAAGCTGCTGTATTTTGTTTTGTTTTTGCCTTGTTTGAGGTATAATGTTGGGATCTTGAGAGAGTATATATGAGCTGATTGCTAAACCATAAAAGCTGTTTTAACCTTTTTTTTTTTTTTTTTTTAAGTCCTGCAAATAAAACTTTCCTTTCATCCAGCGAGAGAAGTTACTGACAAAATTATGAACAAAACAGGCTTTCTAAAACAGGATTTTCTTTAGCTGTGTGGTTCGTTGTGGGCTGAGTCTGTTTAGCTTGGTAAGGATCTGGATGTTGTACACAATTAGCTTGCAGGCTAAGCCACAAAAGTAGGAAGACAGGCTGCACTGGGAAACTCAAAGAAAACATTAATTAGTTCTACATTTTAAATGTATGACTGCTCCTTTTTGGAAACCTCTGTGTTCTTTCTCCTCTGTAAGTGCATTGCAAAATGAGGTGCATGTAATAAATTGGATTGAAAGCTGTGACATTTGACTAATCTAGATTGGAGGACCTGTCACTTGTTTATAATTCACATTTCAATGGAAGTGATAGCAAAATGGCACACAGCCATTACAACTTAGATTTCAAAATGATATGGCAGTACAAAGAGCTGCCCTGACATTGCTTGGGTCCAATACAATGTTTGTGCTTGCAGTTTTGTATTGAAGGTAAGTTATTAAGCCCGTAGGCTGCGGATTGTATTTTGGAATTGGGTTGTGTCAATGATGGTTTTACTACTATTACTGTGAAAATGTTTAAATAGTGTTTTTGAAAAGGTTAGAGAAGGGAATAATGCAGCTTTTTTAGTCGGTAAACTGATACGTGGCTATTACAGCAGCTTTGGCAACTCGCTTTATGGGCTCAGAAGTACCTTCAGGAACGGTGAAACGTTAAACCGTGCCCAAGCATCAGTTTCAAAAGGAAGTGCCGAGGACTCTAAATGTTACCCGTTTCCAATGGGAGCTAATCGCCTGGAGCCCGAGCTTCTCAGATTAATGAGAGACTGTCAGGTTGACAGGAGATAACACAGTCCCACTGATTTCAGAAGGAAAAAACATTAGCCGTGGTCTTTTTTGAAAACTTGATCTTAAGCGAATTCAAACGCGAGCATATGAAAGAGTCCCTAGGTCAGGAAGCCTGTGAGCACCATTATTCTGCAGCATCAGTGCTGCCTGCACTGATCTAGAGGAAAGGGGACCTGGTTTCTTATCTTCACTACCCAGAACGTGACTGTATTTTAGTGTACGACAAACAGCAACACTCGTCCAGGGGCTGCAGCCTCCCAGTGCAGAGGGCAACAGGAGGGGGAGCGCATCCCCTTTTGCTGTGTCTGCGCTGGAGGCAGGGGTGCCTCTGCCTTGGGGGATGCCCCTGAGCACAGCCCAGAGATGTCCTGCAGAGCCCAGGCCAGGTGCTGCGGAGGTGCATGGACCTAAACAGTGGGTCCTGGTGGGTCCTGTCTTTTTTAAAAATCCACTTTTATGAAGTAAGGAAGGCCATTTGACTTGCAAGTAGAGGCACAGCCAAACAGCGACGTGAACTAAGACTTCGGGCATTTATCCTTAGTTTGTATTTTTATTTATACAGAAAACATAAGGGTTTATTTAAAAAAAAAAAAGTAATTTTGTGTACAATTCCAAGATTCTGTTATATAACGAATTATGTTTTTTTGTCATTGTGTGACAAAATGGTGGTAACTCTCTGAAGATGCAGCTGATACTGTATTTTAAGTGCATTGAAATCAATTACTTTCTTGCTGAGATAAGAAGTAATTTTCTCATTTAAATCTCAGAGATGTACTGACTAGCAAATCACCGCTGGGCTGTTTCTGCACTGATAATTCACTATAAAAAGCCTGTATTATAGCGTAATTAGCTGTTTAGTAAATGCTAAAAGCCCACACTGCTACACAGAGCCTTGGTTATTAAATATCTTCTTTAATTAACCTTTCACATTTAACTAATTCTGGAACCAAGCAAGTGCCGGAGCTTTTCCCTTTACATTTTCAAGGAGGGCACAAAGTTTGGAATTTCAGAGGGAGCGTTTCCTCAGGGCTGGGGTTTGCACCTGGCCTGGTTAGGCAGGGAGCAGGGCAGCTCTGGAGCTCAGCCCCTGTGGTGGCCTCCCAAGGAGGGGACAGGGTGTCCGCCAACGTCCCCGCTGCAACCCCTGTGCCCCTGTCGGCTCCTGCGAGTTTCCATTTGCAACGAGTTTGGTATCATAATTTGTCTTCCCCTCTGGTATCTTTTTCCCTGTTGGAAAGCAAAACGTATATTTCTTTTTCTGCATTCTATGTATAGTCTGATGGGAGAATTAAGTGTTCTTGTAGTGAGTAAAAGGTTGGTTAGAAGGAAACCACAAGAAAGCCTAGATAAAAATGAGCAGTACTGTTTTCTCACACAGGGATATTTTAAGGCAAATATATAAGGCAAAATATTTTAAGGCATATTTAATGATATTTTAAGGCAAAATGAAATGAAAATAATCACACAAAATGAAATTTTCACTTCATGTTTTCTTGCTGAAAAAGATCAATATTCTTTGTCCCAGAGAAATGGGAGAAAAATACACAATTTGGAAACTGAACAAATCAAAAAAATCTGAGGAATAGACTGATCTCGTGTTCTTCAATTTTGGGGGCCAAGTGACAATATTGAAAGTTCCATAGGCTCCTATAGCAACTGTTTTGCAGGAAACAAGAGCATAAATTCAATTACAGAGAGAATTAAGCGTTAGGAGCCTGGCTAACGGAGCAGTGGGCAGCAGCAGGAGTCAGGTAGGTCCCTGCACCTAAATGTCCAACTCAGCCTCAACCCGCCCCGCTCAGGGGCTGCCGGCGCTGCCTGTCACAGGCACTTGGAAAGCCCCAGTCTGTAGCTGGGTCGTGGTATTTTGTTACCAGTGACTGTTCCAGAACAAATGTTTATAAACCTTGTTTAGTTTCATTCAAGCAAAATGCTATGGTGAATAATTCTGACAGATCAAGTACACACCTTATCTTAGCAGAAAGTACCTTGCAATGTGATAGGCATTTGAGCAGTTCACTGAGATCCATTACCCGGGTGATTTCTCATTTTCAGCTAAAAATGAAAGGAAATTTCCAATTTCTCTTTTTGTAATAACTTCTCATATATTTAATGTCCTATTTCATACTGCTTCTTGATTTATAGCATTCACTAGGCTAATCATGCTCTAGCTGCTCTTATGAAAGCAGCTATTTTTTATTAACCCTACCAGTGTGGCTGTGCCCTGGGAAGATACGATGTGAGCAAGTGCACAGAGCTGGCCAGCTTAGTGCATATGGAAATAATTGTGGCATTAATGGCTAGCTGTGTTACACTTAATTAAAGGTGTTTCTGGATTGGAGGAGTTAAAAACCTTTCCAGGTGAAGACTGTAATCTCTGTTAAAAGTGTGTCTGGGGTTAATTCATTGGGCAGAGGTAGCTTGGCTTAAACCGAATTCCCAACAGAAACCTTTATTGTAGCATAATTAAAAAAAAAAAAAAAAAGAAAAACTTGCTGCTTTAAAACTTGCTTTCTCATTCCTGCTTTAGCCCTTTAGTAGGGCTAAAGAGGAATCTGTCCCTTGAAGCAAGGACAGAGCTTTGCTGCCGGAGCCAGCACAGCAGGTAGACTGATTATAAGTGTGCTAAAACAACCCAAATCCATAACAGTATGCAGTGCCCAGGAATATAATGGTACTTAAAAACATACTGCCTTTAATTTACCTATGCGTCTCGGTGTTGTGGTCACTCACAAATTACAGTGATGCTTAAATACTTAAGCTGTCATTCCTTTTGCAATAGTAAATCAATGGATTCTTCATTTTCACTATATTGTTTTCTGGGACTCCAGAGAAAATATGACCAAGTGAAATACAGTTACGGAAGGTAGAATGTGCCAAGGCCAGGAGTAAAACATTTAATTGAACCTCTTTTTCTAAACTGACTTTCTTTTCTCTTAACAAATGGTGAAAGGAAAATGTGTTCAAGGGAATATGAGCAAAACAATTAAGGAAGTTCATAATAAATATTGTATTAGGGATTATCTGAAGACTGGAACATTAGCTCTTGGTTGTTGAATTCAGAGTATCTGAAGGACTAGCTATGGCTCAGGAGGGAAAATGGATAAACTTTTTATATTTATTCTCCTGTGTGGGGCTGAGAAATGAAAGATTAGCTGTATTTACTCAAAGTAGTTCTATTTCATTTGGGGGGAAAAATGAGGAAGTAATATTTAAATCCAACCTTGTGCCTGCAGCTCAGCAGATGCTGATTTGAAAATCATGGTGACCGTGATTTGGGAATGTGCTTTTTTAACGTTCCTTGTGTCTTATTTAGATTGCTTTTTAGCCCTTTCTGCTTGTCCAGGGATTTCTAATTGGCACATATCATTGGGATTAAGCAATGGTAGGTAGGAATCCACTTACATTGCTCTCTTCCAGAGATCCCATTCATGCAGATTTACCCTACAAATATGGTTTTGAAGAAGAAATCTAATTTTCTACTAAAACTCTGATTCGATTAAGAATGAAGAAGGCTATTCAGAAGGCAGAATTATTTCCCAAGCTATGTGTGTGTGTGTGGGTGTATATGTATATTTAAGTATTTAAGCTTTTTTAAAGCTTGAAGTATGGACCATACTNGTGTGTGTGTGTGTGTGTGTATGTATACTTAAGTATCTAAGCTTTTTTAAAGCTTGAAGTAGGTACCATACCGGATCAAAGCTTCCCACTTGGCAGTGTAGAGCCCTTTCTGCAGGATCTCTTTAAAGACAGCTGCTTCTAGGCATGGGAATACCAGCACAGCGTTTGGGAATAATAAACATTTTCTGTAATTGAAGCAGTTGCACTATAATATTGGAGGATGGCACGCTGTAGCAAAAGCTGAAAAACAGAAACTCACTCTGACAAGCAATTCTTCTTGTTGGCAGATGGCCACTGCAATGGTCACAAGCTGTCAAGTCACGGCATTCCCTCCGACAACCCTGCTCTTGTACCCCAAATGAAATGCTCTCATAAATGAACATATTTCCTTCACCTTTCCTTGCTCATTTTTAGAGATCAAAAACATGATTCTCAGACCCCGGCATCAGAGGAATGGACTTCAGAGTTGAAGGTGCTGAAGATGCCAGAATCTTGTCATCTTGACAGGATAACTTATCCATGAAAGCATTTTCAGTGACAGGGGACTCTACTGCCTTATGTCTTTGGGGTGTTGATGTCTGCTGAACATTTGTTTCCTATCCCATTTGGCTGATTTGCCATATGGAAATAGGTGGGAGATTAGGAGTTACCAGTATTTTGGTCTTCCTGCTTTAACACCACAACACGGGATAATATAATTGTATATTTTAAATGATACACAGTCAAATAATTGGCTTTATTTCAAAAGCATTAGTGATTAAGCCAAATTCTCAGAATGTTTTGGGTATAACTCTAAAATTTTTTTTATTATTATTATTTTTCATTTAGAAAAGCATGTTGTAACCATACTGCAAGGGAACCCACACAGTTTTGTGGCAGGACTTCTAAAAGCGGAAAAACAAAATCTCAGAATGAAACTGTAATCCTTTAGATTTTTACTTTGCCAAAATAATAATATATCGTATAAGTTGGTGAGCAGCTTCCTATTAATTCTCTATTCTGATCCAAGTCTGATTTATGCTCTATGTCAGTGCAGATTCAGTGCAGATTTACAATGAAAATATTGTAATTCCTATAAGGATTACATGCTTGAGTTGGGGAATGAATGGTTTGATCTACAAGGAATCAATGGAAAGGCTAAATCCTTAAGACAATTTTGGTGGCATCATGTTAGTGATATCTATAGGGCTCTACCTATGTGTCACCTCTAATGGGGTTGTCCTTTCCTTCATAGCTTTAGACTGGGGGCAGTGGGGAAGGTTGTGGCCTGCTTGGTCTTTCCAAATGGCAGTTTTTGTTTTCGTTGCACCCAGCCAGTCAGCATCGTTTCCCTTACAAAATAGAAAAGTCTTCCCACAGCAATGACACCCTATTTATTTATTTAATCTCTTTAAAGAGTTAGGTCTAATGACTTTTTAATTTATAGGATATGAATCCTTTCCTTCTGTTCTTGTTACATTCATTAGACTTTTTTAATACACTTGACACATCTCCATATTTTGTATTCTCAGAGATCACTGACCACATTAAGGTACGTGTAGTGTGAATGAATGACCAGCTGTTATTCATCATCACAGAGCATCCATGCAAATGAAGCTTTGGAATTGCACACATTTGACATTTTTAGGTTTAGTTTTAGGTTTAGTGAAAGAAAAATAGCTGTCAGAAGCTATAAAGCTGAAGTATGAACACTGAAGAGAACCAACATTGCTCTAGGAAACCTCTGAAAGTGAATTTGAAGTGAAGTTTGGGCCATTTAGAAGGTAGGAAGGGCAACAGCTAAATATTGAAGAATAGTTTGGATTTGTTAATTTGATTTCCTGTGTTAAGGGTCAAATAGAAAAGTGCACTGAGATGTTCTTGCAGAGAATGCGAGTTTGGACAACCTGTGTCATCCCCATTAAGTGCTGTGGTATCGCCAGGCTTCAGGCACTGGTGCTTAGGGAAAGCTCAAGTTCTGAATCCGAGGCTCAAGGTGAACTAGAAATTTCCTGGGTGACTAATGACTTGTCTTAGAGGTCAAGGGCAGCCAGACACACAGACATAACCAGTTTGTAAAACATATGCCCAAGGCAATGTCCAGACAGACATAATATTGAAAGTTACTGTTCAGTGCTGCTAAGTATTTCCTCCGATGATGGAATAAAAATCTCCCTATTCATAAAGAACTGCTGCAAAAAAAGATACACAAAGTGTTTGGAAATCCCTCGACAAAGATTTTCACATGAGGTGATGATAAACAAACAAGATGTAATACCTAGCACGATAATACTTTTATAGGCCAAGTTTTATTAACAGCTTTGTGTTTCGACTCTGCCTGTTAGGAGAATCCTTTATCCCCCAGCCACTCACAGCAGATTTACTGTAAAATGTAGCTCGCTTTTTAATCAGAGTATGGGGAATGAAAGGAGACATATCCAAAAGAGTTAGTAGGTAACACTTGGTTTCTCTGAAGGCACGTTTATTGAATACTTGAGTTTGACTGGGAAGTCATGCTAAGTGGCTATCTTTGTTTTGCTGCTGATATATCAGGGTATCAGTCTCATTCACTAACACAAGCAATGTATTAGAGACCTTTTGTGTGGGGAGTAGAGACAAATTTTTTACTAGTTATAACTCTCAGATAAACCAAAGGATAATGTATTATTTAGGAATGGTGCAGCCAATCTTGGGTGTCCAGCTGATATCTGTGTAAGCGACTGTGCATGTGTCTGCGTACTCAGAGGTGTTATGGTCCTGTGCAAGATAACTTTATATATTTAAATAGGTTCTGATTTTCAGAAAGAGGACACTAGGAACTTCCTTGAGCTCATTTTTTTTAAAGGCATCTAAAAAAGGTAGAGAGATGAAATAGAATATTGAAAATGTACATCCTGATGCACTTTGTCAAGACTTTTAAGACTCATTTTGAAGGTTACAACTCATGGGTAAATCTATTAGTTAATTGACTAGAATTAGAATGGATTTCTTCTAAAATTGTATTTTGAAAACTTGAAATGTGTAAGAGTTAATTCTGCTGTTAAAAGACAGACTTTGAGGACATTCAGCATCTTTCTTGGATTCACGCTGTAGTTTAAGTAGGAACATATCTTTCAGTGTAATTCATTTGCTAAAGTAAGAGACTTGGGATTGCAAACCTTAGTTAACTTGGGTGAACTCCTAGATCAATTCATTTAAAATTCTTTCATAAAGACTTGCAGGTGCAACCTTACAAGGTAGTTCAGTGATGGTGCTGTGGGAAGTGAAAATGAGTCCTTCCTTGGAAGCACATGGTTAGTTTTGACGTGTATCATACTATGGGATTTGGCAACAGTTTGGAAGTGTTATTTAAGCCGTGCATATTGTAGGAAGAAATCAGCTGGTAGTTATCTGTGAGGGCACATCTTTTATCCAGAAATGAAGTGACAGATTATATTTACATTAAACTGAAATTTAATTTAAAAAGAAAAACACATTTGATGTTACTATTGTGAGGAGAGGTGGAAGTTTATGGAAATTCCAGATGTTATGGAAACAAATATTGCCTTTTAAGATTATTACTTCTATTATTTAATTTTTTTTTCTGGCACTGTGATATATGAAGAGTTTTGGTTACCATTATAAGAATTTTATAATGTAAATTACAGAGACAGGGCAATAAATCATTGAAGCACAATATAATATGCAGAGAATAATATATGATAAGGAGGCTGTACAAATTTTGCAAACTGACTTTTCCTTTGACTAAAGCTGCAGTGCATGATGGTAGAATAAATGGTAACTACCTTAATGCTAATTTGTAATTTACTTTATTTTTACATAGCTTTAACTTAATGTGTGACAGATTTTTTATTTTTGTTATTATGCTAAACCCCAAATATGGGTAAACTGGCAGTAACATGTAAATATAGGAACTTATCTATAGGATAACACTAACGATCAGCTGTGAAGAGGTAAGAGTTTCTGAACTAGTGATAGGAACTGCAGCCTGTTCTTTGCGGCTAGAGTGGGCAGAAATTAAAATATATGCGAATAAAATTCCCTTCATCCAAACAGACTCAGAAATCAGATATCCTTCTCTATTATTTGCTGGCTGACTCCTGTATTCCATAAAATAAATTAACTTCTGGATAATCATTTTAAGAGAAAAACAGCTGATGGGCAATACAAGCACACTCAGTATTGGCCTTTTGAATATTCACACTGTTGACCTTTCCTGTCTCCTGATGTTGCCCCTTAGGTGACAGAGAAAGCCCATGTCTGTTGTAGTCATTGTGAACCTAATGCAACCACTGATAGGTTTTTTTTTTTTTTGCATTTCATATAAGTACTTATTTAATTTTGACAGGCAAATAATTTTATTTCTAGTTGTTTAAATTAAGTGATCCAGCACTATGCTTTGCATGTGGCCACCAGTAGCTAAGCAGATTCTCTAAAGCAGCGGGAAGGAATCATTCCATAAATGATATCCAGCTGCCCTGGGATGGTACCTGATGCAAATCTGCACTGGGTGAACACTTGAGGGCTAGTGTGAAACCAGCCTCTGCTGTACTCACAGGTAGAGGTGCAGTGTTTCACTGGCTTATTTTTTCTCTTTTCCTGTAATTGATGGCATCCAACCCATTTCTTGGGGACTCTTCACAGATAGTCATATCAATAGAATCTCCCATCACTTCATGAGCTAAATGCTTCCAAATACAGTCTTTCACTCCAGACCTTGTAGAAGAGATGAGGGTAGGCACAACTGTGAGCTACCATTCAGGCACAGTGGCAAACATACCCCAAGCAAGGTGGTGTATGGGAGGAACCCCACAGCACTCAGCAAACCCATGTCTGCTAGGATCCGCTCATGTACTCATGGGGATCAATTATCATCACTTTGGAATCCATTTACTTAGCAAAATTGCTTGCTTAAGGCTAAGGTGACAAATGCTCATAGCTAAAATCAGAATTCCATACAGTGGTCTAATAAGTATAAAAGATGGTTAAACGTTTGTCACTTGAAAGATAAAACAGGACGTCAAAATACGTTTTTTTAATTAAAAATACCTGTTTGTATCTCTATCTTAGTTTGACCATGCATCTGTAGGATTTGAAGCTGTGTGCTTTGGTATTGAGAAACTAAGTGGGATCTTACCTTTATATTACCAAAAACTACATCCCAGTTACTAAAACAATTTTGCTTTGACTAATAAATCCCTCTTGTAGATATGCTGGGGTTTGGAATGTATGCTGAAATACATGAGCATTTCAGACCAATAATAGCTCTCTACTTTCAGTCTCTTCCACAGTATTGGTTGTATGGGTGGGTAAAATGAGATCAATATGCTTGTGTTTAATAGTATGAGAAGTTAATATGGAAATCAACCCCTTACCCCTACCCTACTAGTAGTCTTGTAGATCTTTCTGCCTCTGGATAGTCCCAAGATGAATGAAATTGCTTTTTCTATTGAAAGCACTTGTCAATGATCACTTCAACCTGAATTTTCTGATAAGTTAGACGCATCTAATGACCTAAGGGTGGTAGACCAGACACATGACTACTCCTCCAACACATGACTACTCCTCCACCTTCTTTTTCCCATAATCTATTCTCAAAATTATTTCTCCTCCTGTTTTAGTAATCCAAATGATTTGGTCCATGAAATGAGAGGACAATACTCCTCCTCAGCCACATCTTTTTGTTGCTATACAGAACAACCCTGTAGCTGGCTGGCAGGAAATCTAGCAAAGCTCAGAGAGATGCCTTGTACTGGTGGAGTGTATCCAAACGGGAAAGAACTTGATTGACATTATGGGATGAAAGAGAGAGATCATGAGAAAATCAAATTACCAAGGAAAAGCAAAGCTCCCACATTGCATATGGATGCCTGCATTTTATATTTATACAGTAAATCTGTATGCTAGAGCTTTGTCTACAAGCTTTTATCTATGCTCTTTGTTGAAGTTACAAATTAAGTATCTTCAGCTAGTGCTTTATAGTAACAGTCTGACATGAAAGCTTGTTAAAACAGACATCACTTTGTAAACAAGCTATGTATAAAATAAATGATAAGGATTTGTGAATTACAACCCTCTCTTGGTGCTGAGGTTTTCTTTGGTGACATTAGAGACCGTGGCAGTGAATCCTGACTAGGTAGTGAAGTAACCAGATCTCAGCAGTAGCATTAGACTCGTATTACTGAAAGTGGGACTTCAAGAAAGGCGCACGGGGCCGGGCACCGTATTAGAATTAAGCATTCTTCATCCCAGCTTCCTGTTTCCCTCTCTTTTCTCATTTAAACTCCCCTGATTTATGAATGCAAAATGATTATGAGGTAATTAAAAACCAATGCAATGAAGGAGCATATGTAAAACAATGAGTAATAATTAATCAATGGCTGAGTGATATACCAATGCAGGCAGATTTTCCAGTACATTAACAAGTATATCTGTTAGATATATTTAATTATTAATCTCTGTAGGGGTTATAAGGTGATCACTGCTGGAAGAGATTTTATAAAGAATCTGATAGATCCAGAAAGAGAAGACAAATTGTGGTACTGTTTCCAGATAGTCTCCTGAGAGAAAGGCTGGGAACAATCTGGACTCATTTAAAGTATCTCAGTGGCAGTAATTTTCATATGGTTAAAAATATCTGGATAGATATGCAAATGGTGTGTCCTTTACTGTCATTGAAAGTTGCTGTGTGTTGGTTTCTTGGACTTTGGATTTCTCAGTCCTGAAGCTACAAAGTTGTAACTGCAGGAAAGGTAGCAGAGGGCAGTGTATGTGCTCCTGGTCTGTGGATAGGCTCTGAACAGCTCCTTCATTTGAGGGAGGATTGTGTAAGAGATAATGACAAACACTGTGAGCATCCACAGAAAACAGAAAATCCTTGTGTCTGTCTTGGAATTTGTGAGAGTTTCTGGCATTTTACAGGAGCGATGTAAATTAAGAAGTGGTTCATCTTAAATTCTTCACTTAAAAGGCAACTAGCTGGCTCACATGTCTGAGAAAGAGCTCACAATTTTTCTGGAGTCTGCCCTGCGGCAGACAGTGGCTGTTAGTTTCTCTTACAGCTCAGAGCTGAATCACTGAATTAGGGTGCTCAGGTCTGTGACAGCCTCTGCAGAGGAATGCAGCCTTCTCAGCAACTAACTTGGTTTTGATATTGTGCAGTCATAATATGTGAACTGAGAGAATAAATAGTGGTATATAAAAATATACTCTGAGCCAAATGTTCGTGTGTGCTGGTTTGTGTGTGCCCTATCAGATAAGGTCAAATCAAATAAGAATAGAAATTATATATTGTATGGACTACACAGAATTAACATTCTGTGAAAGCATTTTGATTAAAAAGGCCATTTGCAATTATGAATAGACAGAATTAAGTAAATGATTTCTTCCTTTCTACAGTTGGTACAGAACATGCACGCACTCGCACTTACCCCTGGAGAATGCCAGCAGATTCTGCTCGCGTCTTCCAGCAAGCTGTGCAAGCATATTGCCTATTGCCTGCATATTTGCTTTCTGAGCCTTTGTATTGTGAAAGTGTGAATGTGATATTTTCAAAAATACATTACTTATGACATGTTTGTGTAATATCTTTAGCAGTAGGGAGAACCCAATTATTCAGAGTGTTTAAAAAGAATGGCAATGAACCAGACTCTTAGGAATCAAGAATGGATCTGATGTAGATCCAAACTCATGATGAGCTTGAGAGGAACCTGCTTCTTGTAGCCCAGTTATCTCTATCAGGTGGGGTCCATAGCTCCTCGATTTGTAGGAAGTATTCAAAGCCAAACATACCTTTGTGCTTATAAATGCTCTGTAAATAACACGTAGGACTTAGAAAGCTGTATGAATTTAGTGAACACTGGTTTCATTGTATTTGATAGTTAATATTTTAAAGGAAGTACTAACCTGATCTGAAGCCATGTGAGCATTGGTGTGGTGCCCCCTCCGAACACCCAGACTGTGAAGAACACGACGAGTAGCGTTGTTGTAAACATCATTTGTTTGGGTTGGGATTCTGTGTCTCGAATCGCCAGCGCAAATGCTATTGCACCACGTAGACCTAAAAGAAATAGGCAAACAAACTTAATGTCATGGAGGAACAAAATTTATAAGTGAGGAAGGGTACTGGGGTAAAAATCCGTGTCCAAACAGGCTACCGTTTTGCCTGAAGCAATAGAAAATCTCAGCTCCTTAGTATCTTTGTGTGCGGTCACAAAAAAATCACTATTAATGCGCCCCGCCCCCCCCCGCAAAAAACAACCCACTGATTATTTTTTTTAAATAATGGTTTCAAGTATTTGAAAGGGGGATTCAAGAACTGTAGACTTTTTAGCTCTTAGTGCACTAAAATTATTATAATAACTGTAAAATTACAAATCTCCAAAACTCAACTAAACAGAAAAAGCTACAAAAGTTGAGAAAAACCTAACAGTGAGTTTAAAAAAAAGCCCCATAGGTAGTAATAAGCTAACTAAATAAGTCTTCACAGGGTGACACACACAAAAAGTATTTCTGGATCACAATATAATATACAGCTTTCATTTAGACATTTAAATTTTCTGTATTGTTTCCTTAAAAAAAAATTCTCACAGAGTAAGCGTAGAAAGCTACAGAGAGTGAAGTCATTACATATATACAATACACACAGAATCCAAAAGGTACCTTGCAAATATCAAGAGATTAAACCTAATAATTAAACCTCTTGTAAGGCACACACGGTTTATGCAGAATCATTTAATCAGCTGCTAAAAGCAGCTAGCTGGGAGTGGAACGCTGAGGGTCTTCACAAGCACTAAGCCAGAATGTGAAATATTTTGTATGGACGATGGACACGTTATCCACAGAAGAACACATGCAATTTATGCAAGCAAGCAGCCTATAGCTACAGCAGCTGAAATGGATCTGTGGCAGCATGTTTAATATCCCTGCTTTTATGAAAATCATTCAGAAGTCAACAAGTAGGCTTTCTCTTGCTTTGCTTTTATTTATCAGACACCTCTAGGGATGCTCATGGTTTACTGTTCTCTCACGCTCTGTTCTTTTTTAAACATGTATCTGTAGGAGAGAATGAGACACTGCTGAAGCTGTCTTTTTCTGTGGGTAACAGTGGTAATCTAGAGGACTAGCTTAGAAAAAAAATGCTTAAATTCTAGGTAGCTACAATTAGCTGCTTTTTATAAAGGCTGAGCATGTTCTGTAAGTGCTGAAGAACCACGGAGGGCAGCAGTGTTGGTGGCTAGCGTGCGGAGCATGCGCCAGCGCTGTGTAGATCCGGGGTTTGTGTTTCCCCAGCAGTTCTCTCATTTTTCTTTCTTACTTTCTCTTCTTTTTAGCTGATTTCTCTTCATATCTCTCTTCTTGGGTAGTCTCGCTTGGACACTCCCCACCACCATGTATATCTGAGTGCGCTTTGTAAGTGCCTGCCCAATAGCTGCCTGTGCACAGGTCGTCTTTTTGCGTTTCTTCTACATTTGTGTTTCACCCTTTCAGACTCTACTGCAAGATCTTATATTAATAGCAACTACCCCTGCAGCATTGTATCTCACAAACCTCTTGCTGAATGATTTATATATTGGAGAGAAGAGGAAAGTGTAAAAAGGGTAAACAGAGGCATTGGGAAGTCGAAGGTGCAATACTTTAAATTTGAAATATTGCTTGTTCTATTCCTGTGGCAGTGATGCTCAAATATCAAACATGTTACTGCCATTAATAAACCTATCCAGATCTATTCTTTCCTTTTCTATAAACTTTATTTTTATTTATATATATATATTTTTATTAGTAGTTAATAAAGACATCATAGTTAGTAAAGACATCATATTAGGGTCTTCACTGAAATGAGGCTTTTTTTCATGGAGCATAGACTCTTAGTATAGAGTGTTAGTTTCCTTATAATTTAAAACATAAATTATTTTTCATGTGAGAAATCTACTGGTCTGCTCATTTTAGCTGATGTTAAATTTAATTTGACAAACATAGGCTTCATTATAAAATAACAAATCTAACTTTGATCTATGATGGGCCTAGAAACATAGCAGAATTGGGATTTTATCAGGGATCATGATTAAACACAGTTGCAAAAGAGAATCCATCCTCCACAACGTGTTGTTAGAGGAGTGACATGAATAAAGAATATAATAAATCAAAATGCTACATAATCTACTTCCAGGCCTAACTTTTCTATGTTTCCTCATACATTTTAATACTCCTTCAGAAGTAGCACTCGTTGACTTCAGTGGAATTCTTGGCAGAGTAGTATATTCTCAAATGCTAATCAACGAAGTACTTGTGTGATCTTAATTGCTTTTTCTCCCCCCAGACTTTGTTATTCATGGTGACTGTGGCAGTAAAACTTAATTAAGACAATAATAAATACTGGATGTATTTGGAAATGACAAGGTTGAAAGCAATACCACCCCTAAATTCTCTATTTTCTACCTCTCTACTGTGTTATTAGGCTCGAGTGAGAGAAATCCAATTCTTGCATGACCTTCTATCTTCTAGAACTTGATGCTATAGGAATATATTGCTGCTATGAAGATGTGCTGCCAGCAATAAGCCCCTTCTTCCCAAGCTCAAATTCAGTGTCTTGTTTGTCTGTATGAGAACAGACTTTCTCTTCTGGCAGTCTTTGTTTCCTCTGTTTGTCACTCTACACAGTATGATCAGCTCATAAAAAAAAAATAAATCACTTGTGGTAACTGAGCACAAATCTTAATGCATGTTACAAGTATAATTACATGGAAAAATCCAAGTCTTACATGTGTTGTGAAGTTTGCAGCTGATAGAGTGAGAAGCAGTCACTTTCTTTGTTTCTCTAATTACATATTATGCCTTTTTATTGATTGAAAGTATTGTAAAGGCATCTTTTTTTTTTTCTCCACAAAACGAAGTATTTCTTTGAGAGCAGTTAAGTTACTTTTCTAACTATTTTAACATTTAAATTTTCGGAGCTTTCAGTACTGCCATTTTCAGTTCTCATCTGACAGACTGTACTGGAAACCTAATGTGCGAGAGTTCTCACCTTCAGCTATTGGCTTCAGGCTACTGCTAGTTATGTGGAGAATTAAATTTCACTGGAGAAAATGAGAACAGAAAAGTTAAAGAATAAGATATATTTTAAATTTTTAAATCTGTACTTTATCTGTAAGCAAAAACTGGACCAAGAAGCTAGATAATGAACAATACGAAGCTTTTGACTCCTAGACTTTTGATCAGAATCCAATTCATGTGGGTGCCTGGTCACAACCTTCTAGCTGAGTTAGTGATCTACATGTGCATTCTGCACTGCTAACAATTTGAGATGAGCAGGTGGCCTGAAAACCAGTTCCTAATGGATGTAGGCCATCATCTCTCCCTACTATATAGCTGTTATTAACTAAATTTTCATCAGCAGCTTTTACGAAGACCTGAATAGATACAGAAGTGAACTACTGTGTTCATGCTCTAGGGACATGGAGCTATTAAGACATAAATGAGATGTCCTGATGAGGAGTAATCCTGATGAGGAAGTTTGAAACATGGCCCGTTGTATTCTGCTTGTTATGTGGTTAAGTAGATCATTGTATCCAAACCGTCAATCAGAAACCTTTATTCACCAAAACTGGAGTAGATATTTCATACAGAAGCAAGAAAATGAAAGGAAATGCTGACTTCCTCATTTTAGGAAATGGTTTTATAAATGGCGTTGTGGGATCTGTATCTCTGTCTTTCAGTGACTAAATGTTCTCAGATTCTAAGCAAAAGAGTTTTTTTCTAACAAGGATTAGAAAGTCAAGTGGAAATATTTCTAGCTTGTGCATGTCCAAAAATACAATTTTGAGATGAGATTTAGCAGTTCAATGGATGATGCACAAATCAGAGTAGAACATGGCTCCCTCTCCTGGATTTTTTTTGGACTTGCAGTGCTAAACATAGTTAAAATCAGTAAAACCTTAAATTAGAAAGGCAAACATATCAGGCTGGAATATATGCAAAATAGTTTGTAGAATAAAAGTCTGATAGCCTCATGTTTCAAAGTATAACTGTTCTTGAAATTAAAAAGAACTGCCAAAGATCATATCTGACCTGTGAGTCCCTGTACATGAGCACACTGTCTAGTACATGTGCTACAAGTGCCTCTAAAACAACTCAAACTAAAATCAGAATATTCCCAAATTGCCACAGAAGTGTAGAGACAGATGATGGATTAAAAGATTATCTCCCTGGGTAACAGATCTCCAAATTAAGAATTAAAACTCAGCATAGTCTCATCAGAGCCACTCAAACAAATGGGCACATTCTCATCAGCTTCACTTCACCATGGAGCTATTTTAATTATACGTCAGTTGTTAAACGTGGACAGGAAAAAGTAGCAGAACAGGGCTTACCTGAAAACATCATCATGTGCTGAAAGTTCCTGGGAATCTTTTGTTTTCGACCCAAGTTCAAAAGGAAAGATAGCGGATATATGTTGCATGCTCTTGCTATGAAAACTGCTACCTAGAATGCAAGGTGTTAAGGAAGATGGTAGAGGGACTACTGACAATAAATAAAGCTAACATTATTTCTCCAAAGTTAGCTTAAAAGTATAATTAAAATACATATGAGATTATCTCATTTCATATTTTACATATCACATGAATGTCTCTGGCGCCAATTTCATTATAAAACTGCAGTGGCAGAGATTGTCTCCCCAGACATCCTGGTTTTAAATTCATCGTTACATATTCCACTTCAATCACTCTACTTCTCCTCATCACATTTGTATCACATGCGGTTTCATCTTCAGTCTTTCAGTAAAATGCCCGTCATCAATCGCAGAGATGGCATTATCTCCTTCAGCAGCAATTTGCAAAAGATAAATGTGCTTTTGGACATGATTACTTTCTTATTTCCTGACAATTTATATTGTCTATATCCTGCAGTCTTTGCTTTTCTTCTTTTTTTTTCTCTTGGGATGTTTTTAGAAAGAAGATCGTTATTACTGCTCTGTGGAACTATCACAAAAGTTTCCTTAATTAGAAACACAAAGCTATTTTAGATTAAAAAAAGACAATCGTGCCTCCTTACAGACCCTTTTAGCGAATTCCTTTTCGCCTTTGTTTTGTGACTTTTGGGGCTCCACTATGGCTCTAAGGGCCTTGGCATGCTCTGGACCGTAGCACTGGGGATGTCCTTGAGAAGCAGCGTGTGGATGCATCATCCCTGCAGGGCCAGGAGCTGCTAAAAGCTCCCGTGGCCCGGGGATGACTCGCACATCAGCTGTGCTCGCTTCTCCTGTGTGGTATGTGCCTGTGTTCTCTGGTCCGGTGCAACCTGCGAGCCTGTTGGCCCCTACTGAGAGGCTGTGGGACACGCAGGGCTCTGCTCCCGCTGGGGTGTCGAGCGCTGCTCTCGCTGAGCTGTCCTCCCCGCGAGAGGAACACGAGCAGGAGCAGGAGCACGAGCAGGTTTGGCTGGGCTGTGCGGGGCTGCTGGCGGGCGATCTCGGGGTCCGCTCTGGCCTCTGGAACAGTCCGTAGCCAAGGGAGCTGTGGTGCAGCTCTTCTTCTCTTGGAAATTGCATGTAAAAATTACTGTGGGGGAACTAAGGTCCCAACTTTCAAAGCTACTACGGTTCATCAAAAAGTGATAAGCAGAGGGCTGCTGCTCTGAGCCAAAAAAAAAAATCAGTGTGAACTGTCAGAATAATAAAAATGATAGTGCTGTACAAGCAAGCAATAGGCTTTGCTGGGAAAACTGGCAGAATTAGAAACAGTCTCTGTTTCCTACCCAGCTCTGAGGCACTCTGGATGACATAAATAATTCCACTATACTCTAGAGATACAGAATACAAAGCAGGTAAGCCTTGCACAGTGCAGGACTGTTTGCTTCTTAAGCACTTAATAACGTTCACATTGCTCTGGGAGACTCCTGCTTACAGCACATGTCTATTTGAGGCAGCTCCACAGTTTGTAGGTCTGCTCTGGCTCTGGACAGGCAAAAAGATTTTCTGCACCTGCAGATGTCTGCACAGATGTGCCCCAACACACATCCCAATTTCACATCTCAAAACAATATCAAGGCCAGTGGCAGAAATTCCCCATGTGGTTTAAAGCTATTTGCTGTCCAGTGTATCTGCAAAAATCTGGCAGCTGCCAAGAGAGCAGTCGCTCACATGCACTGAGCCAGATGTTGACATACGTGTAACGCAGACGGTTGTCTCTGGACCTGACAAAGAATTGATTTTTAGCATTTAAGAAACTGATGGATTTTCTCATTCAATTTTGCTCACATGGAGCACACATTCATTTTACCCATATGTAAAAATATATACGCACCCGTACATGCATAGTTATTCAAAGCAAAGGATACGAATGCACCAAATATAAACAGCGCATTGAAGATATGATTTTGGAACGTGAATAGTGCGAGTCCCATGTAGCAGAAGATGACATTCTCAGCCAGAAAATTCATGAACTCGAACAACTTGAACAAGACAGAAAGAACATAGTTATGCCTCGTGCCTGGAACTAACTTCTGTTCATCACATAATTAATCAAAACTGTCAGCTTGGAATGCAGGACTGCTTAGTTAAGAGATCATAGTTTTAAAATTCATTTTAAAAATAGAGATTCATTTTATTATACAGTGTATGTGGTGCATTTGATATTGCTTTTAGCTTTAAAATCACAGTTACTTGCATATTTTTTCCTATTTGCATTTGAAAGCTTGACACAGACAACTGGTAGAATATAGGGAGAGCAAGTAAGTTACACAAGCCACAATACCAACTGCAAGGAAGTTGAGGATGAACTGAACTTCACTCATGTTTATACAGATGAGTCAGGGATATTGATCAGATCCTGATTATCCAAGTAAGTTAGCACAAAATAGTGATGGGAATGTGCTCCTGCCAGAGAGGAAATATTTCCTAAGTGGATTTTTTTATGAACCTGTGCCTTTAAAGTCTGTATACATATATATATATATATATATTTAATAATCCTACAGATTCTTATTGCCCTATATGAAAATCAAGTACTGATTTCAAATGAATCTATTTAAATACCATTTAAACATATTATAAAGTATGCCTGGGCTATGCCATTATGAAAGGACTTCTGTGAATAGAACAACTAAAACCAAAACATCCATTTGCCTTGAAGGGATGGTCTTGATTGCATTTGTAGATTATTATATAAAAAGTAATATAAAACCCAAATTTTCATATTAGTCACACCTGGAAGAAAATCAATCATTGCTACCAAGTAAGGCAAAGAGAAAGACTTTACTCTTCTGAAGTCGCTTCTGGGCTCAGGAGTCTATGCTAACAAGTCCTATTACAGAATTAGGGCCTAATTTTGTCAAGTCTGTCTCCAAACAGTCATAAATCGCTCTATGGGGAATGTTACTATGGAGATATTTCTCTTCATCTTCTGTGGGGCTTATATATTTTTTGTAATATGTTTGTGCTAAAAATACCCAATAACAGTCACTAAGATCTAACAAAGGAAAAATGAGAGCTGTCAGAAACATTATTTAAAACAAATTTCCAAGCAGAATGACAAAACACTCAGCAGCAGTTCAGGGGAAGATATTTTGGGCCCCGTGGCAGCACCCTCACTTATCCCCAGCACCCTTCATGGTCTCTGTAATGTGCTGCATTGCTGAAGAGCAAAACATAGAACAAAGCACAGAAATGTGCATTTTAGAAGACTTAAATTTTATAATGAGAGAAATCAGATCTCAAACCAGATTCAAATTACGGCATTGTTGACCCATAGCAATCCCTATGATAACTCTTGGCGTTTCCATTCTGGGAGCAAACGCGACGCCACTTCTTTGCTGGAATGTCACGCGACCTGTTTTCTTAACCACTTGAACAGTCTGTCATGAACATCAGGGCATGGTTTTATATATATATATGCACATACGTATACATGTTTACACGTGATACATTAATCTATTTTGCGGAAAGGACACTACTATAAGGAATCGCAGATACTTTAGATATTTGGGTAAGATAAAAGTATTCCATAGTTTTAAAACTGAATGATGCTTCACTCTTCAGTAAAGTGTGTCTATTTTTGACTCAATTTTAAAAATCTGGAGCTATATTTTTTTTTTCTTTTGTCCAAGCTGTTTATTGACCTGTATTTTTGAAGAAAAATAGACCTTGCTCTATCATTCCTTTGTTGTATGCTTTTTCTTGGTAGCCTTTAAGAGTAAACCCAAGCTCTTGACTCTTCCCTGAAGTGTTTTCCTGACATTACTGCTTTTAGACTTCTCACCCCTTGCCCCCTGGCAGTTTGGCCAGGATGCAGCCTTTTTGTCTGCCTTACAAATGCAGTTGTAAATGCTTGATTGTTGTCCGTGTATTCTCGTCAACATGAGCACTTGGCTTATATGGCCAGTATTTTCAGTGCAACCAACACAGGCTTATTCGTTTGCTTTAAAGAATATGTGACACTTTCTAGCCATGTCATCTGTATTAAATACATGCAACACGATAATCTCTTGTATTTTTCTGTGAATACAGCGGCTGAACTGTGCTTTTTTTTCTTTTTTTCCCTCCCCCCCCCTTTTTTTTTCCTACTTATCTCTAATTTCTCAGTATTTTGATCTTTCAGTATCAGAACACTACCCACTTGCTGGAAGATTAAATCCAAACCAGTTTATTTCCTTTGTATAGCAAAAATCCAGGTTCTATTTCAAGAGCCAATTTAGAATAGACTCTTTCTTATTGCAATCACAATCCTGACTTGGTCTCTGATGAGGCATTTCTCTCCTTAGAGAGGCCAGGCTAGCTTGTCAGCCTCATTCATTCACATCGTATGCATCCTTTCTCTCTCTCTTTTTTTTTTAAAAAAAAATATTACTCATATGTTGCATTTATTCATGAAGTGCAGCCAATCAAAATTCTCACCCTTTCTTAAAAGATATATTAAAAATGTCAGGTGCTTCAAAAGCAGCTATTATCACAAATAAAACTATATCTAAGCATCTTTCCCTGGAACACAGCACTGATAGATATAATGTAAAACTCATCCGCCCTCCTCGAGGTTTCCCAAGAGTTTCAGTTCCTTCACCTTTTTAATCCATGTGTTCAGCATATGTTTTATTAGATTTTTTTTCATTTTCTGAGTTTTGTTCAGTAGTTATACAGAGCTCATGAAGATACTCTATCTATCAGTGTTGTGTAGCTTAAGTCCCATGAAAACAAAACTGTTTATTGTAAGGGGTTCCTGTGAGAGCCCCTAACTAACCTCTTTTTAGTGTAAATGAAGCTAGCTTTGAAGTGCTCATATCCAGCCATTAGTTTTCCTAAGTCTGTCAGGAAATAATACTAGAGACCATTTTAATGTATACTAGTAATATCACTGTTTTGTATTAAACCTAAAAATCTCATTTGTAGTCTGCCCTTTCTACATCTTCACAAAGTCTACGAATGTATTAAAGGTTCTAAAGTAAAAATTCTAATGAATCACTAATATTAATCTGAAGGAATTTTAACACACTCAGAGTAAAGTTTTGCCAGATACCTTTTTTTTTAATATTATTTACTACAGGGTTAATGCAGAACCAACTCATGTATTTAGTTTAGGTGTTAGCTCTGTTATTTACTGGTATTTGCTGTTTTATTTCTCTTAAAGAGTAAATATTACAAAAGATTGTTATTAAAAATACCTATTAAAATTGATAAAATATTTATATAAAAACTCATCCTTCACCAAATATGCCTAGGCTTTATGTTATTCTTAACTTTGTAAATACTGAGAGGGATGTGTAAAATATTAGTTTAAAGTTGGGACATTCCTCCGGGATATGTCACTTGCAGATCAGTTCATACAGGCAGAGGACAGAATAAAAGTGAGTTACCCACAGCTGGAGCCTTGCTGTAACCACTAAGGTTTATCTTCTACAAGTAATTAAGTCAAGTGAAACACATAATAAAAAAACTGTATTACTTTTATCTTTTGAGCAAGAAAAGGCATTTTTAAAATTTTTTCTCTTCTTCTCCTTTCTCTCCCTCGCCCCACAGTTAGAATCAGGCCAGATAGGGAAACAAGCTACCCCAAAGGGATTTTTCATGTTGTCCCATTTCTATAGAAAAAATTAATTTCCCTCTGAGTGTTAGGAAGACTATCTGGCTAAGCTGCAGTCTCCGCTGCAGTAAAATACAATCTAAAAGAGAAAATGAGCATATTTTATACCACAGTCTCCTTGTGATTGAGGAGAAGAAAAATGTAATGTTTCTCAAATCCCAGCGTTTTTAAATAGCATTCTTTTACCTCACTTCACTTCAAAAACTTCTCTTTAGGAAAGCTCTATAACTTTTATTCACTAACTGTTTTGACCTGATCAATATTCTATTCTTTCAGTTAATTTAATTAATGGAAGTCATCCATGTCTACCTGCAAGCCCTCTCTAGTTGCATTGATTTTGTGAGCAACATGTAGGAATGCTGCCTGTCTAGGGGTTACATCTTTGTGCGAGAGCCAATTTCACATGCTTTGCCACACAGCTAACAAAGAAGACTTTGACACTTTAAAATATTTTAAGCACTTTTAATATCTCTTCCTGGTAAAAGAAGAGTAGTACTGTTATTGATGTAATCCAGTTGTCTGTAAAGTTTCAATGAACTAATATATATTTATCTTTGTGTTTCTCGTTTGTGTTAGAGACATTTCTGCTGATGCTTCAAGAAAAAAAAGCACCAAATCAATCTCATCTTCCTCTTTTCATCTATTTCAAGTGCTTTTTTCTGTTACTTGCCATCACATCCCTAACCTCAAGCGATCAATTCAATTTCTAAGGAGGACAAATACAATTTATTCTGTTTCAATATGCTGAGAGGACATATTCTCTAATATTAATTCTTCAAGCAAGTTCAAAAAACAATTTTCCTTCCATGCCAATTTTGGGAGTTTGAAAGAAATTCACTTAGTCTTTGAAACATTAGGAGCTAGTGCAATATGAGACCCTTTGGTCTATCAGAGAAAATGAAGTCTATGGTGTCTTTTAAGTCAAATTGCATGTTTTCTGGCAAGAAGCAAAGCTGTAAGAAATTATCTCTTGCTCACCATTGTTTGCTTTTCATCCCATTGCAAATCCAATATACTTCAGGACAACATCTGTTTGCTCTCTTTGAATCTGTTCTACAGAAATTGTTGTGTTGTAGGGTTGATTCACCCATGTTGGTATCTCTTTTTACAGTCTTTTTTTTCTGTGAAAAACCTTAGAAGAGCTTTAAGAACCACAAATCAGAAAAGATGCACTTTCCTAATGTAGAAAAATGGAGAAGTATTTGCTTGGGTTTTCCTGATGACATGATGCTTTGCTTTTTATTCAGTGCTTACTCTAAGATAAAAAGATACCTATAAAATCACTTTACTTTCTGGGGGGGGTGGATAATTGTACAGGGTCTTCCATATATGTGTTGTTTTATTGTAAGTCTGTTAAGAGATGATCTGAGGGTAAAGGACCCAAAGCCTTACCCCGTTCTAGTGTAGGGAGAGTGCACAGTCCAAGAACTGGTGCTGAACATCAGTAGTTCTCGACTATGTTGAATTCTATTTATTATTCTTAGAGACTTATTGTTCACAAGACAACTCTTAAATACTCTATCCTGGTGGAATGTTATCCTATGTTGATATTTTGTAGTGTGATTTAGAATTTCTGTAGCAGGATATATGGAATCAGTGGGACTACTAACCTGCTTTTACACAGCAGAGTTTGGGGAGGTGGCTTGGATATTTTTGTTTGTTTGTTTTGTTTTTAGGAAGATCCTTAATCAGTTTCCCTGTCTCTCTATATGAGATATGTTCAGGAATCAATGATCCACTTGAGTAAAAAATGAGAAACCTGGAGGATGTGCTTTACAAGGTTATCCTATAATCAGGGTTAAGGGAAGAGGTTGGCTCTTTACATAGACACACCGGAAAGCTGGGGACAAGCAGCTAGCTAATGACAGGAAGGAGAAATCCTTCAGAGTTTGCTCTTCAAACCCCTGTGACAAGATCAAAACAGACACAATAGCGGTTGTGGCTGGAGTAAAATTACACGATCTGCACAGAGCCATGAAGGAGCATCTTGATTCTGCACTGCTCACACAAACCCGCTCCGTTTGACTCTGCACACGTGAAGATGTGTGACGTTTACCAGTCTCATTTGTGATTCAGCACTGCTTTCAAGGAAAAGGCAGTATACGTCTCCCTTTGAAATTCCACCATGTAGTTCTCTTTGCCAGTGAAAACGTGGCCCGTAGGTTTTAATTCCAGCTGGTATATGTTAGCTGACTGGTGGCATCTGCCACTGTGCTGTAAAGAGCAAACTATGACCTTAACAAAGAACTTATTAATATTTAAAGAAAACATTTAATGTTTAAACAGATTATAAAACCTTTAATGAGATGGTCTGGAAACTAGTTTGCATATGGCATTATAAACTGGATATACGGATGAGGTTTCTGTTTGAGGACACCCAGTATTTTTAGAGTTATTCTGAGGATAGCAATGTTTCTGATACAACAGTGATTCTCTTTTCTTTGCTGTAACAAACAAAAGATTTTAAAATTATGCTTATTATTATTATTTTTTATGTTTTATCCATCTGGTAGCACACAACTTAATAAATAAATAAATAAAGGAAACAAAGTATTTCCACAGAATTTTAAAGGAAATTCCATGTAAAGGACTGCAGATGAACATTGTTTTAGTGTGGTTAAGTAATCGGTAACATCAGTCAGATAATGAGTCATTTTGCTGAGAAATTAAGATTGAATGACGTGATAGTATAATTGCTTTTACAGAAATCAAGAATTTCAGGTGCTATAGTGACTCTCCCTGTCAGCCCCACACAGTAAGCAGCTTTGGCTTTCTTTATAGCATTATGCTGTTCTAGGGGGTTCTGTACGATCTTACAGTACATCTGGTCAAACAATGCGCCTGGCGTATTTCCAACCTCCAGCATTTTCTGGTAAACACCAAAAATAACTCTGTAGAGTTCTGGAATTCATTGTATGCTTCCTGTTAATTCCAATCCATTTCAAATGTAATAATTACTGCAAGCATTACACATGCGGTGCATATTCAATTGGAGCTAAAAGGGCAATTTATAAATGAGAGCAACCTGTTTGCAACCACTGCGTTGGCTCCTGAATCCTGTAGAGATGCATTGAGTTAGCCAGCTCTGAAGGGGCAGCTCAGGAGGAGGTGGCTTTGGCAACCTGCCCGAGGAGTGCCCTGAGCCCCAGGAGGCCAACTTGGAAATTAGGAGAGAAATTGTAGGACGAGGGTTATCAGAAGTTATCAGAAATTCCTGCCTGCAGTTTCAGATACCTGCTCTTAATAACTAGGGGCTAAAAGTTGCCCTGTCTATTTCCAAACTTGGTTGGATCTGCAGAGGGGAGAGTGAACATGTCTCTGGCCTCATCTCAGGTCACACTGAATGGCTGCAGAACAAGGACTTTGACATAGGCCTTGTCTCACCAAAACATGGGCTTCCTTTGTAATGCAGCTTGTTTTCAAGAAGTCTGGCTACAACACGAACAAAAATGTACTAATACTGATCCACTGGGGATAAATTGTCCCAAGATCCCATTTTATTTCCTCATTCTTTTACAAGAAGCTGCTTCTTTTTTAGACCTTTGTAGTGACTGCTGCGATTTGGTCACCTGCACTCTTTCCTCAGGAACAGTGCCTGCAGTCCCAGCCTTTATTGCTTTTGAGAATATTGGTGGATTCAAGGAGGCTGGAAATTAGTTTTTTTTTGTGTTCACTTGTGGAAAGGATATCATGAGAGGACAGTATCTATCACAGCAAACTTCTACCTTTAGTCCCCATTTAAAAGGAAGAAAGTGTTATGAGAAACCCCAGAAGAGAATGCACCCAAGGACATGTTTTCGCTGTTGTCGCTGGAAGGTACAGACAAAACAGCAGATGTTCCTGGGACATCATGAAAGAATATGGAAAAAAAACAGCAAAGAGCAGTTGAAGACAAAGACTGTATCTTCAAAGAACTGTCTGGAACTGGGCAGTAGGACCAAAACAGGGCCTCTGAGCCAAAATAGGGCCCTATATGGAAGTGAGTTCCAGGATGACCCAGTGAGATGACCACCAGGGGGGTCTCAAAAGCCCATCAGAGTCCACCAAAGGGGCAGAGGGCACACGTGCATGAGGGTGGGGTATATTGTAATTAGTCTGGGAAATAGACTCAATATGTGTGATTAGTCCTAGAGCTTAATGCATATGTAGATTAGAGAAATAAAAGTTTTAGCAAGCACACCTTAGAGCGTGCATGAGAGGTGGAGCTATCCCCCATGCACCCAGCGCTGCAATAAAGTGAATGCTGCTGCTTAATACTACATTGGTATTAAGAGGTTTATTCCCAGTTTTCGGTGACAAAAGCACTTCATGCTTACCATGTGTTTCATGGTAGTTGGGAATTCTTACTCTCTTGGAGCCTGTGGTCAAGCATCTTATTGGGTTTAATGTATACTTTTTCAGAGTGCTAGACCTAAGTGCTAAGTATTAGTTAAACAGAATTTTCAACCTGTATTAGAAACAGCATTAAGTATTTCACCCTATTTTGGTACAGGCTGAGTACCATTTTCAACCAATGGTACTCAGCTAGTACCAGAAGCCAGTGAAAAATTCTAGTAAGAAATTCTCCTAAAGGTCCTATAACTGTGCTGTGCTGGAAAACAGATTCCTCCTGCGCGATGCTTATGGCCATCTTGTTTCAAATATAACTTTCTTTTATCTTAGTCTTTCTCTATGACAATCATTTATGTGGAAAAAATCAATCTCTTGCAGTGCCTTTCTTGTGCAGAGCTCCTGGGCAAATCACAACAACTTCAGATAAGTTACTCATAGCAGAAGGGCCCACATTATGGGCTTGTATTTTATGGTCATTGTTGTTTTGCTAATTAATAAGGACAATTTGCTATATGTAGAGACTAAGTCTAGGAATAATCTCTAATTTTTAAAAATCAGGACAGAGAATTGTAAGTGCCATTAAATCCCAGCATTCTGTGGTCTTTTTTTCCCCCAGAAGTGTAAACTAATTAAGTGGTCTAATGTCTGATAACAGAGAGTAGTTGGCAGTTAGAGATAAATTCGTGCAGGTTGTATGCTATAGAGGTATGCCTGTCTCTAGTACTTTGCTTTTAAACATGCCTATAAATAGCAGGACCAAACCCATAGGGTGCCCTGTGTGACCGTGGAGGGTTTTAGATGCTTTTCACTAAAACTGTTTCACTTTGTGTGGTTTCTGCCTCTGACCTTCTGGCGTTGCTTCTCCCAGTTGCAATGTGGGTGCTTAGCATCTGGAGTGGGACCCCTCCAAGCAGCAGGTTCATGTAGTTTTGTTAGTGGTACCTAGACCCTCTGTCTGGTCTCTCCCCTTCTCTCTCCACAAATATAAAAACTGTAGCCAGGGTTCCTAGTATGGGCTTTTAACAGCGGTTACAAAGGCAGGAGAAAACATACTGCCACTGGACCAAACCTAACAGTACCTGTTTTTACTTCTTAGAGAAAAAATGACTGATGGAATAATCCTATAAGATGCTCATTGTACCGTGGGTGTAGAGAAGGGAGATGCGTTCTTTCTGTTCTGAGTGCAGGTCTGCTTTTCTGTAACTTGTTTACAGAGATGTTTAGGCCATCAGAAATGCAGTGGAATGACTGAATTGACTTTTGCTGTGTCTTTGCCTTCAGGCCTAGAGTACCTTTTCTTTCATTATTTCCTCTCAAATGTTGTTTGATATTTGGGACCCTCTGCTTTGATTCACTGAATCCGCCTGCCCTGCTCTGTAGTTATGGATGGAAGAGCATCATGTTTCAAGATGCTCTTTTATGATAGGTATTCAAGGCGCTATAATGATTTGATTTGCATTTTTGGGGTAGAATTTAAAAATATTTTTCATGACTGTTTCCATTTGATTCAATTCATATGGTAAACTAACATTAAAGAATATGCTTATAAACACAAAACTTTCACCCTAAAATTTTGCTCTAATACAAATCAATTTGTGATGTAGCAATTGGCTGACTCCCTTGCCTGTTTACAGGAAGAAAAATATATAGCTATTTTACAAAGGAGTTAGGCAAGTTTGAAAATTTGAAGTATTTTCCATGGATTTCCTGGAGACAGCTGCTGCTCTTCTGCAAGGTAATGACATTTAATAGTCAGAGATAATCATGTCTGGATTACATTGTGGATATTAAAATATGATGCAGTCAGTACGACGACCTTCAGTGAGACCAGTCTTCAGTACTACATCCATTAGTAAGACGTGCTCGATGTGAACTCTCAGTCCTTCAATGTAAGTTGATTTGCTCAAGCACTCCTAGTAGGACTATGAACCTCTGTAAAGGTACACCCTGGCTACACAGCACTGGGTTCTCTTGTTTTACCCTTATCCTGTTCTAAAGCTTCTACAACAACACACTGGTGAATGGCGGCAGAAAACTTTATATGGCATCTTGTAGGTCGATACTGCACTCAGTGCAGCTCAACATTCAGAGCAGAAGCTTTTTCTCTGTGAAGTGGGTATTCCCCCTGACTTTGCTGTCAGGAACAGCAAAATATGTGGGTAACCATTTACCTAGTAATGTGTTTAGAAGGACCATTGCAGCTAACTTCAGAAGACAACCTGTAGGAGCTTGTTAGTGTAAGTATTGCAGAGATGGCTGCATAAACCAGCGTTAGACTTGTAGAATGAATGGTGACAAGCAGGGCAGTACCTAACATACCCTCTTCCTGGCTGGATGCCTTCCCTGTTCCTACTGAATTTCCCTGATCCTGCTTCCATAGGAAGTGCATTTCAGGATACAATCCCCAATTCATAACTTGCTGGCACGGTATTTTGCCTAAAAGCAGTGTACTCCATCCCTTGGCACGTTGATGCAAGGGGAGGTATCGCCCTGTTCCCAAAGGGTTATGTGTTTTTATTTATTTATTTATTTATTTATTTTATTGTGGCTGTTAGTGAGGAATGTCTTTTCTTCTTCCAGGAAATACAGTACCATCCATGCACCCCTTTCCAGAGCTGACCTGTAGCAATTTAGAGACTGTCCACTTTCAACAAACCAGTGACTTCTGTTTATCTAGATGCATCCTGCTCGGCCACTGACTTAGCTGTAGCTGAGCAGATCAACCCGACCCAGCTGTACAGCTGAAGTGCCGAGTGTAAAGTCTGGACTATAATGTGCCAAGTTTTAGAAGCAACTGCTGTTTGCCTGCAGCATAACTTGAGGTTACACTTGTACCTGTAAATAATGCACAGAATCAAGTAACTTTCAATCAGATCTTAGCAGTTACATCTTCACTAAAGATATATTGGATAAATTAAACCTTAAATGTACCAAACTCAGGGACACTTTATTGCTCTAACCTTGTCACCACTGAAGGCAGTGGCAATTTTAATGTTAAAATCACTGTGGCCATAGTAAGGTCAGTGAGGATGACTTAAGAATTTTACCATAAAACTTCACTATTCATGTTAGAAACAAACAACAATAACACGGAGAGGGAACACATAAATATTTAGTCAAACTTTGGTTAGCTGGATTGGGTGAAACCTCTTTAAAATCTTCCTTTTCTTTAATTTTTATGTTAATCTTTTTTTCTGGCAGTGTTAAAATAATCTGCCATTTGTGACAAGACTTGTATTACTTTAGAGTTTCAGATTCTCTAAGTTTCAAGTTCCTAAAATGTCATATATCTCCTTTCTTGAATGGATAATAGCGATCGGATAGATAATAGAGCATATATTAGAACTAATATTCATGTGGCATCTTTCAATTGAGAAATTTTCATTTAAGAACCTTAGATAAGTTTTCATTCTGTATAATATCTGAAGGAAAATCTAAGAGAACTTCTTTTTCCTTACATGTGCTCTTAGGAGAAATGATGAGGAATTATGAGAATTATAGAACTCGACATAATGGTCAGTGAATCCTAATACTCTCATTGTATTGCGTACGGAATTTTATTATCAGTTATGAAATTTTAATGGCTGGTAAATAATATAAAGAAAATTATGTAAAGCAGAAAAGAAAATAAAGACAAGTAACAATTTCACAAAGTTCACTTAGCTTTAAATCTAATTTCATACGTATTTCTGGCCTTTATCTTCATCCTTAATTCACTTGTCAATGTGCATTACAGCTCATGAATCTTATTGAAAGATCTATCATATTGTAACAGAATATATTGACTGTTTTGGAATAATTCTATAAATGAATTGAAAAGCCATTGATTTTGGTCAGTAGTGAGTAATAAAAATGACTTAAATTGGGAGTAAAGCCGTCTTTGTTTTAGAATCCGAAAGAGCAACAATATTCATTTAAAATGCTATAAAGTCATAGATGATTATGAGAATGCCAAGTGGCTTGGTGGATTTTGCTTCAAGAGAAGGAAAGAGGCAGTGCAGATCTCACTGAAACAGCTGCATATGGAAGGGTAATCTATGGATTAGAAAATCAGTTAGAAGAATTCAAAGTAAGTTGGAAACAATTTTTGAACCATATCGTAAGGGAGACTGGGGATTAAGATTTTACTGGGGAAAGGAAAAACAATAGAAGAGGTGCATAAAACTTTTAAGTCAGTAGGAAAATAAAGAATGCTTTTTCTGTGTGTTCAAGGTTAGATTCCGTTTATTTTCGCTAATTTATTAAGAACGTTCGAATGGGAGGGAGTAAATGACAGACCAAGAACAAAAAAGTTGCTTGTATTTACATTAAATGTTAGTTAATTCTATAGTTGAAAAGATCTGTATATACTTATAAATACCATGGCCTTTCTCTTTCTCTCACACTTTTTAAATAGTGCTTACAAATTACTCTTGTAATCCTATAGGAAATTCAGGAATAAAGTAACTAAGCCTACATGTTACTAAATCATGCAGATGTGTGCCTGATAAGAGTCTGGTATTCAAATCGTAATGGCTATATGAAAGGATGGAAACAGCACATGCAATTGAGTATTTCTGCAAAATAGAAACAATTCTATAGTTGATACACGTGATACACTTCTGATAGTGTTCAGGGGCCCTATCCTCTCTTGGAATACTGTTGGAAAGCACCTGCCTTTGCTGGGTTGAAGAGCAGCAGGGGGAGGACCTACTGCTCATTGGCTAGCATTTTAGTCTGGGAGTTCAAACCAGAAACTTTTCATTTAAAACTTTTGAGACGCTGACAGTGGAGCTGAGTAATTTTTGTCTTGATCTGTTTTTAATGTAAAATTTGAATTTTTGATTAAATTTAAATATGCAAGAAATTACAAAATTTTGTACGTAAAAATCTTCATTTATCTGAAATATATTTAACTGAGGAGCTGCAGAAAAGGTACCAGATTTTATCATGAAAATTATAGTCTTGGACCACATGTTCCCATTTTGCTTTAGGAGACAGATTTTCTATGACCTGGGGTTCTTGGGGTGTATGAGGGAAGAAAATTGTGCATTTATATGATTTTTCATAGGAGCCAGTTAGTGGCTAGGTAGCATAAGGTTATTTCCTGTGCTGAAACATGATTTCAACACTGCAATGTCACAATTCCTGTACTGAGACTCATGTTTTCCAAAATATTTACAATTACAATACTCACCTCTTTAAGTTAAAAACAGAAAATTAAAATTTTATTGTGTCAAAACTTTAAAGGAAAAAAAACCCCTCTCTGACTGTGTCAGACTTTTGATGAGGTAGAAATTAAATGATTTCATTGCTCCAGGCTGTGGGCTGCCTCGAGCAGTTTGTAGACCCCATTTGCAAACATGCATATGGGTCTATATCTCAGGCTATTTCTTTCAAATTTAGAAGAGTTCTTGCATTTTTTTAATTTTGCAGCTTTTTTGTACAGAAGCTGACATAAATTATCACCTCTTTACCTTTCACCTCCTGGACCGACATTTCAGGTCTCTTGGGAAGGACAGATTATTATAGTTGTTTATCCAGAAAATTGTTAATGTTTTCCTGGCAAAATCTGCAGTCTTTCCCCAGAACAATACATAAACTCATCCTTTGCATTAAGGAAATCCCACCCAGTTATATTCCTCTACAAATTCATTACAGCAGCTGAGGAAACAAAGCCAGTTATTTCCATTCCCTACCTGTTTCGTCCTCATTTTGGAATCTGGCGACAGGTTGTTGTAGGTGTAATGGGCCTGTGTGACGCCGCAGAAAAGGACTGCGACAATCCCTGCAATGCAAAGCAAAGCCGGAGTCAGCTGGAAGGAAAAAACAGGGTTGGCTGTAAAGCAAAGCTGGAGTTCGCTGCTTATGACTTCTTCCTTAAGTTTGACAGAGGGCTGCATAAAAGAGCTCATTAGACTATGTGTTAGATGTGTTTTATAGAGCTTATTGCAAACAAACTAGTTGTTGTTGTTGTTAAGTTTTCAAAAAATCATAGAGATTTGGTCTCTCCTAACTCTCCATCGCGTTTTGTAGCATTTCCACTCCTGCGTGTTTGTCCCAAGTGTGTAGCACGGTCTGTCTGAGTTAATACATGGGAACATCTGATCATAGTCTGATGGATAATTAACCAAGATTATAACATAACTGTCATGTAAAGAACTGCCAACTACAGAAATATTCTGGCAGCAACTGAATAAGAAAGGGAGAAACAGCGATGCTTTTATTACGTGGGGGGTTTGCGAGCGCTTGGTGCTGAACGAGCACAAGAGCAGAAGGCCGGTCAGCGTGTGCCGCCCCACAGGCTCCCTGCAAGCAGCAGCGTGCGGCCTGTGAGGTGCTGAAAATGATGTTCCACCCCTAGAAATGGTGCTGCTCCCGCGTGGCGGCCCGCGAGGTGTGCGCTGGGCGCTGCGGAAAGCGGTGCTGCTCCTGCTCGGCGATGCCGACGGCGGCGGCTGCCGGGCTGGCGGCAGTTGTGTTCCAGCCGCCGCAAGGCCAGCAGCAGGGCAGCGCGATGGTCACGGGTACGCTAATGTTATACTGTAGTAGTATTTATTTATTTTTTATTTTCACATGCTTCCTCCCCAGCCCTGGTCCTGTTTCTAACTCATTAGGAGCGTTGAGTAACAAGATTGCAATGCGGGATTGTAATTAAAGTAGCTGGAAAAATGGTAACTGCAATTTCTCTGGACACAGGTAAAACAGGAGGAGAGAGGGAAATGGAAAATAAAAAATAAGTGTCCACCAGTGACCAAATGTCAATGTCCATGCAGGAAGAAAGCTTGGTTTGTTTTCTGTAAACCTGGGGGCATGTCTAGGCTGACAATTATCCTCATTGCTAATTAACAGCATTAAGATTATGTAATGAAATTTCAGTTAAAAAATATGGCCAGGTAGTAACTTTCACTAGCTGTAGGCTCAGGAACAAGATCGGAGATAGCGTTTTCTGATTCATTTTCTTTTACATTGAGTCATCATGATGCCTAGTCTAGCATTTTTTTATATTGATTGTTAAATTCAAATATGATTATAAAATATTGTTGTGACCGCTAAGAAACCATGAACTATACGAGACAGGGATGTGAAATAAAGTAAGAATGAGCAATTAATAACAGCAAGAACATTACATTGCAAATTATACTTTCCTCATTTATTTTGACAATTACTTAATTTTAATTTTTTATTATTTTTTTCCTTAACCTACTAGTAAATATTCTGCAATACAGTTTCACAAATTAGTGCAGATATACTGAACACTGGCCTTACTATAGCATTCTTTTACGGAAATTTTGCTCAGTAGTCAGGAATGACTGTCACTTTGGGACAAATTATAATGTGCACAAATTAGATTATATTGTATAAGAATCAATTTATCATGCATATATCACAGCCTGAAGAGATAGCTATATTATTAATATCTGTTACATTAATTTATAATTTACAGTTATTATAACAATAATTGTGTTCTCATTTCAAATTTTTATTTTGATTTGCTGGTTTCATCATACTCCTTCCTCAGCCATGATCTGCCCCATACACTGTGTATTAGCATGGGATGTCTTGAGGTAGGGGAATAAAATAGTTTGTAAAATATGGACCTGTACTTAATTCTTTTCACATTTCATTAAAACAACAACAACAAAGCCCCCCAAAACATAAGCTGAATAGTGAGCTCTATCACTTACTAAATGTACATAAAACACATTACCGGTCTGACATATTTCAGTATTAGAAGAAAATTATTTTGCAGTTGCATTATTTAATAGCTACAGGGAAATATTAATGTCTAATGTTAATCCTTTGAAGTTCTATTCAGAATGTACTTAGGAAAAAAAAGGCTAATGACAGACCTAAACTGGCTTGATATGTTTTGCCTGCAATTTGTGTGTGGGCAGAGCAATCCTCCTTTAATATATCTATATTAATGCCTTAGATATAAGAAATAGCTTAATTTCCCTGCAATTTTCTTTTCTTTTTCCCTTTAATTGGTTCTTGGCTGTTTACCACTTGCTTTCTGGCCAGTTAAAGCAGCTTACCATGGTGACAATAAAAACAACTGTACTGTTCAATAATTGAGTCTTCTACTTCAGATATATATTGTTCCAGAAAAACAGTGAAACACTCCTCGGGGTGAGTAATGAGAGAGGCTACAGTGTCTGTAGCCCCGTATGCCAAAGAGAGATACGCTGATTATTTTTGCCTATTCCTTGTCCCGGGAAATGGAAATTACCTCTGGTACCAGAAGCACAGAGGGGATATATTAGTTTTTCCCTTCCAAACTCACTTTTTGGATATAATATATATCTTACCTACTTTACATTTTTTTTCGGATGGAACATGGCATCCTTGCTCTTAGCTGGAAGGTATTTTTAAACAGCCTTTCCTTGGAAGTCACTGGCTTGGGAAATCATTGCTGCACTTGAAGGCAAGTGTTCAGCAATCATCCCTCTTTGCTACCAGTCGTATTTAGTAGGCAAAGAATCAGGTCATGTTTTTAAGAGCCATTAGGCATAAAGACAACAACTGATACCTGATTTTCTCCAGGTAACAGAACATGACCCTTCTGTTCACCTCATGCCTTACTCTTGTTATTTATTGTGCTACGGATTGTAGCATGAGGCAAAGATGTCTGAAGATGTAGATGTGTGGCTAATACTAAAANAAAAAAAAAAAAAAAAAAAAAAAAATGTAACATGATGGCTCCATCAAAGTCAGTAGAAATGTACCTGTGAGCTTCAGAGAGGCCAAGATTCCTCTCAGCTTCTTTGGCCTTGAAGACTTTTCAATGCTAATGCTCAAGTTAAACTTAGTTCTTGAACAATTTTGCTAAGGAAACAGAATGGGCTAACTAACGCTCCATTAAGCAGTTTTCATGACTTCCCCTGACACTAATTAGAGCACTAGATTTCAGAAACGGCATCACTGAGAACATTAAAATGATCAGGCTATTACCAAGTTTTTTTCCTTCAAATCACACTAACAGGTTACAATAAAATATTATCTGGGTAAACTCTATCCATTTACAGTTTTTATCTAAATTTCTGTGGCCTTTTACATGCTAGAAAGCAGTCCCTGAATATGCACTTGAACTATGAGTGCACAATACCAAAAAAATTTTCTCCCACTAGAATTGTATTGTAAAGCTCTCTTTATTCAATAAAATGCAACACCTACCTGTAAGACCAGCAGCTTCTGCTGATAAGAAGGCACTCCAAGACAGGAGGAAAAACAGACCTGTTTCCAGCATGGGGAATTCACACAGTTTTGTGAATTTTGTCAAGTGCTGAAAGATAATTGAGGAAAAATAAAAAGCATCTATTTTGTAAGCTAAAATGGCCCCCAAACTGATGACAGAAAGAGAACTGTCCCACAATGTCCATCTATGCTAGCTGAATTCAGGAAAACATGCACAACTGCTAAACTACTTCAAAGATGAAAATTCTGCATAGAGTTGAAACAAATAAATTCTACAAGTTTTAAAGTTAAAAATTTAAAATTACATGTGGCAAATTGACTGGCTTGGTGTGTGGTTTGCCTTGTGTTTTAGTGTAAATAGTAAGGTAAGAGTATAGTAAAAGTGTAAATGCTGCTAATCTGTAGCTCATAAATAAGACAAATACACTATTTGTATTTTATTCTCAATATGCTTGCACACAATTATTTATGAGCAAACAAGTCAACAGTACAAATAGTCTTGTCTAATGATAAAAAGAGATTTGCACAAAATTTTGAGCTAGAGATGTTTAAGTTTGTTGTGGCTTCAGACATGAAATTCCTGTCAGTTTATGCCATGAGTATTTGCAGAGACTCAAATGCAGAGTGCAGAAGTTCAAGCTCAAAGCAGAGATGGTCAGTCTCACATACCACACAAACTTTCCAACATATATAGATTTTTCCCTCTGAGAAGAAACCATAAAGGATATTAGAGCTGTGACAACAGCATAAGAGGAGCCCATGGCAAATGATCCAGCAAAGATCCCCAGAAAATTTCCCACTGACTGGAAGAAAGCAGCAGCATCAAATGCATTAGGATTCTCCTTGGGACTGTAAATGGATATAGAACTGAAAAAAAAAAAAACAAAGGGATGGGAAAAAAGAGAGTAATTAATTAAATCTATTGTTATGATATTGAAATCAATAATTAAAAATAAGACTTTCTTAGGGACTCCCAATGCAAAACAAACTTCTGTATGCTGACAGCAGGTATGAAAGCAGAGCAGACAGAGACTGGAGGAAAAACAATGTATTTGCAAGGTATCACTCTGAAATCAATAGTTTGCTGCCAGTCAGTAAACATTTTTATACTAGAAGTGCAGTAAAGAATGCTGTTTCCAGGCCAACTAAATATTAAAAGGTGGTAGATATATAAGAAATCTGCCGGGAAAAGAGATAGCTTTGAATTATTTATTGACCATGTGTCTTCAGAGCAGTTATATATTCACAAATAGGCCTGATAAACAGTGTAACTTTATGGCTGAGGCTCAAATGGGTGATACAAATCACAGAACGCACCAATCTGCAGCAGCTATCTTGTCAGGAAACACCTACTGTTCCCTTGGTGTAACCCTTAGTAAACAGCCCTGAAAGCATATAAACAGCTAAAGAATATGAAACCTGGTGGAAAACAGAATAAATGCTGTTGCAGTCGTTGGAGATCATCTCCTGTATCCCACCTCTTGAGTACCGCCATCAAGTGGGTTTTTTATTGGAGATTATGCCACCAAAGGGGAGGCCATAAACTTAAATATTTTCTAGAGTATCTGGCTTGCTCTTTGCTTCAAGTCAGTTATTGCCCAGAATTCTAGCAATACCAAGTATGTATGCCTTTTTGCTGTTGAAACATTAAAATTAATAGATACACAGTAGCCTTACACATCCTGAACGCTAATGGAGCCACATTTCAGATTTTTGTGGTTCTGCTACTGAAGGTCTTTTATGTTCTCTGTCAAGGAAAATTGACTGAGCTTGGCACTGGATTCCAGGAAGTAGCTTGAATAGCTGGAAAATAGTTGGTATTTTAAACATTAAAAATTTAGAAATTTTAAATGTGTTCAATATTTTATGTTTTTGTGTATTAAGAACATGTGATCCCTGTAGTCTGATATCCGCCATCTGGAGCTGAGGCTCAGAGACGCAGTTCTGCCCGGAGGATTTGCTAAGCACGTTCTAAACAGTTCCCTTTGTTTGGAGAACTGCAAATAACATCAAATAACGTGAAGCTAGATCTCATGCTTTTAGTCTGTAAAAAGGCACAAGGATGCTAAAAGCATACGGTCGAGACTAAATATGAGCAACGAATATTTTTTACAAGGGAAATTACTTAATATCAAAATCAGTTATTTCTAGACATGGATGATTAGCAGGGCCAAAGAAAGAGATGATCTTTTAATGGAAAGTGCTATTAATACTAGTATGTAAAATATTCCCAGTACTAATGCTAGTTGATGGCATGTTGCTATCTAGATTTTCAGTCCTCTTTCAACTATGGTTATTTTAGACTAGGACCTGGTTATAAATCTTTGCTTCTCTTGCCCGCAGTGACTCCGCAATGTTTGTCATCTCTGGCCTACACAACTTGTGTTCTCTTAGCCCCCACATGAAATACAGAACTATATTAAACCTCGCCTACATTCTCGCAGCGGTGAGAATAGCTTTCCTCAAAGAAACTGCTCTCAGCTGTGACACTGTATGGTAATGCACTAACCTGCTAAGTGTATTTTATATAACTAGGAAGGAGTTCAGTTTAGTTAGAGTTGAAACTATTGTGTTAGTATAACCTGAAATGCTAAATCTAAACATTTTAGGGCTGTCTTGAGGCTGTAGCTGCTGATATGGTTTGTCTAACAATTTATCCATCAGTAATTTTATCTTTTGTGTTGCTGGTGATGACAGCAGTACTGAATTCAATGAGGTTAACATAACAACATCACGGAAAAAAAAATGGCTATTTATTATACTGAAGAATATCTCTGCCTGCAAAGGGACGTTCAATGATAAAAAGAAACAGAAGAAAAATCCTGTTGTGGAGTGAAAATTCACTAGTCAAATTTCAGCTGTAGACATTAACTTTAAGAGGAGAACAGATGACTTTGTTAAAACTAGTTAGGATTCTAGTATATCCTCCAATTTACCAACACCTTTCAGATATGATAAAAATTAGAACAAAGCATCCTATTATTTATTAAGTTATTTCGGTAACAAATATGGAGTGAATGTCATCTCAATGGGAGATTTTTTTCTACTAAATACGCCCTGCAAAATCTTTACATTTGTTAAAACTATGGTTTTGGGTCTAGATCTTTCCAGAAGTGACATTTCCCATCTATATTTTTTTTCTTGCAGCTCAAAGTGTATTTAGCTCTCTTTTTCATTATGTCTTATTCTATATTGGATCTATGATTTCTTTTCTTGAACATATTTCTTCATTAATGCTGCCTTTTAGCTCTTGCAAGTGTCTAAAATAAATGCTAATACATCTGATATTTTTTTCTGTGTAAATTGTGGTTTAATGGAACAGGACTTTTTCCTTTTTATCTCAGTACTTTTTGTGAAGCCAATTGTTTGACATAAAAGCAAAATTTCAGCGTTTAACATGGCACAAAATCATAATTAAACCTACAGTGCCTTCTTTCTCAGAGAGCGATTCAAGAAACCTGCTGGTAGAACTCGCTGCTCCTGCTAGTCTGCCCTCTCTGACTGAAATAGAAAGGGGGATCTCAGCTCACTAAGAAACAGTGCCTAAGAGTTTGATTTTAAATTTGAAAGCCTGTTTGGTTTTTAAATATTAGAGGATTTCTATTTGTTGAACTGCTAAAGGAATGAAATGGGATATTTGAGTAAATTTCCATCAGAGATGGTCTAATCCAGTCTCAAAAAAAGAAAGGGAATAGAAAGTTATCTCAGAGATTGATAATTGAGCAGAATTATTCCATTAATCCCTTTTTATTCCCAATTTTTCCTCTGCTTCATTGGCCAAATAACAATGGGCAGGTTGAATTGCTTTCAAAATGGATACATAGATGATATTTATTTATGTAATAAGTTGTGTTAGGATGTTAGTTAGAATGGTATCTTTTAGTTGAAGCAAAAAGAAGGATTTTTATTTGCGCCAGTTGTACCATCCTGATTTCTTATCTTTTATGATCATTTTAGGTCAAAAGGTTTGCATGTTGAAGAATGTTTCTTTCTATGGGCTTATATGGGAACAGGGTACTACAGGTCACTATCGCATGCTGAATGTTAATTGCTATTAGAAAGAGTTAACTGCTATTAGAAAGAGAACAACCATATTTCCAGTTAATTCTCAATTGATTATTTCTTACAGTCCCTGTTATTCCCAAGGAAGATCTCCTTATCTGCCCGTAAGACCCTTGTTTCGCTGTAACATTTACCAGCCTATGAATTTACAGTAGTGATGCTATTTTCCTTTTTCTAAAAAAAAAAATACATTGGAAGTGTTTAAGATTACAGCAAAGGTTTCTTGGGAAGTTGGATTTTTTTTTTTTGAGGAAAATCTGCAGATGAGATTAAAACTTGCATCTAACCTTTTGTTCCTGACAGTTCCTAGGTAAGCTTAGGGTCAAACAAAGAGACATTAGTTGTAACTGTTGGAAAGCACAAAACTAACTGGTTTTGATATTAGCCAAAGTGATACAGTGCGTGTTTTATATGAGTTTTGGTAAAAGACAATGTCCTGGATATGTCCTGAGTCTAGCATCAGAAAGCAAATGTGTACAAACAGCAGAAAATTATTAATAAACCAATTTAGAATCAATAATTAGCAATGACTAATAAATAAACTGTTTTATTCCTTCCTTTCTCCTTGAGTTTATGTGGCTGACATGAAAACAAAAAGCTTTGGAAAGGAATATTCCTTTCAACTTGCTTGGTCAAAGGTTCCAGTGGCCTCTTTCCTATTTGCTGCAGTACCGTATGATACATAAAATTGCAGAGAAGAGAATTGGGAACTATATAAAAGGATAAAAATTAATATCTAAAAATACGGAAACCTGAAATATTCCTTAAAATACCTTCAGTAAATGAGGAGTGATCTCCCTCAGGTGATAAATAATTACAGAACCACCTGGTGTTTTATCGGCTTCTAATTAAGAAAAATAAAATAGGCTAGGAATAAAATAGCCAGAATTCAAGGTTGTTTTTAAGAAGAAAAACGAAGCTATTTTTTCCCCTAAAACAGTAATGATCCAGATATACATAGGTCACTATACTGCATTAGAAAACATGGACTTTGACGAGAAGTAGATTAAACAGAGTGGTTTCTATTTCCACACCACTTTTTAGCAATGTCATTTTCCTAAGGGCATCAGAAGAAAATCCCCAAGGCAGAGCTGCAGTTTCTGCAGACTTTGCACCACCAGCAGCCGGGTGGGAAAGAGCCCATGCAGCAGCAGGTCCCACAGCTCCTTTGGGCAACGCGGGGTGCAGTAAAACCCTGCCAGCTACCTCATAAAATAACTCCTCGCACAGTAATAGTCGGTAGATGACCTATAAAAAGGTCATCGTTTTATGATGATGATAAGCTGGGGATGCGAGTACGCTAGGCCAGCCAAAGCATGTGTACGGTAGGGACGGGTTTTGCAGGCAGTAAGTCGGGGAACAGTGATGAGACACACCAGGGCAGGAATAATTTGGGGCTAGAAGAAGCCCTACGATGTAACAGCAGCTTGAGGCAAACAGGTAGAGATCAAGTCCTCTAAATGAAAATTTCCAGCAAAATTTCCAAACAAACCTGTATTTTTTAGCAAAGTGGTGATCAGCAAGCAGAGCAAATGCACAGCAGATCAGCAGAAGGACATANGACCTATAAAAAGGTCCTCGTTTTATGATGATGATAAGCTGGGGATGTGAGTACGCTAGGCCAACCAAAGCATGTGTACGGTAGGGACGGGTTTTGCGGGCAGTAAGTCAGGGAACAGTGATGAGACACACCAGGGCAGGAATAATTTGGGGCTAGAAGAAGCCCTACGATGTAACACAGCAGATGCACTTAAAGGACATAGGTGTGTTTTCCCTGCAACCTTCTAGATAAGGAATGCTTCCCTGAAATTTATTCCTAGCTATATTTGTGAATGTTTAGAGAAGTAAAGGTTCCAGAAATGTGGATTTCACAGAAATATGTGCTTTGGCTTTCTGTTTGTATGTATATGGGAACTGCTGACAAAGATACTAAAGCTACTGAGTTTAGCAGTGTTTAGCAGTTCAGCCTCCAGTCTCCCGAATATCCCAAACTGTGCTCGCCCTGGCCCAGCTCATCATGTCTTGGTTTTTGTCCCAGTCACAACCTGGTTGCAGGACATTCCTAGCAGTGCCATCTAGTTTAATTATAGAAAAATGTTTGGCAGATATTTTAGAGACTACCTTCTAACTGGGATTTTACTCTGGTTCCTTTTCACTCTATCATGACATATGTTTCCTGTCTTTCATACTGCTAGATCCAACTGCCTAAACTTCTAAATATAATGATTTGTATTCCCTTAATAATAAAATACTGAATATAACTTGCTTTCTTCAAATGTGGCTAGATCTTTATCTCCTGTGACCTTCATATTACACCTTAGCGCCTCAGTTTTCGTTTCTAAGTCACTAGAATCCAAAGGTACTCGGGAGGCCTAGAACAGAGCAGGGTGGCTGAGCCAGGTCCTTGGTAAAGCATCTAAGTGACTTCTTCCTCAGAAAGCTGAAACCTTCCCTTTAAGGGACATCACAGTGTAAAGAGTTAATGTTATTCTGCCTGAATGCAATATAGTGACTGTATATAATAAAAATGTTTGCTTCAAAAACAAATATATATTTCATAAAATATTAATATACACTTTAAAGGATTTTTTTTTCTCCATCAGCTAGTTATTCCTCTATTTTCCAAGAAATCTGCGATGTTAAAAGCCATCTATTTGAAGTGAGAATTTTATTGATCTAGAGAAGGTGGAGATTCTCTCTCTCCTCTTCCACTTCTTATACAAGTCCAGGGTGATGGGCAACAGCCTAGAAATACACTTTTTTCAGTAAAAATGAGGTATCTCTCTTGAAATACATGAATTCATGTGTAGTTGTAAATATTCTGTGAGTGCAGGGCAAAGAGTTTAAAATGCCCTTGGAAGCCTAATCCATCTACAGCTCTGCTGTATCTGCACAAGGTGATATTAGGGGACTTACTGTGCACACGCAGGGTGCAAAGAATAAAACCTCTGTGCACAGTAACAAAACGTTGCTGGTGGGTCAGGCATCAAAGGTGTCTGCTGATTACTGGCAAACAGAGAGTGTTGAGTCCTCCCCTTTGTACTGAAATTGCCGGTATGACTTCAGGTTGGGACAGTGATGTTGTTCAGCTACCCTTGTCTTTTACAATGCCCGCACTCTTGCAAATAAGGGTGACATTTATCTATTTCAATTGAATTCTAGCTCCCTGTTGATAAAATGATGCAGCGTGATGGTTGCCTACACAGAGTGATACGTGTTAGAACAGCAGAGCAGATTGCATTAAATGACTATGATTTAGTGTCCTTCTGCTTGAACACCAAGATAAAAACCTGTCTCAAACTCTATTGATATATTGATGAACATCCAGTGTAACTCCACGGACTTGACTCAGTTTTTCCATATTCACGCTAGTGTCACAAATAAAGCAGAATATTACACATTAAGAAGCATTTAATATCTACTTTTCCATGTCTAGCCAGTTCTGAGTGTCCAATCCTCCCTCTCTTGAGGAAAATGGCTTGTTCCTTTTTGTCTTCTCTCTTCAGTGCTGGTAAAACAGGAAAGAACCCCATTTTTACCACTGATCTGCCAAGCCCCTACATTCTATATAAATGTCATGATTTACGCTTAACAGCAGTATTTAAGTGTTTAAGTAAAGCTTATATACGGATGTAAAAGAGAAAGGAAAGAATATAGGCTACCAGGGATATTTACAAAGAATTCAAAGCATTAAGTGGGGTAACAGGAGTGACTGAAAGGGAAAAATAGCTATGTGATTGCTACATTTTAGTCTCTTAAAAATAAACGGTATGAAACACACGCTTTAGCTAGATTTTTCTCAGACACAGCACCAAGGGGTTTTGTTTTTACTTCTCTTTTCATTGTATGTTGCCACCCTGAGCTAAACTGCCCATGGCACAAAGTACTTAGTGAAGCTGGATGAAATGACAATCTTTGTTCAAAACAAACATAGAATTTAGTGAGGAATGAATACATATTGTCTGTTAAGAGATCTGAAGAAAGCTTACTGCAGAAAAAGAAAAGCTACTGTTTGTGACTAAAATACTACATCCCCGACACAGCTAAATCCCCTTTCAGGAGAGGCTTGTAGGAGCCGGAGCTGTTGGATGCCCAATTGTCGATAGCAGAGAGCTGCGCCACAGCTGTGGCCAGTCAATAACCTCGGGCTCTTTCACTTCAGGATGTTTTCTGTAAGAGATTAAATCCCATATGAAAAAGAGTGAAAGGTGTCTGAAAGTCAATATGAAGCTTTTTTTTCCTGTCAGCGCTCTCCAATACTTGCAGCTAAGACTCTTTTCTGGGTAATAAATAGCAAGAAATGTGAGCCACAACTTGGTATGTGGTCACTGTGTAGTCTGCTCTTACAAAACACGGTTCATCATAGTCTGAAGGGTCTTAAGCAGGAAAACAGTTTTACATTTCACGTATGTTTCAGTATTTGGAAAAGAGTTTGTTGATTTTCTACACAGATTTTTGCAGAGATTTTTAAAGGGGTTTAATGCTTTGAGAATTGCTGAAGTACCTGGGCTATGCGGGATGAACCTTCCTCAGTTCTGACCTTGAGCTCTGGGTCAGAAGTTCTCTCTGTGGCCTCATTTTCTTAGGGAAAACAGTGCATTATAATCTCAGGTAGCTGAGTGGGTTTTGTTAGGAAGCAAAATGTTAAATGAAGGGAGTTTTGAACCATCTTGGTTTAGCATTGCAAACTGCATATAAGATTTTCCTGTGCATTAGGCATTAGCAGCTTTCAAGGACAGATCACATCCTTTTTCCCCGAGTGATGATGCCCCCTCCCTATGTACCATTTCATACCTTGGTACCTGTCAAGTATGTTCATGCTTCTACTAAACAGATGATTATTCTTGGCTTTTGCTAATCTGGATTTGAGATGAGCCAGTAATCTAAAGAAGAAAATCTCTATAATTGCCTGAGCTATTCAGTTCTACCTACATTTCATTATTGAAAATTTTTTCCATATTCTTCTTTAAAAATGAAAAAAGAAAAGGCAAGGGAAATATGACTCTGGTATTGTCTAAACTAAATACTATTCCGATAACAGAGCTTCTCTCACAAATATTAGTTCCACTTCTATAGCTTTATAATAAATGGTTACAGCTGTTGCCATGGTGATTTTCATTTTTGAAAATGTATCCAAGTGAGGACAAGAAATTCAGCTGTTATCATGAGAAAGTCTAAAATAAATCCAGATGTGAAATGCATGCTCTGGTTTTGGCAGTAATAATGCATATTTTGTCGTCTTGATATACTGGAGCTGAGGATGGGGCTTTAGAGGTACCCCGAGTTGTAGGACTCTGTTACTGATCCAAAAGTAGCAAATGGATAGAGTGAAATTTCAGCTCAGGGAAAGACACTTCACTTGTTACACAGGCTGGTCAGCCGTGCATGGATAACGACAGGAATATTCCTGTGGGAGCTAAGCAGGCCGGAAGCTCTCTCTGCTTTTCTTTTTGAGGGTATGCTAACATTTTGTTTTTACAACTCAAAGGGAAGGAAAATAAAAGCTATGGTGGAATTTTTTAAATTGAACTCTTATGTATTACTTTTATCGTTCTCCAAAATTCTTTAAAACCACTGCTATATATTTAATGCTACACCTAGCACATTAAACCAAAATCACCTGACAGCAAGCTTAACAAATGTGTAATTCAACAAGTCCCAACTCATGTACTGATAGTCAGCCACTGGGAAAGGGTGCTACGTTGGGAAGATACAGTCTACTTAATTCTATTCAGAGAGAAATGTGTTTAAAGGCTTAAAGTACTTTCTGAGGAGATGGTGGAGGAATCTGCACTTCTGGAAGAAGTTCTGGACTTTCCAATGTGGAAGGTAATAAATAGTTTGGTGATTTTGCTGACTGAAAATCCAAACCCCGTAATTAACTGCCCAAAGCACAAGCAAGAGGGGTGTCTAGGGACAGACTGTCCGCATGGTAGAATATGGCCAGGGTGGGAGGTAGGTTGGAAGGTGCCTTTGCCCAGGGTAAAGGCTCCCCCCTTGCCCAGGAGCCCGCCAGCCCGCACGGAAGCGGCTCTGAGCGGCAGCCGGCTGCCCGCAGGCTCCAGGGCTCATTCCAGCAGCTCCTGCTGCTGGGAACAACAGAGCTGCGGCTGCCGAGCTCCGGAATCCCGCTCTGCTCCGCTCTTCGGGCTGTATCGATTATGACACCTGCAAATGCCATCTCTGCTGAAGGATTAACGAGCTTTCTACTCGTGGTAAAATAACACAGAGGAGGAATCACCGATTAGGAAATGATGATGGTGTAGCCAGAACATCAATCCTGATCTCTGTGTCAGTCACAGTGGTAAAAATCCTTTCTGTCTTTGCAGATCGCAGCAGGAGGAGGAGAACAGAACTGGTGTGCTACAGCCCTTACTTTTCTCTCCAGGGACGTTTTTCTCAAAACTTGTCGTATGTTCTTTTTTCCTCTCTCTTTGATAAAGGACTTTCAGATGATAAGTCAATGGATAAGCTGTGCTATATAAACATGTGTCACTCTTGTAGAAAAAAAAAAAAGTCTAATTTGCATACTTAAAACCATCTGGATAATTAAGTCTATAAAAAATCCCTAAACATATTGCAAAAGACATAATCAGAATGATCTTATACCAGATATGGAAGTTCTTACATCAGATATATCAGTTGAATGGAAGTTCTTATTTTGATAAGGATGTGCTGCCCATGAGCACTAAGGTTTGAACATGTAACTGGCAGCTGGATTGGAGCTCTTCCTCCACTAGAGGATCAAAGAGTTAAGATCTGCCTTTATTTAAAATTTAAAACGCTGCTATAAACTAGATCCAATGCAATGGAGAATCTCACAAAAATGATGGACAATGAAACAGAGAATTTTTCCTCCTGATTTTGTGAAAATGCCACTGATTTATGGATGAACGTTTAGTTTAGCTCACTCATTTCCACTACTTAGTTTTACTGTAGATTATTTCCACAGTCAGTTCCATGAGGTTTAAGAAAAGCTATTAATAAAATGAAAATAATTCTGACTAGCTTCATTACCCTCATAATTACTAGAATAAAATAGTCTTTCTTCAGAAACTTTTGCATTCTCCTCACTGTAGCAGTGTGTGATGAAAATACTCTGCCAACTATGGGCTAAGTCATGTGAACGGCAGAAATGCGATGTAGAACTGCCAAAAAAGGATCCTGAAATGATGGCTCAGAAATATGCTTAGCATTATCTGTAGGAATAAAAACAATGTCCAGGAAGTTGAAATATTTTCTTTGGGAATTTTCAACTACCTATAACTTTTTCCCAGTGTGCCTGAGGCAGGAACATGGGCACTCTATTATTCTTATCTCTCTCACTGTCATTTCTGGCTATGCTTGCTGCAGCTCAGTAGAACAATGTAGAAAGGAAGAACTATTTCATTTCTTCTGAAATATAAGCATGTGATAAATGGGGATTTGAAAATGCTGTATGTTTCAGAATGATTTATCTTTTTGAGGTTTTGTAATGGATAAATTATTAAGGGAAAATAGTACATAGCAGTTCATGAAATGTATTTTTGGAATGCTTTTTCAATCCAAAGATTTACTTGTATTTAAATCTTTCCTTTTAAAAATCCAAATTCTAATATCACCAGATCTCCCCAGATTTTTTTTGAAATTGCCTTATGAATCCAAATAACATATGCATACTGCATTCAGAGTATGTAGATCATTATAATTAGCAATCAGTTGGGGAACATCAAAGTACCAAACACATTAAAAGGAAACTGATAATAAGGCTATTCATTTTCCTTGCTACAATGGTCTTCACAGCAAATGTTTGTAAGTTCCATTTCCCTAAACCCAGGAGAAATCAATGAGCTTCATCTCTGTCCTCTCTCAAGGCCACTTGCACAACTGCTGCCCTGATGTTTGCTGTTTCTCAGTCTAGCTCGTAGGTGTAGCAGGCCAGGCAATGTCCGAACTTTATTTGGGTCTTTATTTTTTGTAACTTATGACTTTGTCAAACTGACACAATTTAGACTATATTTCCATGTTGCATTTGCACTTTTATCGAAGTCTTTTTCATTTTTCTGAAATTCCTGCAGCAGAAATTGAGCTATCTTGCAGTACTGAGAAAATGTACTTCTGCCTGTCTTGGCCAAAACCTTACAATCACATAATTCTTACTCATGTGTTTTTCATGAAAATGTGCCAGAATGGAGCAATTCGTTAAAGTTTCTGCAATGTCTAGTTGACAAACACTCAGCAGAGATCTGATAAACTTCATCAGCTAAAAATCTCCTACGATTTCATTTGCATTAGGCATCTAAAACTGAAGCGTGGCTTCCCCTGCCGCTGCTGCTCCCCGGGCTCAGCTCCGCTCCTGCAGCAGCCTCAGGAACGGGCCAGCAGCGCCGCGCGCTCCGATCCTCCTGTTTCCTGTTCGCCACCAAAGAGTGAGTAGGAAAATGAAGGGGTTTGTGTGTGAGAAACAAGGAGGGGCATCTCCTTAGCACTAGCTAGAGATGTACGCTCTCTCCTCCTGCTGAGCCTGGCTCCGAGAAGGCTACATGCTATTTTTATTGATTATGCTCTTTGCTCAAATGACACAAGTATATTCTGAAGCAATAAAAATTCCACATCCAAATGGTGAACCATGTGCACAGGAGTAATGTCTTCGGTATGGACTGAGGGAGGATTTTGCCTATTAAAAATAAGCCCTAACATTTGATGAAAATGTTTACAGAAGCTGCCTCCCAACTCGTTTGCTATAATATATATTTTGGGCACTTTGTGCTGGGTAGCCCCTGGAAATATGCAGACCATTCTACCACAGTGTGAACAGGTTCTTTCTCTTTTCCACATAATCACAACATGACCTCCAAAGACTAGAGGAATTTTCTTGGGATTTGTACTGTCCTAACAAAGCCTCTATTTTTCTGAAATTGCCGTAGTCTTCCAATGGTGTATTTCTGGAAAGATTTCAGCACTGAATAGGTGTAGATGGGTGCATGGTAAATGAAATGGCAAGCTCTCTTCATCTTTCCAGTTCCTATTCCTTTTCTCCTGTCTTTTCCACCATTAAAACTTGAAAAATAGGTTGACCTACTGCAAGTACTAGTCAGATTCTTGTGTACAGTAGTTCCATACACAGAGGGTGAAATGAGCTTGTTTTTGGAATACCTAAAGGAAATCAGTATCAATACATTCATTTTAAACTAAAGGGAAGTTGTCTCTGCAAGTAAAATTTGACTCTATATGTAAGTATTTTGCTCTCAGAAAATCTGTCTTATTCACTAGAGAAACATTATTTGGATAAGAAAAAACATCTGGAAGAGCTCAAAACCCAAGCTGACTCATACCAGGGCGTACTTCAGTTCTGAAGAGCTCCCAATAGAAATCTTTGAAATGAAGAAGCTTTGATGCCAATTCGGTCATTTGTGCTGAAATGTAGCTAAATAATTGCCTCTTAGATGTGATTTGCAAGCATTGCAAGCATAATTCTTAATTCTGAACCTGCATTTCATACTTTTAAATGTTATCAGTTTGGTTGTGTATAAGTGGACAGAAATACCTGCAGCTAGTCTGATTTGATTGGGTATGACAAGTACAGACATTCCCAGCTGATTGGAGCTAAGTTACATTTTCATACATCCCTGAGGGCAATCTCCATTACAGTGCTCGCCGAAATCTATTCTAGCTTACCAAGCAGACTGCAACTAAGGCTCCTTGTTCCAATAAATTGCATAAATAGAACAGAACTCAATTAGATAACTTATAGTGGGAAGGATCTTTAGCATATAATAACTAGAAGCTAAGTAGAATTCTTAATGTGGAGCTAATATTAAAAAAGGGATATGAAATATTTAAACACGAATGAAACAAAATGAAGGGATAAGGTTTAACTCCTGAAAACTATTCTGTCCCAAGTCCACTTTCAGACAGAAATTCCAGCTGTAACAAGGGCAAAAGAATTCCGTAGTAGTGTTTTCCCTGATTTCCATGCAACATTGTTCTCTGCAGTCCTCCAGTTCCTGGAGAAAGGAAGGTTTATCATGCTATGTAGGATTCCTTCATTCTAGGAAATAAGAAACCTTTAAAGTTTCTGATAAGAGCGAGTTTGGACAATCTCCCAGGGCTCACATCTCCTGTTCCAGATGGTCAGTGACGCGAAACTCTAATTATCATCAAGATAATAAGCAGGGGCTAAACCCTCCCTCAAAGGTAAAAAGAGCAGATGGGCAACCATAATTTCATTATTATAGAAATAATAGATAGAAAGAATTCCTCATCCACCTTTCTAATTCACTTGCTATCTTACTGCACAATTAACTCCCCACTGTATTACTTTACTGGTTAGTCTGTTACTTGAATAGCTGCTCCTTCTAACAATAGTGAGAACAGGAGCCAGATTCATTTTGTTTCAGTAAGTGAAATGTTTGGGCTGAGCTTCCATCCTGCATTTTGCTTTCTTTCAAGTTTCAAGTTTACTTTCAAGTAAATTCTACTTTATTCCTCTCCACAGTATTAGTTATTTTTTGTGACCCATTATTTGAGGTATATTTGATCAAAATAATGTCTTATATTTCTAAGATATCTGAACTGGAATACAATTAATAGTATCATGACTGCATCTATCAGTAAGAATCACTAGTGCGACAGAAGCAATTCTCTTGACTACCTGAGGCAATTATAGGAATCACTGTCGGAGAAATGCCAACCTTAGAGAATGCCAGTACAAACTGAGCTGATCTCTGACTTCTCAGTTATTTTCCCTGGAAACGGATGCTAGTAAGTCTGTCTCAGTTACCTTTGCCATGCTATTTTAGGAAGCTCTATACAAGTTTCAGAAAAATTTCTGACAATAAGAATGATTTGAGCATAACATTAAATTGTATATGGTACTGTGAGACTAGAGTGTAAGCATTGTTGAGTGGAGAAGAGCTATGATATGAAATGTATTGCTACACATCCGTCCTAGGAAGATTCAAGAGGAGCTACGAAGCTATTTTTATTTGGAATTTGTTCTTTATTCTTTATCCTACTCTAGTGGATAAGCTCTATTGTGTAGACTGAAGGAGAGAAGACATGAGCAAGATGAAATGCGTAATCACCAAATTATTTCTCATAAATTTCAAGCATTTAGACTCATAAAAAGGGGTATGGTTTCTAAGGACATTTAATTTATCAACCACTGATACAGTGTCATATCCTACTTGGATCATGAAAAAATGGACTTGAAATATATTGTACTATTAGAGAGGAATTGTGCTGCAGAAGTTTGGAAAATGAAATTTCTTTATTACCAGAAATGGCTTGGTAAATCTTTGACCCAGAGCTTGTTATATAGCTGAACAAATAAAGATTTGCCCCTCTAACAGCAGAAATATTAAAAAAGTCATAGCCCAGTCTATTTTATTGAAAAATAAAAGCATCATCAGTCAGTGCAAAGTTAAACTCTATCACCCAGTTTTAGTAATAGTTCTACTAGATGTTAGAAGGATGGAAGGAGTCTGCACGATTGAGAAAAAGTTTGGTTTCTGGGGGGCTATGGGTAGATTTGATCCCTTGAGTCAGAAGCCATTAATGAAGTCCATGGTAGTAGAATAGTGTGCGTGCTGTTTTTCTTGATGAGCCTCCTAGCTCATGTATCTGATATGGTGCTAACTCTACATTTCTGAAATAAGAAAGAGATCTGTGTGTCATTCCTTTCAAGGCACTGCCAGGATTAGGGCACTCTAGCTGCTTGACTCTTTAATAACTCCTCCTTCCCTCAAACTAAACATGCCTCCATTTCTTCCAGATGCTGAGCAATTGTCTGAGTGACTCTCTAAGGGACACCTTAAGGAATAGTTTGCTTCTAAAACATGCACCATGTGCTGTTTACTGCAAAACCCTGTGGTAAGACTGCAGCCACATCTCATCTGTCTGTCTTCTGGTGCTGATTCAGCAGAGCGCTGAGCTTAGAGCCTGTGCTAAAGGACTTGGTCCTGTCCACAGTTGTCCTCAGCAGTGTCCAAATGCCTCCTTATTGCAGTGGAGAGCTAAGGTCTTAACTATAGGGACAATCTTATTGTTCTTATAGACGCATTCCATGCCACATGTCCTGTGTCCCGTGTCCTGGCTCCCATTCAATTGCTTTGATTCCACGTGAAACACAGGTGCTATATGTTGCTGTTCCTTGAATTTTTGTTCATATCAGCCAACATGCCTGCTGCCCATGTGACTTCTACACTTCCACCAGGAAGGGGATGAAGCTCATCAGACCTACTGAGTAACAGTACAAGAGCCAGTAGGGAAATAGTCATGTCTTTCACAAAAGTGATGATACAAACCTTTCTGACATTCTCTATGATGGAAACATCTCTTGTGTAACATTCTTATAGATAATTTCTCTTAGCAGTGAACACATATCGGTATTCATTACTGCTTTCCACATCCTACACTCACTGAGCATTCAGCATGAGAAAGATTAAATAGCTCTGCTAAATATACTATCTCAATGCTAATGACCTATTCAGCTACTTTCCAGTCACATCTCTTAACTATTCAGTGCTATTCCTATACCTTCTTCCACACTTTCTTCATCAATTTTCTCTGAAAATGTGCATAAAATATGTAAAGTGCAAACCCACGACGTACACTCAAAATATATGTAGATTTTTTGCTTCAACAGTAACAGACAATATGGAGAGAGAGCAGCAGAAATGGAATGAAAGGGAATTAACAAGTTAATCTTCACAGTTATCATAAATATCCATAAATTCTTAATGTTTGGCCCAAAGCATCACACAAAACTCCAGCTGAACTTACTGGTATCCTTCTAAATTAAGGTCTTCAGAATATGCTCTAGAACCCACAAACTTGTCACTACACAATTTATTATATTTATTATATCTACATATGTTCCTGTCTCTGAAATCTGTGAATGAGAAATGCCACCCTAAGGGTTGCATCCTACAGTGAATGGCCAGGCACACCCTGGGGCTATGCTGAGGAAATAGCTGCATTATGATGTTCAGGAAGAAGAACGGCAGAAGGTTAAATCTGCAGCTCTTGAGTCAGGCTTATGTGTGTTGGACTGTTGGACCTTTCGTAAGCTAAATTTTGTTGTTAATGACTATTGTGTTAGGTTTCAGGCATATTGCATTTGTGCAAAAGCTTATTATTTATGCTAGAAATTAAATTGTAATTGACGACACCTTATATTCTTTTCAGCCTCTACAAATGACTCTATTGTAGAAACCGAGGCATCAATCCTACTGAATATATAAACACTATGTTAGCTTTCCAGCCACAAGCTGTATCGTAAAGAACAGAGTTCTAATTTGCTAGATAAAGCAAACGAAACATGAGAAGAGACTGGGCAGCATTTGCAGCGAGTTTCTTAGGGTTTCTGAATCCAGGCTGTATGCAGTGGGATATAAACCTAGACCTGAGTACAGGGAGAGCAGAGGTTAGAAATTATGAATCATATGCTGCAGGATAGTACTTTCTAGATATGTTTTACAGTTCAGCAGCAATTTGAAGCTTCACATTTGAAGACATCCATACACTCTGACATTGCAGTGGTTGAAAACTACAGACAGCAGGTTCTGGGCTTCTCCAAGTTAGTTGTAGCCCTAACTGTAACATAGTCCCTAAGAACTTTGAACTAGCAGAGGAAGAGTTTAAATGAACTTTAAAAGTGTTAGCCTGTATTATATAAAACCAAATACTTACTATATAAAACCAAGGGAAACAGTAAGAGAAAAAAATCTCAGACTTTTGTCACCTACATGCTTCTTTCCTATTTAATAAACACTTAAATGCCTACCGTCTACCTGCTGTTTGTGCTTGTTCCTAGACTTCCGTTTGTGCATTTTATTTTCTGATGTACTAGATGCTCTGCAAAGTGTCACATTCCAACCAGAGTCACTGAATGTGACAGCGGTGCTGTGTCTAATCATCAGGTGCTGTGCTCAGACACTTGACAGCATTTTGGAAATATTATTCTTGCTCTAAAAGCAGTGCAAGGAGATTAGTGTAGGTGACTGTAACCCGGGTGATAATTGCAGAATATAAATTTAATTGGAATATTATTTCTTTGTATTTTGAAACAATTGTGTTTGTTTTTGTTGCAGCTAAACTATTAGAAGTTTCTCCACAGGATTTCAGAGAAAATGTAAGCTCATTTTTTAATGAACTGAAACTCTGTTTTCCTTGAGGACAGAATAAATCCCAGTTTAAGGAACTCATAAATCATTTATTTGGTATTTTAAGGAGACAGGTGGCAATAAATTGGTGCTTTTTGTGAAATATCTTCAAGCATCTTGGGAGACAGAATTGTTTTTGCAAAGTTATGTTACAATTAAGATTCTCTGAGAGGATTATTTGTATTTCTAACAAAGCGCCACAAAGTATGTGATACATGCAGAGAGGAGTTAACATGAAATCCTGTTAATCATGTATTTTGCATGTATGCTTTTATGACAGGATATACTTGTGCTTCTGAATCATCATTTGTGACCTGTTTAAGGTTTCTTGCAAATGAAAAGGCTATATATAAATTTAAGATAATATTATCAGCTGAAGCTCTGTCAGATGTAATAGGCAGAGGAAGATAAACTGGGCTACAATGTACCACTTCATGGTTTTAATCTTGGAAAATAATGGATTGCAAAAAATAAGAAGGATATGAGACTTTTGTCTCTAATTTTACAGTTGCCCCATGTCCTCAATGCCCAATGAGCATTATTTTGTCAAGATACCATTTTCTGAGATGAGAAAATAAATATAGAAAAGAATTACAGAATATACTGTTTTCTAGGCTAAAAAAATCTATCAGAAATTGTAGTTTGGCTATACAGCTACCGTTAATAATTGGATTCTGTTAATTAACAAACGAAGAGTAACTCTAGAACTTCATATGCTGTATCTGTACTTGCACAAAGAGAATTTTATCAGCAATTAAATTCTTGGAATTACTTCACCAAGTAAAGGATGGAGGTGGATATACTTACTAGGTTAGCACGATAGCCACAGCATCATTTAGGACACTCTCTCCGAAAAGGAGTGTGTACAAGTCTGTGTCGACATGTAGCTCATGGAAAATAGCAAGGACTGTCACTGCATGGAGACAAAGCAAAGCAAGTCTGTTATTCTCATATTGCTTTAGCAGCTTAAAAAATAAAGCAATGCTGGCATATGCGTTTTGAGAAGTTCGGTCTGATTTTATTATCTAAGGAGGTGACAATAAAGAATAGGGATCAAATGAATTTAAGATGTAATATCCTTAAATCCAGAAATGCTATGAGTTTTGTTGCTTTAGCAGAGTTAAGAAAGAATTTTCCTTGTTGCATCCAGAATCACACATAAATTAAAGTATCACAGTGTATTTTACTATGCATGATCTTGTCACCCCAGAGGAAAAAGGATGCTAAAAAGACTTCAGTTTTTGCCATCTGCTTTGTAGGTTATGAGAACAGCAGTTTACCTATTTTAAGAAGGATATAATAATGTTCATCCATCTGTGGTGTGCGTTTATGGGGGACAGTTATTGGGATAAGTAGCCTTATTCCCTGTCCCATCGGCAGCATAAATCCTTTCACCTCAAGCGACCTGTTTGTAGTCATGAAGCCCTCCTCTTTAGATCAGGACATCTTGTATCTGTAAGTCATTTTAAGGTTCATTCAGCATATAATTAAAACTCCTTTCCTCTCCCTGAGTTATATGTTATATTTAAATTTTAGCTTTCCAGTTCAATATAAGAATTTAGATTGTGTCAAATTTTAATTTTAAAGTTGGAGAAGTCATTTAGACACACATATCCTCAGTGGCATTTAGATACGTGGTCTATATTTAGAAATCTAATTCATGTAGATATTAAAGGAGGCCTTAGTCATTTTTCGCCTCAGTTTCCTTAGCTGTAAACAGTGGGACGTAATGCTTCCCTACACCCACATATTACTTCATAATCTCTAAATGAGAAAGCCTATATGTGCTCAGTTTGATATTAGTATTTTCTCTTTGCATGGAGGAAGCAGAACTTTCTCTTTTCAAACTAAATTTAATGAAAAGGCCCAATTATTTGTATGGTGGTAAATTACACAGTAGCTGCCTGCTTCACCGGTGCTCTTTCTCGTGAATAATTGTGCCTTTGACTTAATCCTCGTAGCACAGGAGACTCTTCTTGTCTCCAGGATGTCATGTTAACACCTGACATTTCTGAAATGGAAATTGCAGACTTGTACATTAAGTGACTGCAGAAAATTCACACAAGAACATGACCAGGTGATTTTTTTTTTCTCTTAATGAAAACTCTTGGAATTTTGCACATAATCCTGGTAGCACTGAATCGTTATTCACAAAATTTTCTAAATTATGCTTAAATATCTGGGAAATTTAAAAAATCAATCTATAAGCCAGTTTGTAGATTCTCAGTTTTTCTGTGTAATTTTATGTCATTAAATGGTAAACCTAGCACAAATTTGGTCCTACCATATCAGAACTGCTGCCTTGTGAAGGATATTTTTTACATGTGTAAAACCAAATTGGCTTGATATTAATTTAAAGTATATTTATCACCAAACTACAAAAATCCCCAAGCTAGCTGTATCTCATACCTCTTTGTTGTTATTTTGTGTGAAAGGAATAAGGAAATCCAGAAGCTGAGACCAGGATATGAAGTATTGGTATTACCTTAGCTTGATCATCTGACTACAATAATTAATATAATTTACAGCTCATTGGTCTGAATTCTCTTTGGGGGCAAATACCAAATAGTAAGAAAATAAGATGAGGGAAATCTTGTTTTTGATTCCCATCCATTCTTCTCGAAAAAGTAACAATTACAATTTAATTACAGACTCCGCTAATCAGTTTTGCCACTCACAGATCACCTCAATGGCAACTAAGGAGAAAGCATTAAATATTTTAATTATATTATGTTTATAAATAAGCTTTTATAAAACAGTTTATATATAAAATGTATTACCTGCTGTATAAATTATCCTTTTATATGAGAAATGGGGCCTGCTCTTTCTGATAAATATCCATTTTTATCAATAAAAACAGCAGCACAGCCCACATCTTTGGCTCAGCTGTCACCATAGTAACTTTAAGCAGAAAAGGGCTGTGTGATTATCGCTATGACCGAGGTAAGAGAGTTCATACAGCTCAGAAATAGCTCTGGTTCGGCAAACCTTTCTGAAGGGAAATCTCTTTTCTATGCTTGAAATGTCAAAAGTAAAAAAAAAAAAAAAAAAAAAAAAAAAAGTTGTTGAAGATACATGAAATGTCTTTGGATGGGAAGGTCATTGCACAGGATGTGTTAATAACAGTGGCGAAGACAAGCTGCTAAAGTTGTTCTCTCTAGTTATTTTTTGGTGGCCGATGCAGAGGTCACATCCTCTCCTTCACAGCTGGTTTTGGGCTGTCAGCCCCGCTCGTTGCTTCCAGCCGGCGGCGCCCGAAGGCCTCCTTGTAGCCGGCTCCCACCGCCTGCCTGTGCCCTCGCCATGGAGGGCCGGGTCTGCAATGAGAACGGCCCAAAGCTGCCACTCTAGAGCCAGGCTCTGCTGGAACCCAAACACAGCACTTAAAAAAGGGAAAACCTTACACTGAGGAAACTCAGAGTGGCCCTTTGCCAATGACTCTACCTACGCTGTCCTTGCGGGTTGAGTCCTTCCTAGTCCTGCTGTCCAGCTGAGGACAAGCCATGGATCTCCAGCCATGGGTCGTGGCTTCTCCCCTGTACAAAGCCCAGCAGGTTCACAGGCCTCAAAAAAGGCATTTTCCCCTCTGCTTGGCCCTTGCTCTAAGGCTCTGCTCATGCCTACCCCGTCCCGCCCTCGACAAGGCTAATTGAGGTATTTTGTATAAAAATCATTCCGACAGGAAAGAGAGGGGAAGACCATTATTACAAGACCAAACTGCTTTGCTTTTCTGACAAAATTAAAAATAAAGGTAGGATTTTCACTGTAAAAATGACATCATTAATGATGCAAGCTTAGCCTAAGACTAGATAAAGTAGGATTAAATTCCTTTCATTAATACTATTGCTTAAATATAATCTGCTCAAATAGCCACGAAACCTAATGGCACTTAAGGCTGCACCTGTAGCAGTGCTAACAACCCGGCATCACGAGAGGGTTTCTGTGACTGATGAGGCACTTGTGTCAGAAGATGGAGTGTGAGAGGAGAAGAGATGATATCCCCAAGTACATTTCATTAACTTTTGATAAATGATGCCTATCAATCAGAATGATGAAAAATATACATATTAGTCTGTCATTTTAAATAAGAGACCAACAAAGAGAGAGTTTGGCACAGAGTTTGAAAGCCTTGTGCCTTGAGAATTAAAACTCTCTTCTGAATTATTGAAATGAGGCACTTTTTCTTCTCCTGAAAAGGATAAATTATCAGGAGGAGATATTTCAAGAAAAATGAATGATGTGCTATTAAGCAAGTTTGCTTTGTGCCTAAAGATTCTAGCCTTTTTTCTAGACACCTAAAGTTTTTTGAAGCATATCCAAATGTTAGGGATGACATTAGGAATTTGAGATCCCAGGTTCAAATTACAAGTTTAGAAACATAAGCAAAAATTCTGGGGAACTAAGACTCTTTAATTGTTACATTTAAAGAATTTTTTTAGTTTAAATTTTTATTTTTAGTTGAATATTTGATGTCATAGTGGTCTGTATACTAGCTTGCTGTAATTCAACTTTATTTCATTGAGAATAGAGGAAACTAAAGGAATCCCAAAGACTGTCCCAGATAGAGCGAATCATAAGTTCAGTTACTAATCTTACTTCCTATGCAAATTTTCTATAAAAAGAAAACTAGCATATTGGAGAAACCCTTCTGAATGAATTTTACTGAAAAATCTGTATATTGAACATCAATAAACATACCTCAAAACCTATAAAGTGCTACAAGATCATTTCTTTCTTCTTTCAAACAATATTAGAAGCTTCTAGCTGCATATATTTTTTAATGTCCTGGTAATAAAATTTCTCATTTACCATGTAAACATCTACCAGTCTTATCTTTACTCTTACAAATAAGAAAATTGAAACAACTTCTGACATGTCAACAGATCAGCTTTTAGCATCTTGTTAGACTTAATTGCTTTTCACAGCCAAGGGAAATTAAAACCCTTTTTGAAATGAGTTTATAATCCTACATAGTGAAAAATTAAATGAAAAATCAAGTAGCAACTCTGACAGTAATTTACTGTTTTATCCTAGTAATTTATTATTCTATCTTCTTCTATAACACTAAAAACATTTGACCAGAGAGTTCTTTTTTAAGTTAGATATCACATATCAATCATTAGACTGATTATTTTATGCCCTTGCATCTATCATTCCTCCAGAGGACCATGTTTGAAATGATTTTGTAAGTTGAATGAGCACTTTGCATGGCTTGAAATTATAATTCACTTGCAAATCCTTCAGCACAATGGAATATTTTCACGAACTTCCACCATTAAATCAAGAAAATTTTTCATTCAAAATTCTGTAATTCTTTGGGGGACTGGAAGTTACAGAGAGACATAATAGTTTAAAGCATTGTAAATCGATAACTGAAGGAGGAATACTGAACGTTAAAATGATGCATAGACACTGTGTAAGCAGAAGGCAAATTACAAGCAGCAGTAATTGTTGATAGCTTTTCACACTAGAAATATTTTTCACAAATTCAGTGTTAACTATTTAAACTTGTTAGGAAACATTTGTCACTTCTTATTCCTTCCAGCAAAAGTAGAGAACCTTCTTTTTTTATCATCAATGTTCCAGATGAATGAATGGTGAATTAATAGCGTAATCAAAATCAGTGTGTTTGTCTTCTACATGTCTCTGCAAGCCAACTTGTTAATTTGTGCAACTAAATAGTATTGGATTGCAAATCAGAAAGAGAAACTAAGCCAATTGCAAAACTCTATTCATAGTACAATTAGGAGCTGTGTTTGGAAGCTTTAAGCAACCCTTATTCCATAAGCAATTTATTTTCCTAGGTTTTGTTTGTGCTTTCAGTCTCTGTGTTGTTCAGTTGCTCTAAAGATTGGCTCCTATTGTGTGCTGAATCTTATTAAAGGGGTTTCATAAGAGGCAGGGGATTAGATGTTTGGATTAATCTGAGAATAAGGATTTGATTAATTTCATACAGAACAACTTGCAACAACTTGCAACAACTGGTTTTGTAAAAATATATTATTTTAAGGCATCAAAATGATACAAGTTGTCAATTTTCTTTGTAAAATACCATTTAAAGAATGGAACTAATTAGTAAAACAATCTTGCTGTTTGTCATTTCTTTTAGTAGCCACAAATGTGAAAGATTTATTCACAAGTTCCTCCGAGAAGTTTGCCGGGTGGGTTAGCACTAGTGCATCTGCTGCGTGCATCATGCGGTGCTTTCTGCTCCCGTCAGGATGCTGCCAGAGTCCTGCGCCATGCTGAGTGTGGGCAGAGCTAATGGGTAAGATTTCCAAGGTCTCTTCCCCATTTCTATTAGATTACAACAGTCAGCACAGTTTTATTATTGTAGATACGATATCAACAAATTCATCTGTTTTCACCTCTTCCTTCACGGTTGTCTTTTGATGCAAAAAGCAATACTTTTAATATCGTGGTGCTTTTATTAAAACCTTCAGTATAACAGAGACTGGACAAGTCTCTGGATAACTTTGAGGTTAGCCCTGTTTTAATTAGGACGTTGGATCAGATAGCCTCCTGAGGTCCTGTCAAATGTAAATGATTCTATAATTATAAATTCACTGTCTGTTTCCCAGGCCAGAGTATTTGCTGTAATTTTAGGCTTCAAATCTCATATCTGCAAATTCAGGTCAACAGATTGCTATTGATCATGCAATTTTATTTATCATGCAACACTGCTTTCTAATTGCAAATTAGTACCTTAAAAATAGTATTTATATACCCAAATCTGAAAGCTGGGTTCACTGTATTGTTAAACAGGGCTAGATCATGCTTGGATCGAGAGCCTAAGCTATGAACATGAGGTCCCAGAGTGACAGCTGTCCTTGGATCAGCAATCAGTACTCAGGTTTGTGAGGAATGAGACAGAGTAACCTCATAATAACATAGTAACCTTGTTCCAGTCTCCCCAGTAGCTGCATTGGTGAAGTTCATGAGCTAAACATAGCTTAAGCAGTTACTAAAATAAAGGATGAAGTAGTGGAATATCGGGCTTTTCAGAGTTATGGCAATAAGTAAAATGGAGAAGAATACAGTCTTTGAACATTTCTATGGTACACAGTTTTTTTTATATATATCCTTATTTATGCCCCTAAATATTGGGAAAAAAATATTTTAAACAGTTACCTGGGTCTGTGGCAGACATCAGTGATCCAAAAAATAAACAGTCAGTAAAGTGGAATTCCCATCCTTTTAGCTGGCCAATGTGTACCATGGCCTTCACAAAGCCGTACATTATCAGCCTGCCAGAGGAAAGAAAAGACATTCAGATGCAGTATATCACGCTTATGACTGATTCAAGATATTATCTTCTCTTCAGCTTCTTTTAAATGCACATATTGTATGAATACTGAACCCAAACATTGCTGGCTTATAGAAATTCTATTTAATTTTTAGGTGTTCAAGTCTTTTATCAAAATTTCATGGACAATTTAAAGCAAGAGACTCCTCTGAATAATTTCCATCTACTGGTGGGAGAGGACAGTAGTTTTAGATTTTGTTTAGATGCGTGTTTTAACTTTCAGATGAAGTCTCCAAAGGAGACATGTATTTAGCCACTCACATTAATAGTGAGTCAATAAAGTCATGCTTCAAAATGCACTGATAAAACTTCACTAGTTTCACAAAAAATGTTATCTTGACCGTTATAATTAAGCAATAATAGCTAAGATATGTAATCTAACAAGAATCTTCAAATAATTTGAAAAATTCAGCTCAGTTGCTGTCATAAGCTGTACTAGATTTTTATATTTTCTGTATGTTTCCCATCTAGTTAATAAAAACAGCTTTCAATACTATTTCCATAGACACAACACACAGAGTTGACAGCTGTGCTCTTCTAATTACAGATTAAGAAAAATATTTTAAACATACCCATTGTATACAAAGATTTAACTGCATTTTGCCCACAGCTATACTCTTAGGATGCTTCTGAAGTGAAGTGAGTACAGGAAGTTTGACAGACAGCCCTACTGAATAGTCAGCTGGAGAGTTAATCCAAAATTCAGCTCCTATAACACGCTGTAGATTTTCTGAAATGTAGTAAAACTATTAAATTAATAAGGATGCAGAGAGGTCACCACAGAGATCCCCAAGGGTCCAAGTACTTGGACCCCTGCATGTACCTAATGTGCCTAGCAAGTACAGCCGTGGTGCTGCTTGACCGATGATCTCACTTTCTCTCCATTCCCAGGGAAGAGTCAAAACACGGTAGTGAAGTTAGACGTTTTTATCACCAGCACAAGCGTATATTGTTTAGGGAGTTTCTTCAAAAACTGACTGTGGTGCTGCTCACACCAAATTGTCTCAAAAATCAATAGGAATCTACGTTTGTATATTCATGTCTTTTAGAATTAATTGCCCAAACCCGCTTGCAATTATGACCAGAGATACTCCTCTGATTCAGTTAAAAGTATTTAAAAATAATAAATATAATTAAGTTTTGACTATTTGGTAAATTTAGTCATGCTTTTTCTTTAAATATTGAGTATAGACATCATCCTGGTATTTAATTTTGCTTTTCATACAATAATAAATATTTTCCATCCCATCAATGAAGCAGATGATTCATAGACCATTAAAGAACATACAAGAATATCAGTATTCTGCTTGTTCAGATTTCCAAAGATTGACTCTGATGAGTGGTGCTGTCTCCAAGGGTTTTCCTGCTTTGCTATGCAACTATAGAGATTTCTGCTTTGTGCTTGTGCAAGGTAGCTTAGGTACATGTAAGGTGGAAAAAATACAGGTTGAGATAATTCTTACAAATTGCTCATGGTAAAAATGTGCTTGAATAGTGCAGTCAGGTGAGAAAACGTGTGCTGAGCTTTGCTTCCTAAAACATCCTGGCCAAATCATCAGCTTGTCTAAACTGGCCTCACAATGCCTGTGCCTCCATATTGGAGAAAAAATGGAAAAAAAATATGGCAATCAAGGCAGACGCTTCTACTTTGATAAATAGCTGCCTCCTCATATGTGAGTGAAAAGGAAAATCTATCAGTTATAAAAGAACCTGCTGTTAATTTGATATTGTAGGGGGCATAGTTAAAATGTAATAGGACCTGCTAAATGAAGAAGTATAATATACATACTGTAGTCTCAGCATGAGCAGCTCCATCTGTTTAATGGCACTATCAGAAGTTGTTGCTCCTTCAGCTTTATTAGTGCTAAGAATAACACTGCTAAACTTCAGTACTAAAAGTCTTCATTATGTTAAAGGTTTAAATAGAAAAATTCTCAATTTGAAGTTTGTGCAGTTTTGTTATGTAGCATGAATGAGACTTCTAATTTAAACCTTTCTGGCTAAATATGTTTCTAATCTGCAGAGAATTTTTCATCTCATATTTTAACTCCCTAAAGAATCTTACTCTATCTAGACATGATTATCTTGTAGCCTGAAGCCAACTGAACATAGGAACAGACTGTGATCATGCAAGCAAAAGATTAAAAAAACCCGAGGAGATGCATTTCTTCCTTTTCACAAGAAATAGCAATATTAATAAGCCAACAATGGGAAAGGTAGAGGATTTTATTTTCTCTTAGCTATGGTGTAACACAGTGACTGATTGATATCACAACAGTATGAAAAAAGAATCATCACTCAGAATTAAATATGCATGCTGCAAAACATAAATAGAAGAGATGGAAATGAAATATTCATTCCCTTATTCTGCTCTTTCTATTTCTGCCATATCAATATTCTATACAGTGGAATGCTTCACAACGCCCATTTTGACTGCAATGACTCCTTATTTCAAAGTGCTCTGTGTGCTAGTACATCCTTCTTGTTGTCATCTTTAAATCACTTTTGGCCTTGAAAAAAAGAAGAGATATTCATGTTTTTCTTTTCTTTTAACAAATCACTAAATGGCTAGGGAAGACCTCACTCAAGTCTCTCAGGTAACAATAAACCAATAATACATTTACTCTAAACTATTTCTTAGAAATCCCACCTCTAGAAAAGCCCTTTGGCTATGCAAATCACTGGAAGAACAGAAAGGAAACTGGCTTTACAAATTCTCATCAGCTCAGTTGTTCATCAGGACAACACACCTACTTACAGACTCTATAGATTGGACAGAAACAATTCCCATAGGCACAGCTGTGCCCCTGGTGTTCTCAGGTAGCAAGGGCTTTTGCTTAGTGTTTCCAAGGAGTTACAGGGTTTCAGGTTATTTTTCAAAACAAAAATGCTCTTTTTCAGATTGTTTTTCTTAAGTCCTTACTATACTATGGTTTCAAAACATTTTCTTTGAAATTGCCGCAAACATATTCACCACAGCTCACAATGGCATATTGCTTAATGCATTTTGAATATTCCTTTAATGAGCGTAACAGAGTCTGAGGATCCCCGTGTTCCTAAGCTCCATTTAAGTCTGAGCCATTATACATGATATAAAGAAAACTCTGAATCTCTTTGCAGTGAGAAAGCTGCATTTCACCTTTGAGTGATGACTGAAACCTCATAATTATTTGGGCAATTGAGCCACGAAACACAATCAGCTGTACTGCATCCAAATCACAGTGCCATTGCATATTTTATTGTATTACAGATATTTGAACGTTATATCAAGATTTCCTTGACTCAGTATTATTTATTGAGAGAACCTCCAGGAAATACCGGATAGTTGTAATCTTACATACGTATTTTGAGATACGGGTATTGTCATGATAGTGAAAGTTGTAAAATGTATAAAATCAGGCTGAAGTGTAGGAGTTTCTAGATATTATTAAAGAATCATTTTAGAAATTAATATTACAATCAATAAATAGCAGTTCTACAATTATTGGTGGAAGAGTGAGAAAAAAATCGAGACAGTAAGAGACTTCCATATGACAAGACAAAGAAGAAAAATACCTATTTTACCAAAAAGGAAGCAATAAAGTAGTGAAAGAGTATTACCTATAGAGTTGAAAACAGCTTGATTTAATGACAATTAATTCTGAATTTCTCAGATTACAGAACTACTGTTACATGTAGCACTAAAGCAGAAAGGCAGGCAAATCAGAGTCACTGATTACACTGGCTAATTTGGTCACTCTGATTCAGTCTTCAATCAGGTATTTTAGGGATGATCATTATTGGAGCAATCATCACCTGAAAGGTTCGTTCCATACGTGAAAGGTGTGAATATCCTCAAGAGTGTGGCCTGGGCAAAGCACTGTAGCTAGAAGAATATGCAGTCAGGTTACAGTTTTTAAGAGTAGAAAAAAATGATAGTTATAAGGGTTGTGTTCTAACAATGATCAAAGGCTGTATTGTTTATAAACATTCTATGCTTTTCCAGAGAAAAAGGGAGGCTCTCTCTTTCTCCCTTATCCATTTTAGATCCATTTTTATAACAATTAGATGTCCACAATGCCAAATTCAGTACTGTGTTTCTGAGAGAAGTCAAACCAAGAATTTTTATAAGTTCAGAAAACCCTGTTGCAGACAAGCATAAAATTGCTTTCTGAAAGACATTCTTTCTAGCTGAGGGACTGCTTTGTATTCACACAGAAATGTGAAGACTTCTAATCCCATCACATTATCAACATAAATGTTTGACTTTTAAAGATTCTGCTAAATCCATGGCATTAATGACATCGGATAGAGTATCACTGACTAGCTACACACTAACAACACAAGCTTTTTTCTGTTTTATCTACTTTTGCTCAGATTCAAATACGGTAACCGTTCATGTAATTGCATTTCACATCATTGTTACATTGTCAGGAGGGTGAAGCGAGGGTCATTTTGACTTTTCAACCTCAGAAACATCCCTTGTTCCACAAAACTTTTATATAAGAAAATTCTTCAAAATTGCAGGAAAAAACCCAAAATTTTATTTGAGAGTTTTTTTTTTTTAAGAATTGAGAAATAGATTTCAGGACAGTTGAATGAGAATGTTAGTATACACAACCTGTCCATGCAAAATCTCCAAGCATCACGGAATTGAAGGATTAAAAGAAAAGCAAAATTTTAGCATTTTTATTGGATTACCTCAATCAAATAGAGATACCAGTGCTTGAGAACAAGGAAAGGGAAAACTCATGCCCAGATTTTAACTAAACTTTGTCAAGTATCCTAAATGGACATTTAATCATCTGTTTTAGTAGTGAAAAGTTTCTACCAAATATAATGTAACTTAAGAAAGTGGTAATGTCTAAGACGTTAAAGATAAAAAAGCATCAAGACATGAACATGAAGTCAATTCTTCAGATACTGAAAAGCTTGGAAGAAAGGAATATGAAATTTGTGCTTCTTCAAATGGGCGGCTTGTTGCACATTATATTTATCAAAATGAAAGTGCTGACACAAAAAAACTTGAAATACGTGCACAGAATTGGGCATGAATTGGAGGGGAAAAAATCTATGAACAAACTATTTTTGCTAAATGTGTTATGCAACAGACTCACAGTTTATTGTCTGCAGTTTAAAGGACCTGGAGAGATTTCAGATTTAGTTTTGCTCCCACTAATCTACTTTGTTCCAGGTCTAATGACAGGTGATTGAAACTATTATGATAATTAGGTGCTTATTTTCTTTTCAGAGTCAACTTGGATTTTTAGTAAATAAGCCTGTGGTATGAATTAAATATCATTAATTTTTTTGCTGACATTTTGTTCAGCATGATATTGAAAGTATAGATTTTATTCAAGTATTATAAATTGATCTCAAATAAGAAGTATAAAGAGATCTGGCAAAACAAAAAATATAGTATGATTTAGTCTCGCAATCAACACTGATGATGCCCTTGAGCTCTTCTATGAACAACACTGGCTACAGCTCATGGAGAAGAATTTGCCTTTTTTTTCCTGAGTGGCCCAATTACAAGGTAGGTTTATTTAATCTCATCTTTCCCACAAAGGGATGGCAAACTTCTAAATTACCATGGATTCTGAAGTGAAACCATTTACTACAAAACAGCAAAGTTATTTCTTTTATGATCTACTTAATGAAACATCTACCTAAAATTCTCAATTAATTAAAAAAAAAAAAAAAAAAAAAAAACAGACAGGCATTTAACCTTACAACTAGCAAAGGAAATTACTGCCAGATGTAACTGGTATCAAAGGTCTAAACTCCTATAAAAAAAGATTTTAACTGAATGATATTCAGCCAGGTCTCATGTGATACCCTTCTAGACTGGTCAATAACTTCTGTGGGTGAAAACATTTGTCCTGCTTGGAATCCAAAGGAGTCAGCAGACACTGACTAGCATTAGCATCCTACTACTTAACCTGGAGCAAACGGGTTACCTCCTGCTATATTGCTAGCCTTAACTGGGGTGCTCAGCAGAAAATCTGTTTTAATACACAAAACATGCCCGCAGCAGCCCAAAGAAGCTCAGTATTCTTCTTCTGTATTTTTATTAAAAAATGTTCATATTCAGTAGGTCCACCACTTCTGAAGTGATAATAATAACAAAATTTGACAAGGATCAGTGTCCTATGGAAGGACTGGGTCTGCAGTGTTTTATGAGAGTTGTATCTTCCCCAACCCCATTACATTACCTTATCATAAAGATTACATTATTCAGTGGATACACAAATACTTTGATTATTTCACGCAGTGTTGTTGGTTCTGCTCGATGGAACACGGCTTTCCCTTCATTGAACTTCCATTATTTTTATACCAAAATGCAACTAATATGCATCTGTTAAAATATTTCCTTAATGATAATGATGATGCTGTTGTGCTTAATATTTAGCTTTTTTTTTTCTCTCTCTCTGATGCCATAAAATGTCTATGGCCCAAAAATCTACCTGCAGCTGCAAGTGGACTTTGTATTAGCTCCATCCTGAATGGAACAAGATGCTTGAATGCATCTCCTGACGGGTGCTGTTCTCACCTCCCGGCTTTACAGGAGCACAGGCACAGGACAAACTATTCCCACTGTAGGTTCTTTGTAAAGGCTTAGGCAGTCTTTAAAATCTAAAGCTATTACTGTTGCTTTTACTCAGAAGGATTAAGTGGAAAATTGCCTCAAATGTTTCCTGGGTGAGGCAAATGAATGATAATTAAATTGATTAAATGGAAATGCAGTTGCAAAGCATTGGCTGCTTTAACATGGAAAATTTACTTTGTAAATATATGACGAACATGATTCTGATGAGAAAAGAGTGAGCTATCTATAGGAAGGATTTTGGCTTTGGAACAGCTCTTGCAGAGTGATGGTAGCTCAGATGGGAGGTAATTCTTGAGTGTGTAAGCAAAAACACCAAACCTAGTGACAAATCATTTTTACCTTGCTCATGTGAATTACGTATCAAGTTAAATGAGACTACAGGCATGAATAAGGTAAACATGTGGGATCTGGCCTAATCTAGCTGAAAATGATACTAAAAAAACTGCTGTCTTTTTCTTCCTGTGCTCAGATTGAGTGTCACTCTTGTTAAGAGGGTTTAAATGCAAAGTAACTTCATGTGGTGCTTTACAAGGCACAGTGTTTAGTATCACAATTCAGCTGAGAGTAAAAAAGAGGAAAGTAAATTTGGCTCCCCCAGGAACAGGTTGATTATTTCACAGTAAGTTACACTTTTTTTTTTTTTTTTTTTTTCACTAAGCCAATAAAAACTGCCTGGATGACATTTTCCCTTTTACCTTGCACGTTAGGGCTGCTTTAGCTCAACCAAGAGCTACCAAGGAGCAAACAGAGCTGGAATACAGGAGAACTGAATGATTCCCCCCTCACCTCTAGCAAGTCCTTTGCTCATAGGAGTGTGCCAGTTGTGTGGCCACTCAATTATTCCTGTGCTGCATGAGGGGAATAAAGAGGCTGGATCCGGCCTGAGCACTGTGCACTGAGCTTGCACTGGCCTTAAGCTGCTTGTTTGTGAAAGGAGAAGTGATTGCTAGAAGTGTAGGTGCAGCTTGCGGAGCTTCAGGCTACATTTATAAATGTGTCCCACTCCCGTTGTACGGTTCCGAATGTAGCAGGTGCAGCGCGTAGAGCAGGAAGCAAGATGTGTGGCACACGGTAAAACTCCAGGGCAGGTTTGGGTGAGAAAAATGTACTGTAATTGCTGTGCATAAAGCTGGCAAGGACACTTGAGTGCATGTCACTACTGCTGCAGAAGAGTGCCACGGGATCCTCGCACATGCATTATTCAGGACGTCAAGCAGTTTCACAGTTCTTCTTGCAGCACAGTTACCTGCGCATGTTGTACTTGGCAACAATCAGTTAAAGGGGAGAGAGGTATTTTCTGAGCCACTGACACTGCTATGTTATGTTTCATGCACATGAGCACCGGCTTCAGCAGCTCACACCATTGCCCTGTGCTGGTGCGGGCCAGGCCGGGACGGGAGTCAAGCGGCTGTGCCGTAACTGTCGCAATCAGCCTTGACAAGGGGCTGGAAAATACTTCTCTAGCAATAGAACTGATTAGACATTCACAGCCAGAGCTGCAGTGCTGTAGAAATGCTAATAATTCGTTCTCTATAATGGCAGCGATTACTGCTTTGCTTCATCCTATAGCTGGATCCAAGCAGAGAGAAAAGAACTGATATTTCTGCACGCCAGAATTGTTCCCTCATTCTCCGCACGCTCCCAGTTTTTATGTAGAGTGGACAAAGCGTTCATGGATGTACTGCAGAGGGGCCTTGTAGGGATGGGAATAATGAGCTATAGGGTCTAATAGCTCTTTTCCTGCTCTAATTTCTCTGCCTGCATGGCAGGCATTCTCTTATTTCATGACTTCAAGGATCAGAGAAAGAAGTTAATTTTCCTGAACAAGCAAGACTGCAGAACATTCCCTTCTTGGGAAGACATTTATACAAATTAACTGATATTACATCACTGAGTATTGCTTACTGTGAGCTGTGTTAACTTCTGGTTTTGATATTATTATACAGCAGCTGCAGCCACATTTGTCTAAAACAAACACTCTCACAGAGCATCTGTTTAGAGTTCATTGTACACTGTAGCTTGCAGAAATCCCTTTTTTCTTCTTTTTTTTTATAAATTCAATATAGATGATCAATTATTTAAAATGTTTGCCAGTAGCATTGTGTATTGTGGGTTGAACCACACTGTTCATGCTGCTCGTATCCCATTAGGGAAGTCCTCTTTTCTAAATCAGACAGGGCCTCCGCAGATGTGCAGTTATTTTGAGGCTATGCACAAGAGTAAAAAGTGCCTCAGAAATGAAAAGCAAAAACAAAATAGGCTGCCTCTTGATAAAGCTCCAAGTAATTCTGTTGAATATGTGGATTTGGATTTTTTTAAAGAAACTTTAAAATTTGGCCTCAAGATCTTTACTTCCTTCATTTTCAAATTCTTGCTAATGTTAACTTTAAATTATACTTTTTATACCAGTTTTCTTTCTTTCTTTCTTTCTTTCTTTCTTTCTTTCTTTCTTTCTTTCTTTCTTTCTTTCTTTCTTTCTTTCTTTCTTTCTTTCTTTCTTTCTTTCTTTCTTTCTTTCTTTCTTTTTTACATCTGCACACACACAGCTTTCATTTTTATGAAATTACTTTCATAAAAACTACTCCCTTAGAGTAATCACTCTTTTGTTTTAGAGCAACCAAAAGGTTAGACACCTCACCAGAATTACTTAAACTTGTCAAACATCAATTGAAGTCAGGCCAGCTTTGGGCTTTACAAGGAAATAATGATGTCCAAGTATTTTCTAATAACCGAATGGGCAGTAAAAACCAAGCATAATCTGAAAGACAGGACAGAACATGGCAGAGCTGTCGGCAATTTAGCACTAGCTACAAGAGACTAGAGAATAAATCTCAGTTCCATATGATAGTTGAAGAATGCTCAGATCTCGAAATGAATTTTAAACATCCATTCAGGAGCACGAAACCTGCATGAGCTTTGAAGGCGGGGGGAGTCACCAGTTATTTCTCAAGTGTGTTTGTGGGCTGCACTTTGCCACCCTCTGCTGCCCAGAGCCCATACAAAGCAGCATTAAGTTAATTAAGTCACAAGCTTTTCTGAAGTAAATGATATTTTGTGGGACACGCAGAGTGGGTGTCAGTATCTTCCAGACTCATCTCACCTCAGCAAAGGTGACGGTGAGCTTCCTGCTGGGCTGCTCACACCTCACGCTGCAAAACTGAGCAGCCGGCCTCAGCGCACCCATGTGGTGTGTGTTTGGCACCTCTGTTGCAGGCGCCTCAGCTGGCCGCGGTGACAGGGCTCAGCTCGAGCGCAGGGACGGAGGTTTCCCCAGCTCCCCTCGTCCAGAACCCGGAGTGTTGCTGCCGTGCAGCAAATGGCTTTGGCCTGACTTAAGGTCCCCACTGGGATGAGTTTTGCCAACCTTTCTGCTCCTCCTCATCCTTTTTCAGCTCCAGCCTACAGAATACCAGAGCCTTGTTTGTCCTAGAAAGGTCCTATTTGTACCTGCTTCTGCTGACTGAAAGTACTTTCAACCTCAAATTAGTTTTAGTGAGCGTGAGAACTTCTAAAGGATAAAAAGCAGCTCCAGAAGCTTCATTTACATGCACTGAAGCTAGAATTTATTTGGTAGCATAGAAAGCAGAACCTGCCTGCAACACCCTGCCAGAAGAAAAAGCGCAGATGAAAGGAGGAATCGTGACATTAAGGATTTTACATTTCCGTTGCGCTTTGATGTTCAGCGCTCACTCCCCTCCCCACGACACGGGCTCATGCCATGGCGAGTGGCTGGAGCTGCCTCCAGGCACCCTCCTCTTCCTCTTCCTTGCTACATTTGAAGGATCATCTGCCTCCCCAGCATCTGTTCAGGGGTGAGGGTGATCAACGCTAAAGGGGAGAAATCCCGATGGCAATTTTGTCAAGTGGAAGTTATACAGGAGGCTTTCAAAATGGTACAGCAAGAGAAAGTGAAGAATAGGGTAGGAGACTATAATGATCAAACAGTTCAAAGGAGGGAGAGAAAAGGGGAAAAGTCACTCTGACATCTTTTTAAAGGCAGAAACTCCTGCAGAAAAGGAAGCATGAAGGCACAAGTATCTCAGCACAGCACCTTGGCAGTGCACTCATGTTGCACATTCCCTCCAGATAGGGAGGGATATAGTATCAGTAAGGAAAAAAAAACAGTATTTCAGCAGGGGTATTAGCTCGATAGCACTGCAGTGCTCCATCCCCAACATATTATAAAATCATCAGAGGATAGGAACATAAGTCATTTTCATTTCTTAATTATTAAATGACATATTTTGTATTCTTTGGATTATTCAGCTTATACTTGGATCATATTTTCAAGTTTTTCCTCACAATGAGACATCAAAAAAAGAATGTGAGGCCTTTGAACAATAAAAAATGTCTCACAGTGTGGCAGTTTAATTAAAATATAAAAGATAATGCAGTTTGCCAGTAAAACCAGGCTCGATAACACAGAAGCATGGCACACCTCTGAAATGTGTTTTTCTGCGTCGGCCATCTGATCTGGCGGTTACCAAGAACTTACGTCCTTGTCGCACAATGGGGGTAGTATCTAGTCGTGGCTGTTGAAAAGAGATATGTAGGAAGAGTTTGAATAATTAATTCTTTCAAAGGGAAAGCCACCCAGAGGCCAGTACCTAATGAAAAGCGGAGGCACACAGAGGAGAAAGTTTTGAAGGGTATAGCTGCAGGCTCCTTGTTCACAGCTTATCTTCTGGTAACTGAGCGCTGGAAGTGGCCCAGCCCATGACAAGCTAATCTCATGTTGTGGCCTTTTTTTCTTCTCAGCAGAGATTTACCTGCTAAAGCCCTTCTTAAGGCTCTTTAATCAGGGGAAATATTATTTGAGCAGCTTCTTGGGATTGTTTGTCCTTCACAAAAGCATCTGCGAGCAAATACGGGGGAACGTGTTACGCTGCTATCAGTGCGATATGGAAGCAGCCCGCCCGGATGCGCTGCAGCGAATCGTCCCCCAGAGAACATAACGAAAGAGCAGCCTGATTTAAAGATTAAGATTAGAGAGAGGCAGAGGCAGGATGGAGGAAACTGCAAAGTGAAATAAAGCTATCCAGGACACTTAAGAGGGAAGGAAGACAAAGACTTTTTTGACAGAAAATTGCCCAGTTAACTGTTGGTGTTCCAGAGGTCTTTCAGACCAGAACCAATTCAGGGGAAACAAAAACAGGTTTTCTGTGAATCAACACCTGCAGATATTTATTTTTAAGTTTCTTTATTCTGCTTAGTGTCAGTCTGGTGTAGCTCTACTGTCTTCAGGGCACTTAACTTGGTTTCACTAGTATGAACCTATGAGCAAAATTTGATTTTGTCTCTGGTTATATTAAGCATTTTTGCCTTCACAACCCAGCAGCTGCTTGTGTCTATCCTGCAGAGAAACCCTGCCACGCGGCAGCTCAGATGGAGAGCCAAGGTGACTGCTCTGAACGAATGGAGTCCCAATAGCCCGAGAGCTTTGGTGACCACGGACACCGGTGACCACGGACACCTCCTAGCCAGACCCAAACACTCATGCACTGGAGTCCCNCAAGGTGGCTGCTCTGAACGAATGGAGTCCCAATAGCCCGAGAGCTTTGGTGACCACGGACACCGGCCCTGCTGGCAGGGGCACCTCCTAGCCAGACCCTAATGCTCGTGGATTGGAGTCCCCAGTGCTCACCAGCAGGCGCCTGGGCTTGCTGGGGGACACCGAGATCGCTTCCATGCCGGCACGGTTTGACTGCCGGCCCGCGACGCCTTCCTTGCTGTGGGGGTAGCGGCACCCTGGCCGCTCAGCCCCTCCACCTGCAGGGGAAACACCTGGCTTTTTGGAAGACACAGATAAAAGATATTAATACTTCTTCACAACGTGCATCGCACGTGCTTTCGACCAGGCTGGGCTGCGAGTGACATGTGAGGGAGCGCTTGAGGGACGGGTGATCCACTTACAGCAGACCTCCTTCCAATTATACAAATGTCTTGGCTTAATGCGGTATATTAATAGAGCTACCGGCTGCCTGCGTGATAACTGTTGCCTCGGAGTACTGTTAATGCATGGCAGGTCAATATGTCATTAATAGATTAAGCCATTCTTTTGTTAAAAAATAAAAGATATATGAAGTCTCCGTAATGCAGCAGGCACTGCTGAAGAGAGAAATCGATAACATTTTTGGCAGCAAGGGAGAAGTTACACTAGGTGTTCCGCTCATGGGCAAAAAACCCAAGATTTATGTGCTTAAAATTATCATTTGATCTTAACTTTCAGCAGGTTTAAGTACTACCTTCTCTTCCCATTTATTTTTGAGTTGTGTTTTCATGAATGTGCTGCTTTGATAGCCCCAAGTGAGGGAGCATCTGTTGGCCTATAAAGGAAATATATTTATATCACTGACTTCCAGAAACTGCTCCCAAGAGAGCTCTTCAGTCTTCCCTTTGGGGCTAGCCGGGGGTCAGCAACGTCACCCCATCGTGCAGTGCAGGTTCCTAACCAGCCTGCAATTTGCCAGCGGCGGGTGGCACCTGCCATGGGTTTTGCTGTCCCTGAATTTCACTGGAAGGTCATTTTGTCACATCGTCACGTTCACATCATGTCTGACCCTGCAACAAGTGCACTCGTAACTGTTGTCACTGATGTCCTTAAATTGTCATGTTCGGGCTCAGGTATCTAAGTTCTGTCTGGGATAAAATGGCTTTTTCCCCCTCTCCTCACCATTTTCCTCTAATCACTGACACTGTCACAGTCGTGACTCGGGATCTAGGGCCGGTTTGGGTCTCGTGTCTCTTTTCCCGCGCGCCGCTGCTGAGGCGAGGCCGGCGCTGTCCCCGGCGCGGAGCGCGGCTGCCACCTGGCGGCGGCACCGGGGCGCTGCTCCCCGCGCCCGCCCGTCCGGTGCCGGTACCGGTGCCGGTGCCGGTCCCAGCCCGCGTCGCGGGGCCAGCGCCTGTGCACAAAAGCCGCGAGTTCGAGTCGAGGTACCGCTGGAGGCGGCGTGTTCGAGCAGCCGGTGTGTTCCTGCTGCGGCTCGTGGTGGGGAAGGAACTTGCAAAGCTCAGAACAAAGTTCAGGTGCCGTTCTGGGTTCCTTTGGGATCGTGCTAAAAATGTGAGTCTGGCTCTTGCTTGGAGTGAGTGACACTGTAGCAACTGCACATCTTGGTTTGGGCTGCGGCAGAAGCCTGTTCTGGAAGGGTGCCAGGCTGTGGTGGAGCTTGGCCAGGAAGCCAGGTTTGGTGGTAACTGGGTTATGTTAGCAAGCTCTCCAGCTCTCACATCACTGCTCTGGGTGTGTGGGGTCTGTAGTGGGTGGAATGCAGTATGACTTCAGGGTCTCCACGTGGGCAGGTGAGAGATTGTACAGGTGAGTATTGCTTGGGTTAAATCGTGCTAATAGGAGGATTGCTGAAAGGTGGCTGAGTCAGACCCCTGGGTGATCCTGGGCTATTGGGGGGACAGCTGTGTGGAGCAGCTGATGGGGTTTGCAAGAGGAATGAGCAATCCAGGTAGGTTTCTCTATTTGCCTAACACTGCTTTATGATATGTCTCATAGAGGCTGTGTGCACCCATTCTTTGCTTCCCAAAAGTCAAATAAATGAAGATCATTTTCAGGGAACACACTTAATATTTTTTTAATGTATAGTCTTGTTTGGATTAATGCAAATAAGTGAACAGAACTGTGAATATAATCCCTATTCTGTGGTCTTTCCTTATTGTTGCTGTGGAGTGGGTGGTGAGAGGAAAGGTGGAAGGAAGAAATAAGGAAACATAGGAGTTGTACTATTAGTCATTGTCTTTTAGTGGATCAAGTTTCTTACTACTGACATTATTCTTGTATTTGCAGGGTGTAGATTAACATAACCTAACGAAGATAAAACACGCATGCTTCAAGTAAGGAAGAGCTCAAAAGAGGGTAGAAATTGTGGTAGTTTAACCCTTTCATTTAATTTGCTGATGCACTCCAGAGAGAGGCTATGTAGCTGGGAGAGGTGCTGCTGCAAAGGGTTCAGCAACGGCCCCATCAGTGTATTACTGATACAAGGGAAAGTGATTTTTCCTATTCTGGGTTTGGACCTGGCTGTGAGCAGGAGCTGATTGGCATTTCAAGATCCATCTTTGTGCGCCAAGCCCTTGATGCTGAAGGAAGCAAGATCATCTCAATCATTTCTCTTCTGTAAGGTTTTTATTGCAGTCTGCATATTTCCAAAAAAGGTGATGAAAAAGCAAAAACTGCCTGGGAGGAAGGTAACTGCTGGGTGAGGGGGCATGATGGGGACAGAGCTAGCTGAGTCAAAAGGAAAAAAAATATTACAAAAGATGGAAGTATAAAGTTTCTTAAGGAATAGACTGGGGGCAGAATATGTTCTGCTGTAATGTATATAATGGATTGCATCAAGAATAATGGGATAATTCAGGTTGAAAGGGATCACAAGGTGCCTCTAGCCTGAGCGCTTACTGCAGGCAGGATCAGATGTAAGATCAGGCCATGTTGCTCAGGGCTTTATGCAGTTAGGTTGTGAAAACCATCGAGAATAGAGAATGCACATCTCTCTGCATGTTTTCAGTTCAGAGCCTCTCTCATTTCTATTTATGTCTATCATCGTGTCCTCCCACCATACACTGCTGTGAAGAACCTGTTTTTGTTTACTAGATGACCTAGAACTCTTCTCTCCTGTGTGGCATTTCCTCTTAGGGAAATATCTGGATTTGGGTGTTTTTGCTGTTTTGCAGCAAATGCCATGCAGCACAGGAGTGCTTCAAATGAACTTCTGCTGGCTTCCTGGAAAATAAATCAAACATCTTTTTGATTGCAGGTGAGGTCTCGGCACTCCATGGTCTGTTTGTCTCCCAGGCCCCATGTCTTTTCTATTCCTTACAATTCTTAAGCCTTAGTATGCTGAGGGGTTTCTCTGGAAGATAAAAAAACAGTTCCTCCCCTGCTGCTCACCACATCTGTTTGAGAAGAAAAATGGAGTTTTCTGCATGTTCAACTCTGCTGCAATAAACAATGTCAAATAGTTATTGCAAAATGGCTGCAAATTCTAAGACTGGACTTGCACCATCTCACATCCTGCATGCATCAATTACAGTACTCTGGGAAGAGCCTTCAGCTCGGGGTGCCTGTTAGCCTGATGGAGAGGCATTTTATACCAATGTCTTATTGTTAACAGTGCTTCTTATCTATCATTGGACAGCAGTGGTGTAAATTAGGGCCTTTTTACTTCTCTAAAACTCCTGGAAATGGTAGAGCTGAATTACATCTGAGAGAGAAAAGGTGTTTTTACTCCCTCTATAAAATTCTTACACTCAGACATCAGAGTGGGTGTTTATTTTCCAGATTCTCTACAAACATGTTTCACAAATCCAAAACATCTTTAAAGAGAAGTAATAATCAGGGCTCACCTTATAACTGCAGCCATTGGTTGCTGCTTGTGACTCCGCAGACTGCAGCAGAATTATTTGCTTGAGGCTGAAGAAGGAATCACAGCTGCCACACTAGAGCTCTGGGCTATGTGCTTAGGCCTAAACACACTAATTCTTTTTCTGACAGGGTTTGGTGTTAGGTTGCTGCCTTTGGACTCTGGAGAGAGCTAGTTAGATTTTTAATCTAAATCATGTCTGTTGAGTTTGCACAAGGCCATGCAAAAATGGTACAGTTTTGCTCCGTGATTAAAAGACCTGTGTTCTTCCAAAGGTGGAATGTGAAGAAAGCAAAAAATTCAGGAAGAGTATCCAGCACATGTACTCTATGCACTTACATAGGTTACATTACATTCAGATAAACATTTACTGGTTTTGTCTTTGTTATTCCCAGTCATACTTAGAGACTAGTTTCAAAGGATTAATGGAAATTATTAAAGACAGATATCAGAAGGATGTTCAGGGGCTCTATCACTGGGGAGGGTTGCTGGCCTCTGTTTAACCTTCCCCTCTCTCCCTGTCACTCCCTCAGTTAATATACACAGCAGCAAGATACTTTAAAGTATTCTCACCTCCCACCCCCGGTTCTGTTAGTATCAAAAATACTATTTTGCCCAGGAGGAGATTAATATTTGCTGTTTACAGGTTACAGGAGTGTGGAGGAAAGACAGACTTGTTTTCTTTGAGGACATGTAACTTAAGGGAGAGATAAAAAATAATCTTTTTAATTAGGAAAAAATAGTACTTTTTTTGTGGAGGAACTATTTCTGACCTATGGAAATCATCCTCTGGGAAAGCAAGAGCTAGACGATGCAACAGTGGATAATGCTTGTAAAGATATTTGCTTGGCTCACAAAGGAGAGAGCTCTGAAGGTTTTCCTGTTACCCTTAACCTGGCCCCATTTTACTGCAGGAAGAGTTTCCAAAATCCAGAAGAATCCCACAGCACTTCCTGCGCAGGAGACTCCAGCCAAGCAACATTTGGTTTTGCTCTGCTGAAGCCCATAGCTACAAGTGTTTAGTTTCCAAGTTGTCGAGTCTGCCCGTAGCCGGCAGATGAGGCCGGCTCGTGGGAGCACGACCCTCTCGCGTGCAATGAGCAGCACCAGCTGCATGTTCTGTATATGCACCCCATAATCCAACCAGACAGGCACCTGGCATTTCCAAACCACCAGAGTTTCTATGCAAGAGGCAGTCGGGGAAGAGAGAGTCATGCAGTTCTCAGTAAATGTAACTACCAAGCATTGAGCTACTCAGGTGGGTGCTGCGGAAACTCGTATCTACCGAACATATTGCAGTATCTTCACAAGTCTTGTCGCCTGTTACTAGGAAGCCACAGCTATCAGTCTGAGAAGAAGGATGTAAAATGACCTTAATTTTCAGGAGAAAATCCTCTTTGTAAGGATTAAGGTTAATAAAGATTAAATGGGCTAGGGGGAGTGGTTTGAGACACTGATGAGGGAGCAAAATCTTTGACTGGACAGTTATGTCAGGATGCACTATACCCATGTAACCCGTGGAAGGAAAAGTTGAGCATTTCTTGCAACTGCCACTTCTAAATAAATTCAATCCTCCCCTTAAAGTACTTAAGTATTTGGACTTAAGTACTTAAGTACTTAGTATTTGGAGTTGTGTGTAGTATTTCTTCATACATACATTCTTCATAAGATAGTTTTCTGCTCATACATATATGAAAACATGTATGCATGCGTATAGCATGAAGTGGCTAGGGAAAATTCCATGCATTTGCCAGCTTTTTGGGGGTTTTCTATTCTTCAGAAACTTCGCGTATTTGTTTGTTTTGTCTAAATTACTATTCAAGGGCTTAATCTTTGGAGTAAATGGATTTTATGAAAGAAAACATAAAAATGTTAAGAGAAGGCATAAAACTGCAGTGAACTTTAAATACGTTAGCTATTAATAACATATCATATAAGGGAAGCTTTTTATGAGATGTAGACATTTAGGCACATCATAAAAAAGGAGTGGAGTTCATGGGAAAGAGTAAACACCCATGTTTAATTAGTCTGTTGTAGCCTTTATGTTTTTCTGTTACCAGTTTAAAGCCAGGTATAAATCTTCTGCCTGAACTGCACACTGCTTGAAGTAAATTTAATGGGAAGGTGAAATCAAGAAGGCAGCAGATGCTTGGTTATGAACAGGCAACAATGATAATCTTGAAAGGTTTCTTCCTAACACTTATTTCCCATCTGTTTGTGTTTCATCACTCCACTCTCTTGAAACTACAATTATTGTAATCTTTCTAATCTAAATCCTTCTTTTTAAAAATAATCTTGATACAAGCAAAATTCTCATTTCTGCCATGAAGACGGATCAAGTTGGCCTAAGCTGTCTACAAATACTTCTGCTTTCAAGTTGCACATTCACAGAGTTCAAAATTCTAGGAAAATTAGGCCTTGCCAAGCCTACTAGACAGTCTGGAAAAATTTAAGTAAGTGAATGCAAACATACTGCATTCTGAATATATAAAATGTGTTATTGGTGTTGCAATTCAAGGGAATCCAAGTGAAGCCAAATTAAAAATCCCAGATAAAGCCAGTGTTATGAAAATAGTGACTGTTCCTGTACGCAGACAGCTTGACCCTGGCTGGGAGTGGGGTTGCTGATCTAAGAAGTAAATATGATTTCAAGCAAATCTCTGCTTTCCCTGCCACTCAATTCCCCAAACGTTGCTTCTGTCTGAGAATATTTCTTTTAGAACTTCCTGTTTCTTCTCTTCAGTAAAGTTTTTATATTCCTTTGTTCTTCATGTACACATTTCATGCTTATCCTGATGTGTGCATTATGCAAACAGACTTCATATTCAAGAGGTTTTATTCTGGACATACCATCTACCCTTCTACAGTGATTTCAGTGGGAGCTGTGGGTTTGTATGAACACAACATAAAGCTAATATTCAATGTTTATTCCTCTTTCTTAGGGTTTTGTTTATCCCTGAGTACAGACTCGAACTTAGAATTGCAAGACCTTGCTGTAGTAGATTATATCTGCTTTTATTCTGTTTCAGATAAAATAAGTACAGAAAATACATGATTTGGAATTTTAGTTTGGAATTTTAGCTAAATTTTTTTTTTTTTTTTTTGCCTTTCCTTTTGAGGTGGGGGGAGAGTGTGTTTTTACAAGCTTGTCAAAGCTGCTTGGTTGTTTTTCTGATAGCAAGGGCAGAATCTCATATGAGAGATCACAGAGCAGATAAGCCTTGTGTAAAGGCATCGCCGCCCTGGAGAGTCCTGCTGCTTTTCTGCAGTCTTGCAGAGCTATTGGCAGTTGGCTTAGAGGAGAGAAATGCCCAGACTGGGATAACTGAGAGGAAGCACAGGAATAGTCCTAATGAGATCCAGAACCTGCCTTATCTCAGAGATGTCAGCATTCAGCTCGAAGTATTATCAGGATGCAGAATTGTACTGAATTTATTATTGTAAACCTTAGTGGGTCTCTATGGATGTGAGCGGAAGCAACTCCAGGAGCTGGGGTCCTACTGAGATGGATGTTACTGCAGCACAGATGGGAAGAAGAGTGAGCTGGGCCTCTGTCCAAGCTGTGATGCTCACGGATCCCTCATGCACGATCTGTGTTGGGATCATCCAGCTCCTGACAGCGCGGCACGGCCGCTATTTCTCTTTGGCAAAGGTAAGTGCATTCCTGGGCACACGGAGGTTCATCCAATAACCAGACAGTAAATTGTAGTGCTGTGGGATACTGTGTATTCCAGCCTTTTACAGCTCTGTGGTGGTCTTGGTTAGAAAAGAAGGACCCTGTGGTTTCCAGAGCTTTCTGCTGCACGTTTGTCTCCAAAGGAAACCAAGCAAGAGGAGAGGTCAGAGGATGAGATGCCATTTTCTGATGGAAAGCAAAATTTAAAAAAAAGCCTCTTCCAGGTGGCTCACAATCTATAAGGCTTCCTGCCCCACTGGCAGTATGACCTGCAGCTGCAGTAAACTACAAATAGTGCATTTGAGACCTGGCACAGCCCAGGACCGCAGGACAATCCTACAAGATCAGCAAGAACAAGGCTCTGTGCAGGTGCAGATACCCATTTTGCAGAATCCAACTCTGGTCATTAATTATCACCTGTAACATGACAGCTGAAGTACCTGCACGGTATTTGTTAATGCTTTGAAACACCTACACTTTTCTGTTCCTAAAGGATTTTTAAATGATTTGTTTGACTTTTGTTTGAGGTACCCAAACAGATAAGCAAAAGTTTCACTTCAGACTGACTTGGAAATATATAATCTATTCTTGACTTTTCTTTCACTAGGCAACTTTTGAAACAAAATTAGAAACTTTGCATTTTTGAAATACGGAAATATAATGAAATTTTTTTACCCTCTGTATTTTTCTGGCTTCTTTTTTTAATGTAGATACTATTTAGTCATACAGGATAAATTCACATGGAGTTTCAGATTGAGCCTTTTGCCAAGAATTTCAACTAAAACTTTCCCTTGGCCGTTAGTAATGACTTAGCTCTTTTACACATATGTCACTAAGTATCAGTGTCTCCCCTTTCATACCCCCTTAGATTTCAGATTCTTCCTTTCTTTTTAGACAGCTTCTCTCCTGCAGAACGAGTTCTGTTTTCAAGCATAATTTCAAACAAGAAAATGGTTCCCTCTCTTGGAACAGGTTGTTTGCACTACAGAATAGTAGAAAGCTGTTCATATTTGTATTGGTCACAGACCAGAAGTGAAGGATGCAATTTCTTGAATGTCTTAGAACTTACTCTTTAAGAGTATTGGCTTTTCCATCTCAGCATCCCCTGATAAGGAATTGCTTTATCTGCTTCACACACTGTGAAGTATATTGACCATGCAGTGTCAGCAGTTTTTTCTGCACTCTGGTTTGTAATTGGGGAAAAATACAGAGCAGTGATACCGACTTCAATAACAACAGCAGAAGGTGTTCACTTACCCTATGACAATGCAGGAGATAGCAGTTCCCAAAAAGGCGTAGGTTAAAATTGATCCTAAGTTACGAAAAAAATGTCTCTGGAGAGGAAAGTTTGAAAAAAAGCCTTTTTTTAATAGTAGAGCAGTAAAGCCAAATTGAAACACTGCATCTGCAAGTTCCATTCCATCTATTCTTGCTCTTGCTGTAGCCAATAGTTTGGATGCCAAATAAAACAATATTGGCTACAGAAGATATTTTTGAAAATGATGCATATTTTCTGCCAGGAATGCACTGAATTTCCCTCTTTTATATATGGCCAAATACTCTACAATAAATGGTAGTTCACCTTGAAGGTATTTGATGCAACCATTACCATACTCACATCCCTTGCACAGAGCAAGTCCATGATCATATAAAAGTCTGACGAGCTACTGCCTACCTGCAGTGTCACCAGGTGGCCTTTTCTCACCACTGTAACATGCCCAAACTGCACAATCAAAGCAAAAGGGAGCAGAATTACGTCTGCTTGTTTTCCCTATTCCCCCATTCCTTTCAGGTTACTGCCATGCAGTATAATTATTAACTGACTGTTTTACTCTGTCATTAGCTTGTTGGATCTGCAAAAGTAGTAATCCTGTCCACCTACTTTTGTAACATAAGAAAGAAGCACATACCTTTTTTAAACTATATCCAGCGTGAAATATAATGGGTGGCAGCAGAATGTTGAAGAAGATGGAAGGATCAAATGTCATCTGTCAGAAAGAGAAAAGGAAAGTGTGAGGAGAAAGAAAGCAGCATCGCATTTAATGTAGTAGGTTTTTATTGTACCGTTTTATTAGGATTTATCTCAGTGTCAGGTTTAGTGACTCACATATGAATGTCTGGAGGTCAGAATGTTATTTGGAGATAGTTTTATGTAAAAGTATGAGTGTGTATTTCCTTACTGCATATATATATATATATATATATATATATATATACATACACACACACATATAATACTACTTGAGTGTTTAAATTATGAACTAGAAGGGAATTAGCCATGCACTGGTGTACCTGGGACACCACAAGCGATGCTACAGCTGGCAGTAAGTACCGGCACTTCAGACCATCCACCCTGAGAGCTGTGATTCAGGCACAGGCCCCCTGTTCAGTGTCAACAAAGGTGCAACCTCGTGCCCCAATTTCCTGCACACAATGTCAGTAACAGAAAATACCTGCACTACCAAAAATCCAAAGTAATGTTTCTCTCAAACCCTATCTGTTATGTTCAGATAAAGCCTACTAATGTTGCTTAATGAAGGTTATCAGCTGACAATATATGCTTTCTTGCACTGCTGCACATGAAAAGTGTGCACACCTAGACCATCTTTATCCCTTTATGACAAGTGAACCTAAAAGTGGTACATTTCACCTCACATTTTTAATAGGCAAGGAAAATGTCTGTGGTTAGGTAATGCAAGAATATGCAATGTGATTTATTACATCAGGATGTTATCAGCTCTGCACAACTGCCAGCACAGTCATTGTCATGATGTTTCTCGCTCAATCCACTGACTGCTTCTGTAGCTTCCTTTCTCTCCCAGTGTATCTAGTAAAACATAATCTGTCCAGTCCATCAGTTTGGGCTGGCTGCAGCAAAGCAAATTCTAGGCTCTCCACAGGAACCGGCTGTTTCTCCTGGCTAAGGAAACGCAAGTTTGGCAAGGCTCAATCAGCCCTTTCCTGCAAAAGCGCTGCCTGATGAAACTTGAAGCTTACACATGGCATGAAGCCTTTTCTTCCAGATTTAAAGGTTTTGACACTTCTATTAGAAGAGGTTATTCATTTTAAGCGGTTTGGGATGTACCTAATTATTAGCAACTTGATTTAGCAATATTATATGCTGTTCTTTGTGCTGACATTGCAGGTTGCACTGTCATAGCAGTGAAACTGAAACTTCTTTAAGGTGACAGCCATCATGACCTAGAGAGCAGCTTATTAACTTTCTGTGTTAGCAAAACCACAGAATATCACTGAGCACAGATATCTGAGAGGAACTAACTGGGACCATCCTTCCGCAGGAAACTGGTGGAGGACAACTTGGCTCCATAGTCAGAGAGAAGCTGACTCTCCTTTCCTGCATGTTCCAGTGTGTTCCTGGCATAAAAGGGGATAAATGGTTGGCATAAAGGCTGGACAAACCAACTTTACATTAGCAGAACATTCCCTTAAGTGGATCCAGATATATAAGAAAAAGACCAAAATACAACACAACGTTAACCATTGCAGTCACCTTATGTGATTCTGCTTTCCAGTTGCCATTGCAAGTATGGAGGTGTGCTGAAACCGGTTATGCGCCTGGAGTTCAAATAAAGTGCATTCAGCAGCTAACCCTGTATTTTATATACTTCACACAGATGCACTGTTATTAAATCTCTTAACTAACGCTAGAATACATGTGGCACTAGGCAGGGCAAAAGCCATTCCCCACCTCTTGCCCTCGTGTGGCTCCTCTTTGCCACCAACTCGAGGCAGAGAGAGCAGGGACAATGTTCAGCCACGTGCTTCATTTCAGGTAATTCTCAGTAAAACAAAATCCTATTAAAAACCACAACATTGCTGGGGAAAAACATTATTTTAATAAGCCCGTGTAATTTGCTGTTTGGACATTGGGATATGTTATATCAATATCTTTAAAAGCAACATGATATAATTAGCACACTGGTTGGCAGCTCCTCTGTTTGAATAAAGTGCCACTTTAAGGCTAGAGTATACTGGATGAATTATTTAGCTTCAAAAGAAGAAGCTATATCTACAAAATTACTGCTGTCTTCTTGCTAATGTATAGCTTGATTTGATAAACAGGAAGTGAGGCCTCAGCTTTTTTTCTTTTTCATTCTCCTTACTTTGAATTATTGAGTTGATAAGAACTAGCTGGTAAATGTGTTAGCAACTTTAGCTATGATGACAAAATTATAGAAAATAAGACAGAAAATAAATTTTTGTTTCACTTAGTGTCTCAAATGTTAATTTTGAAATCAATTCGGCAAATAGGATAACTTTTTTTCCATAGACATCAGAAGCCCTGCCTGCAGGTCCTTTTATTATAAACTGCCCTGTAAAGGATGCATATTTATAAGTCATGGGGCAGACTATTCTTTCTGATAAATGCACATAGTAAACTTTTACTGAAGTCAAGAGGGAATTGCAGTTGTACAAACAACTAGAGCACGGTGCAATCCCATTTTCTGCTTTCTGGGCGGGCAGGAAGGCTGCCCGGCAGTGTTTTTGTCCCTTCAGTGCTGCCCTCTCTCCTCCTCCCTTCCTGTGCCCCTTTTTTTCCAAGAGGGCATTTCCCAGAGCATTTTAAGGGGAAAAGGTGTGAAAATAATTGTAGGCCGAGCCTTCTCTCTTAATCTGGAGACATGCACAGTACTAACCGCACAGCAGAGGCTTTTAACGACCTTGCAGCAAAGTAAGGCCGTGAAAAGAAGACCAGGCAAAGCTCTTTCAGGGCAACGGAGATTTCTGTGCTTCTACTTTCTTAGGATACAAGCCAGTTTCTGTATATCTGATTTGGGGAAGATGTTCAAATGTAGTGGATTAGGACATATAGTTTGGAAGCCGCACACGTGCTTTGACTGAGACGAATCTCTCGCAACTGACTTGCAGGAAAAAGGATGAGGACTCAGCAGCTCTGCCCAGGGCGCCCCAGCGCCTTCCTGCCCCGGCCGCGGCTCGCGCCGAGCAGCACCGCTCCGGCAGCAGCCGCGGGCAGCCGGGGTCCCGCAGCAGCAGGCAACTGGAGCGATGCTTGATGCGGCTTCTGCCCACCTGCAGGTACTGCAGCTCCCCAGTGTGCCTTATAAGCCAGGCTCAAAATTTTCTAATGATAACAGTATCATACTATGCTAGATATGCATTAAGAATACTTGGGAAAAAGCAAAGCGATATATTTCAATATTGTAAAAGAAAAAAGATAAATTCTGAGGGGTTTAGAATCTTTGGGTGAATATTTGATGCCTTTGAGCATAAAGTCTGTTGTTAAAAAGTCCCTCTGCTCTCGTGATTTTTTTAATTTGTCTATTTTTTAGGAAGTTCACATTACAGGAAGCAGAGGTTACATAGGTATATGATTGCAATCATTTCTCTTGGTAATGCAACAATATATCTCTTCAAGTAGAGCTGTTAACACAGACAGGATTTTTCTCTAGGTATTTTCCGTGATTGATGAGGGAAACGTGTTGAGCCTGGGTGTGATTTGCCCATGCTGCTTCGGAGCAGCAGCAGCTCCAGCCTCTTCAGCTGGTCGGGAGCTGGTTCGCAGACAGGGTGGGTGGGAGAGGCACGTGTGTGTGCTCACGCACACATCTAGCACACTTTAGGAGAGGAATATCATACAAAACATGAGCAATGCAAGTTATTGTGATAATACTAGCAAGATAAATATTTAATTGTTGCACAGTAGAAAACAGAATAAAGGCCATGACCTTGTAAAGGACTCCCAGCTTCCTCTCAACGCTTCCCTTTTTGTGCCCTGCCAGAATTGCCATATGACAATCTGCAGACCACCAGGGAAATGCCCGCTACTGCACGGCTGCAGGAATGCAAGAGATCCCTGTAATACCCATCCGTAGGAGTTTACTTGTTTGCAAGCTCATACGACGTAAAATGTCCATTTGGGGTCTGCAGCTACCCGCTGTGCACAGGTCACCCGCGCTGCGCCATGCTGCTGAAACCAGTCGTGTTCGGGCAGAGGACAAGAAGGATTGCAGGGGGATTTATAAAATGCTGGTGGAGTGGGCACAAGGAGGAAACCCTCAGGGAGGGGAGCTGTCATGCAAGAGAGCCAAGGCACTGAGGCTTCTAGCATGTGGCAGCCCGAATTCAGAGCTCAGAACCAAGTGAAGATCAGGGTTCTGCTGCATCTTGCTTCCTTTTCCTGTTCTCCCTCCTTTCTGACCTTTCTCACCCTAAATTCAGAACAGCCTGTCACTCTCTGCATCACATTTTCACTTGAAACTTCTTTTTCTCTCTTAAGTGTGGAAATGAAAGAAACATCTTACACAGTTTAGAACAAAAGAAGATAGCTTTTACCTTTTGAAGAATTGCACTTCCTTGGTGACTGTTGACATTGTGATGGCTGATTTCTCTTTTGTACTGATATTCATAGACTTGGTTGGTTATATTAATGAGTAGCGTGGATGGCCCAAATTTCAGCTTTTCACATTCATAAACAGTTCCACTTTCAACACCTGATGGTTTTGTTGCATATCGTATAATTAATCCCATTACAAGTCCTGGAGAGCAAAACACACACACAAAAACAGAAGCCAAGTGATTCAGAGATGCTTTACAGTTTACTGACCTGGAGAAAAATTAACTTTCCTTTTACTCTACTACAGCTAGAACACCACTTTCTCTGTGCTCCTCACACAGCATTTGATGGATGGCCATAAAATATTATTCCAAAATGACAGTTTCAGTGCTATACAGATACTAGTTTGACATGTGCTCAGTTTAAATCCTGTTTTGTGATCCAGCTGCTAGTCATTCTGGGGGGTTATTAACTGAATTAGAATCACAGGCTGGTTGAGGTTGGAAGGCACCTCTAGAGGCCTAACCCCCCTGCTCAAGCAGGGACACCTTGAGCACGTGGCACAGGGTCTTATCTGGTCACCATCACAGTAAAGTTCTTCCTCATACGAAGGTGAAAGCTCCTGTCTTTACATTTGTACCCATTACCCCTTGTTCTATCACTGCCCCCCTTTACATCCTCTTCACATTCTCCCCTCAGGTATTTGTACATATTGATGCCTCTCAATCTTCTCCAGGCTAAACAGGCCCATCTTGCTTAGTCTTTCCTCATACAACAGATGCTCCAGTCCCTTAATCATCTTTGTTGCTCTACGCTGGACCCTCTAGAAGTTCCCCATCCCTCTTGTCCTGGGGAGCCCCGAACTGCCCCGATACTCCAGGTGCGGCCTCACCAGAGCTGAGCAGAGGGGCAGGATCCCTCCCTCGACCTGCTGGCAACGCTCCTCCTGATGCAGCCAGGATCCCATTGGCCTTCTTGGCTACAAGGGCACACTGCTGGCTCAGACCTCCCAAATCCCTCTCTGCCGAGCTGCTTTCCAGCAGGTCAACCCCCAACCACAAGTTGCTCAACCACAATTTCAGAAGATACTCTGAGAGGAGGATGAGTGTGTAACTGAGTGTTATCCCGAGCTCACACAAGCCAACTGAGCTCCTGATGCTCTTACTTCATTTGTGGGGGCAAAACTCTGCCGCACTGCCCACAGTTAATATCGTAGTTCAAGTAACATTTATGGAACGCACTTTCTCCTTTAAATCTTTTCTTTCTTTTCAATATTGTTCAGGAGACAGATCATATTCTAACAGAAATAATTATTTTTTAACTAGGTCCATCTATAATATACTTTTTGTCCTACTGCTTCACCTTCCCAAGTGAAATCATGAGTTTGTAACGTATCTTCCAAAACATTCTTTATAGTTCATTTAAAAAGACCATTCAGGAAAAATCATTGTAATTTTGAATGTTGCTAATAAGCAAAGACTAAGAATTTTTAGTTTCCATGCAATTAGTTTTTCCATGGCAGAATATTTAAACATGAAATTATTCTCACAATTTATATGGACTTAATACATAAAAATACATCTTCAGTATAAACACCACCACTTCGTTGTGTTTTGTCACAGTGGCACACACAGAAAGCCTGACTTTACCATGTAAAGTATCATGGAATTAAGTGGTTAAAAATCCCTAAAGATCAGTCAAGGACGATAGTGGATCAGCAGTTACTTGGCATCGAAAGTAGGCAGCATGCTAATGCACTGTTAGCAAAAAGAAGCAAGTTTCAAAACGCGTCACATCAGTTAAGAACGCGGTGGCCGTGGCTGCAGCAGCTTTATCGTGCAGGGCTGGACGGGAGCACGCAGGCGGACTGCGCGTCTTGGGTTCCAGGAGCCCAAGCACTGGAACAGTTTTCATTTTAATGTCCTCATTTTTAATATATTTGCTTTCACAACTATTACCAAGGGTTGATTGAGTTCGCTTTTAAAGAACATTCATTTCAAAGCTGGACTGAAACAGAAAAATTTGTCATTATTATCACTTTTTTTTTGTCCTTTGCAGTGTACTCTCCCTGCAACAAAATCCCCTGCCAAATTCCTGAGCCAAACAGGACTAAGTTTCTATCTAGTGTGCAGTTAAATGCCTTCCTTAAGTAAAGACACCCAGGGATGCAGTTTTGTGCATTAGTTGATTTTCGCAACTATTTTAGAATTTCTTAAAAAGTTCTTTATTGGGCTTAAGAATGATATCTCTTTCTTCATCCACCCACTACAAAATGCTGATTTCTGATATAAGTCAACTGTGTCCTCCATACTTTTGTGTTTTCCATCCTATCTGATGAACTGCTCCCTGGAAGCACCACTTTGAAGGCAGGTGTGTCTTTGACCACCTGGATCAATATCACAGTGAAATCTATTCAAGCTGAGGATAATCTTCCACCAAAGTTGCTAATTAACCTAGCTGATAAAAGAGACAGATTTTTCTTCTCAGTAGTGGGTGCTGGTGCCTGTTTTTTTTTTTATTGTTATTATTGCTATTATTTTGGGAAGGTTTATTTCTGTCTGCCTACCAGCAGACTTGCTCTAGCCTCTTAATCATGTGTAATTATACACACTGAATGTGGCCCTGACACCTAATTCTGGGTGGATCAGAAATTTGGATGTTTACAGTCAATGCTTCATTGAGCTAGTCCTGCGGACAGGTAAGTCTACGTTCTTTTGCATTGCTTGACATTAGCTGGTTTTTCAACTAGGTTCCAGAACTGCCCCCTACCCAACCCCCTTCACTATCTAGTTTCTAACTATCTTGAAATGTGTAAGTATAAAGTCTGTGTTGAAATATTCTGTTCTGTTGTGAATTAGTTCTTAGACAAGCCAAATGTTTTTTTTTTTTTTGCAACTCCTGAAAGGTGTTTAATGCGACTATAGCTGTCCTTAGTGTAGAAACCAAATATGGGATCTTTCTTAGCGGAAGCTCTTTAGCTGATACTGCATTTTCCTACGAAGCTTATGCAAAAAAAAAAAAAAAAAAAAAAAAAAAAAACAGCTTCCACTTTTGCTATTCTTCAAAATAGAAGCTTTATCAGGATGTGCAGGATGTTCATACTGTCCAATTTGAGGCTGTTCAGCACTTGGCACTAATGTGAAAACTTCTTCCTGTTTTTGTATTTCCATGCTTTCCTCCTGGTCTTCCTCATTTTTCACTCTCTCCGTGCCTTCCAGCCCTCCACCTCTCACAATGCACTCTTGATACAGACTTGATTACAGACCCATCTATCATAGCACGGGGCACAACCTGCCAAGGGGTGCCCGTGTGCTTCTGTTACCTGGAGCATCTGCTTCTTGTGCTGTCATTTATGTATAAATCTAGCAAGCAGCTCAAAGGGCTGGAGGGAAACTTGCTGTAGGGCTGAGGCTTTCAGTTTGTGCAAAACCAATATAAAATAATTGTTCTTGCAATGAAGACAAGTGAAAAATTGCACAAAGTGAAAGAAAATAAGTTGTAGCAGTTGCACAGGCTTAACCGCATTGTAGGCGAGGACAGGAATTAGCTCAGCACTTGCTGCGATGAGCATTTCCTGAGGTGATGCTTTCCTGAAACATCTGCCCCTTGATCTGACACTGCTATCAGGACCCCTAAAATTCCACTTTCTTTTCATTATTAATATTTCATGACACTAAAGATACCCCAACTCATACCCCAAATTTCTAAGTGTAAAGGTAAAAGCTTCACAAGCTTTTAAGGTCCCATGAATAAGCATTTTCTCTATTTGAAGGCTGCCATGAATAATACAAGACTAAATGGATTAGTTTGTTTACAACCATGAGGAATGTGTCCTTTGTTCATGGATGTATTAATAATTCAAAAGCTCTATTCTTTTGGAGGACTCATCTCTTAACTGATCAAAAGGATCTCATAAGGTGGTTATCCTCACAATTTGAAGATTGTTCTGGGCAGAAAGCAGGATGGTTCCCAAAAACGGATAAACTCTAAAGAAATGCTGATTTGTTTGGTTCAAGTCATATCCCACTTGCCCCTATTTTTATAGGCTTTTGTCTAAATCTTCAACTAATGTTGAAGCTGTATGTGAGGAAAGTGTTCCAAAGTAGTGAAGGAAGCTGCTAAAAGTTACCCATGTAATCAGAAAAAAGAAAAACATCTCATAATATTCTACAGGGTGATTCGAGCGAATATGTTGCATGGTATTTCATGTTTTTTCTTTTGGCAGATACTAATGGAAATGCAACAAACTCATATAGTCTCAGTGATGCTGGGTAGCTTGCACAGTCTAAAACTGTTGAATACCGATCAAGGTGATGCATGACGGGAAAAACACTGTGTTTAATTAAGTAACATGTAATATACGTATATATCGGTGTCAAGTGATTCAATGAAAGTGTATTTTATAGGTGTGACAGATTGCAAAATAATAAAGGGCTGTGATATCAAATAAATTATTTTTCACAACTAAGTGAAATATCTCACTGACCTTCCCTACCCAGGTGATAGAGGCTGAATACAGGAGTTTCTTCTTTAGTTGTTTAGAAAATGAGCCAAGATGATCAAATAGGCCATGTTCCTCAAATGTCAAAATTTGATTTATCTAAGTAGTTTGAAAGGGATACTAGGAAGACTATGGTATTTCTATGCCATCCTCCCACAGAATGGTGAGCATCTTAAAGGGCTTGATACAGAAAAGAGCTAATGAAGCCTCCAGCCCTAAATGTAGAGGTAAGTAGTTTTTTGAGCTGCAGGTTTGAAGCTGAACCCCCATGGGAGTTTGTCATGTGCTGGGACAGGACAATCAACAGAATATGCAACTTGAATGAAAATTGGTTTGGTTGCCACCTCTTGTGTATGTGATGTGTAAGGAATGAATGGGAGTCAGACTGGAATTCAGATGGCTAATGACTGAGCTTTAGATTTGTTTCTTTCTCTTCAGTCTTGACAGTGCGACTACTAGATGTGTTTTATGTCAACATAAATGGAAACTGTGTATTTGTCACAAAATGAACCAGGAGTAAGAGCCCAAACAAATCATTATACACATAAGGGGTTTGAATTAAACTGGTCAGAAGTTCTAGCCGGGGGACAATGCGCAAGGTTGTACGTGAAAGTGATGCATCATGTTGCAGAGCTGCGAGGCAGATCGGCCCGGGCAGGCAGGCCGGAGCAGCGGGACAATGACACCATTCAGAGAGGCTAGGGGCATTCTGCAGAGCTGCCATCCAAACGCACAGAGGAGAAGAACAAATCTTGAGATAGTCAGAACTTTACCAGAAACAGGGGCGGACCCACAGGGCTTGCGTCCAACACCTTTGAGTGTTGCACAAAAGCATGCAAAGTATGCACGTTGTACAGCCTCTTTCAGCGTGGGCATTTCTTTGGTTCGAAAACAGGGCTTCCAAGCGTTGTTCAGGGGCGGCGTGCCCAAACAGTAACAGAACGGGCACATCTTGAGGGCAGTTGGATATTTACTCCCGGTCAGCCTCTAGCTACTTCCCAAGAGATGACTAAGCTGAATTATTATTTTGCATTTAAGGGGATGAAGACATTTCAGCACATTTTCTGACTCTAGTCAGACTTGATACCCACTGCCCGATCGTACATATACAGCTAGTCCCATTTCAACTGGTGCTGGAATTTATACTCACCGTAAACCATGGCTCCTCCGGTTTCATGCAGAAAGCGGAATCGATGGTTTTTAAATAACCAAATTGTTAATATTGTAAGAATGAGCAGAAAGTTAAAGACCAGCAACTCCACAGCTCCCTGGTGATAAAACTGATCTTCATCTTGCACTGATATATATTTCCTTAACTTCTCCATTTCATATCCCGTATGGAAAATACGTGCAGAAGACGTTCCCAGAGGAAGGAAAGCGTTATCACCTTTGCTGCAAAAATGTCCCGACCCTACGGAAACTCACATCTGCTTCGCTCGCAGCCACACAGCGAAGTGCCCCAGCTCAGAATTCAGCTGGATTCTCGTTACAGCTTCCTGTTTCTCTCTTAAAGCCGCCCTGTCTTGTTTCTAACGGTGCCGGCGCATCGCTGGGCTGGGCTTCCTCCAGCTGCGCGCAGAGCCCGCCACGGCCAGCCGGCCCCTCTGCTGATGCGGGGCTAACCGAGCCCGGTTCGGAATGGCTGTTCCTGTAATTTACAGCATAATCTGAAACCTAAAAATCATCTTTGGTCTTGATAGCTTTAGATGCTAAAACATAACTGATATAGAGAAAACGACCTAAGTAACCCTCGCTGCATTTGGGATGTAAAAAAAAAAAAAAATCTACTTTCCCACTTATAAATGTAAGCAGCACAGGAGGAAGGTTACTACTATCCAGAGCAATGAATAAGGACTTCAAGATTTTGGCCTTGAACTTGCTTTGATCTTGCAGGAGAATATAGAGCAGAGGTCTAGTTACCTAGAATTGAAAGTGGTTAAAATAACCTAATCAAACTGAATAAAGTGCTGTGGAATTTAGTTTTCAACGCCTCTGCTGTTTGGGCATTTTCATTTACGTGACTGCAGGATGGTGGCAGAAGTTGCCTTTATCTTTACAGGCAACTGTCACGGAAGCTTCGCTGCCCCATCCCTTGGCCACAAGGCTTGTGCGGTAGCGGCGAGAGGAAATCCAAATAAACTCTCATCTTAAAGCATTAGGAAAGACACTGCTCCTGCTGCTCATGAAGAAGGACAGTCTTCTAATTATCTTTTGTCACAAATTGCAGATAATTTATTTCATAAAAAATATTTTAGACCAGAGTGGTACAGTATCCACTCTGAATCAAGTATTTTTTGAAGGTGAATAAAAAAGTAGATACCTGGATATCCTGCTCTCAAGTACCTTCAGGGCTGTAGCTCAGCTTAGTATGACTGTCCTAAGCAGGCAGTGCTGCTTCAGTCTGCAGTGTTTTTTAAATATTTCTACTGAGCAAGTAAGGAATTCTATCTTCTATGTAACCTAATTTCATCACAGTTTTTCTTTCCTTTTGTGTGAAGTAAAATAATGTCATCACAGTTTTTAACTCATGTTTTTTCCTTGCTCACTGAACTTTCTCTCATTTGTTTTTACATGGTATTCTCCACTGCTTCCTTTTCCTTTTCTCCTCTGGATTTCTCTTACTTTCTCATTCCTCTTAATTTTATCAGATTTATTGCAAGCTTTTTAAAAAGATTTGTCATATGACTAAGGAGAAGAATAAAACTGAAGGTTTGATTTGAATACCATTTTTATGATTTGGAAATACGTGACCTTAATTCAACACTGGAGTGACCATAATTACTAAAAGCAAAATAAAATAAATTTGAAATTCAGTACGCTTAACCTTTAACAGCAAGGAAAAACAATATGTCTTTTGTGAAAGACACAGCTGTTTGCTACCCTCACCAGGTAAGTGTGTGAACTTAATGCTGCTACTAACTTTTGTGAAGCGTCTAAAAAACAAGATATTTTAAACAGCCAGGCTAAGGCAATATAAGCTCATCCAAGATATCTGAAAACACTTGGTACAAGTGTTTAGCAAGTAGGAAGGTAAGATGCAACCGGACATGTGGGATGTGCTTCTCTAGTGACTGAGTCACGTCGGCTAAAATGCTTAAAAGAAAAAAAAGTCTGAAATCAGCCTTGTTGCCAGTGCACAAATAACTGTCCTGCCATAGCGCACTTGTCTGAGAGCCCCAAACAGACTGGAATAGGATTAGCGGGATCGCGGCTGGTTATCCCTGTCTAATCCATGCCAGGCAGGAGCATTTGCCTGGCTCCTGTTCTCACATCCAGCTGCAGGCTGAGGCACATGCGTGTCAGCTCCCAACTACCAGGCCTCAGTGTATGGTGAAATGTGCTCTGCTGCTGCTGCTTGTAGAAGTCCTCCCATGAAACCGGTTCATTCCCTAGCTGCTACCGATCCTGTTNATAACTGTCCTGCCATAGCGCACTTGTCTGAGAGCCCCAAACAGACTGGAATAGGATTAGCGGGATCGCGGCTGGTTATCCCTGTCTAATCCATGCCAGGCAGGAGCATTTGCCTGGCTCCTGTTCTCACATCCAGCTGCAGGCTGAGGCACATGCGTGTCAGCTCCCAACTACCAGGCCTCAGTGTATGGTGAAATGTGCTCAGCCGCTGCTTGTAGAAGTCCTCCCATGAAATCAGTTCATTCCCTAGCTGCTACTGATCCTGTTCTGTCTTCTGAAGTCAACCTCTGCTTTTCCTACCACTCCACTGCCCCAAGGCCAACTGCTGCCTCACGTTTGGGTTGTCCACCAGAGCAGGCTGGTCCTCTGGAAAGCGACTTGCCAGTCGCTACCTCTTTGTATTATTGTAGGGATTGCTTTGCTGTAGGTGCAGGATTCAGACCGGCCTGATGAAGGTCCTGTCAGCCCATCTGTCCCTCTGCACAGCAGCCCTGCCCTTCGGCACGTTCCTATCAGCCTTTCCCTCTCCCTCCCTCCTTGGCAATCTGGGTTGTCCGAAACCCTGCTGAGAGTGAACTCTGTCTTATTAGCCGAGGTGACAGGGAAAGCGTTAAGCAGTGTTGGGTGCAGGTTTGATACCTGAGAGATGCCAACAGTAAGCAGCCAACAGTGGGACTTTGTGTTGCTGATCAAATTCCTCGAGACTGATCCAGCCTCTTTTACAGGGATCTTATCATCCACTTCAACTCCAGCTCTGTTTTGGCTTTCCTAAGCAATTCGATATGTTCAGGCAATGGCTCTACAGCCTCTCTGCTGTTGGGAAGCTCCTGTGCCTTGAGGAGGTGTTCTGGAATATCCCCTGGGCTGCTGCTGTTAGTGGTACTGCTGTTCGTACAGACGGGTATCACATGAGGGATTCAACTGGGCTGCGTATACAGAACTGCAGAAAAGCAGGAGAACTCACATGCCACAGCAGCAAGCATCCAGGGTACAGCCGGCATTTAAATCAAAAATAAATGCCATCTGTAAAGTATATTACTACAGTATGTTTCATTTTTTTCTAGTATAAGCTGTTGGATTGTTCAAAAGTTTGTCACTTTTGTTTTGCGATACAAATCGCACTGTGCACTCGAACACTGTATTGTGCTGCAGGGTAGGAGGAGGCTCCTCGGGAACGAGGGGAAAGGCCTGGTTTAAGCGGTGCCAGCGCTGGGGGCCGCCTGGCCCCTCGCGAGCCCGGCCCGGGAGCAGGGCCCACTGGAGGGCGCGCTGCACCCGCGGAAGGAAACCCGGGCTAAAAGCGGCGGGTTTGTTGCAGCAGGAGCTGCGGGCTGGTGCCTCGGCAGCCTCCCTGGGAACACAGTAATGACCAGCTCCGTGCCCTGCGCACGGGCAGCCGGCGGGTACAACCGAACTGCTTTTGGTCAGGCAACAAGCAGGTTTCAGGTAACTCAATCCCACTTGAATTCATACCCCTCTGAGGCCAGTGGGAATGAAATTCGGCCAAATGGTTAATACGAGGATCTGTCAGTCGTGACAGATTTTTAATTTTTGCTGAGGTGCTTATGTTTACATAAGCTGACTCTTCTGTTGTGAGGACAGCCCTGTTCCCTTCCTACCTGAGAGTCTAGAAAACCTGTTTAACTAATTTAGACCTATGTTAAACAGCTCTGTTTGCCTCCCCCTCCAATCCAAACAGCAGCTTTTTTTTCTCCCACTTGAACACTGTTTGAAAACTTGTAAAGACGAAATGTTAAGAATCTGCTAACTACTGTGGCTATGTAATTGCCCTGTGCTATCAGTCCAAGAGCACAGACTGCATTTTCCCACATTTTCCACGTTTATAAAGAAACGGAGACGTGAGAAGTGCAGCAAGTCCTCTTGAAAAATTACAGTGGGTTTTAAATCTCACCTCAGCTAAAGCTTCTCTCCTGTAGTGACCAACCTCTTTAAAAGAATTATGTCTAAAATGTAATTAATTTTAAACCTGGCAGTATCTGCCTGGAATGCTGTGTGGTTCCCTCATCCAAGGAAAAGCCTAGCCCCCCTCTCTAGGGGCCAGTCTTGCTGCTGACCTGGGCTGTCTTGGCTCTTTGTTCGCACAGATTCCAGACACTCATTTCTCTTTACTCGAGATGCGTTTTATCCTGACGCTGCTTTTGGTTCCGACCCCCGTATTCATGGCCTTCTTTTCTTTGGCTGACTCTTGTCCAATTTTCCCCCGTTCCCTGCAGCCTCCGGTTGCTATAGTGACACCTGAGGATGCCGAGATGGGGACCACCTTCCTCAGCGCCTCGGTTGCTATGGCGATGCCGGGCGGCTGCGGGTTCAGCGAAATCCCCATCACAGTTTGTGCCCTCTTACAGCAAAGCAGCTTGTAGGAGCGTCTTTAAATTGTCCTGCTCAGGAATGAGACTGTGAACCAAACGCTGCTCTAACCGGAGTCGGTGGGAGTTTTGCCACTAACTTCAGCGGGACTGCGGCTTGGTCCTACATTCCCCTGCATGTAGGGGACAGAAGGNAGCGTCTTTAAATTGTCCTGCTCAGGAATGAGACTGTGAACCAAACGCTGCTCTAACCGGAGTCGGAGGGAGTTTTGCCAACTTGGTGAGACTGCGGCTTGGTCCTAAATTCCCCTGCACATAGGTGACAGAAGGGCCTGATGTTCAGCACAGGGCAAACTGTGCTGCTTTACTAGGTCAGTGCAGCTGGGCTTGGGTGCTGGTGACTCTATTTTAATAAAGATTCAGAATATTATAGAAATGGTCAATGCTCAGATGAAAAATATTGTAGCCCGCATAAAACTAAAATGTGTTCAAAATTCTTGGCTGTTTCCTCTTCCTTTGAGGAGAAATGTTTCACTAGCATCGCTCTAGTGGAAACAGTCACGAGAGTAAACGGTATCAAAGAACTGCCTGCACATTACAGAAAGGTTATCATAACTGAAAATGGTGATTCTTTGTCATTCTTCCTAAGCATCCATGGATTTTTCTGACATTATGGGAATTACTGATGAAGAATGACTTTAACATTTTCCTTTGAACTATTTTTACTTAAATATTAAAAGTATCTTGGAGATAATTTTGAAGTTGTAGGTATTCAGTCCAAGTACCAACTGAGATTGGGAAGCACAATATTTGAGGCTTCCCCCTGCAGTTGTTTTGTAGCCTGTATCCTAATAATGATACACATGCACATGATTGGGCATGTTTTAGTCACTTTCTGTTCTGGAGGAATGGCAAAAATCTCATTATGGGCCTTAAGTATCCACTGTTTTTCTGTGAAGTTAATGGGAAATGTTGTGAATATGCGTGAGAAGAATAAAAGTTCTTTCTCTAGTAAGAGCTAAGCAACAGGCAAAACTATGAAATATCTGATTTGCAGCCTGCTCAGAATAAAAGCTTTGACAATGCAACTTTATCTGCTGCAAAATTAAAGAAATTCTGCATGCTGAAGGAAGCCCTTCTACAGATCTCTACCACACGCCTGTGTTGGATGTTGGAGTTTGACAGGAATATGAATATAGAACAGATAGGAGCTGTGTAACGTCAAACAAGTCCTTTCTGTATGAAAATTGTCTTTTTTTTTTCTGTTGAATCTTAAACCTCTTAGCCCCAGCCTACCGAGGGTTAGGAACACAGCTAGGTTATTGGCTCCGAAAGTTATCCACTGGGTTAGGCTTGAAAAGATATTTTGCTAAGGATTTAAAAGAAGTAAAGCTGTAGATACCACTATCTGACTTCGTGAGTTGGCCCTTTATCTAGGAACTATGCATTAGACAAAAAAATGTAAAACACTTGGGATGCAGATGCTGTAATTTTATACAATGATATATCATTGCTCTTATGTCATAAGAGGAAAGGCTGGATGTTAGTGTTTTGGTAACAGAGCATTTTCCCAATGAAAATTTAAATTTAGTCTTAAGTCTCAAACAGAAATCACTTCCCTGGAGTTTCAAAACTTGCATCTTGCATGTGATTTTTCAGCTTACAGGATTTTATAATAATATTGAAAAAAAAATCAGAACAACATGTCTTGCACCTAATTACAGTGACAAATGAGGGAATATTTGCATGTCAAACTCTTCTAAAATTTCTATTAAAATGAAAACATGTTAGTCTGAGGAACAACAGGAAAGACTATTGCTTTATTTATTTATTTGGAGTTTGTTCAAGAAACAAACCATGTGAAAAGCCCCAAAAGATATTAGGTATAGAATTGTGGCAGACAAGAAAAATATTGGCTACATAGAGTGGATCTGGCTAGTTGTCCACTTAACCAGCGACAGCTGCTGCTCTGCTTCAGCTGGGCCTTTTCTCCCTCTGTCTGCGCAGTATAAATCCAATGCAGATACTTCTTTTTTTTCACTTCATAAAGGCATTAGCTGCATAAAAAGAAGCAATTTGCTACTGGTGACTTGGTTGAGTCCCTCTATCTAGATTTATTATTAAAAATGAGTGCTGTTTTAGATTTAGATATGTATTTAGATGCTTTAGCTCCTTAGTTCTGAAAATATTACCTAAAAAAATAGAGTATGTGCTTTGTCCCAAGGAACTATAGACTTGGAATTACTTTAAATTGTTCAAACATTACATAAGTGAGATAACACATCCAAAAGAGCAGTAAATAATGTTTTTTTTCCCTAGCATTCATATCAGTAAGCAATAGTTGCTAGCAATAGCATTCTTTAAGGTTCTGTTACAAAGCAAACAGAAAAGTCAATCTATGTTAGTAATGCAGGAAGAGAGATTTATTTTTTAAATAATCCTCATTTTTTTAATAGCAGCACTGTTTTTTTTTCCGCCTACTCCTTTTTCATGTAATCAGCTCTATATTAGCAAAATAATAGAAGGGGACTTTCCTTAAATGCTTCTTTTATTTTTTATTTTTTTTAAAGACATCTTAAAGGCAAATAATAGGACTTCTGAAATAAAGCAACCTTTGAACTTCTCCCTTTTTTTTTTTTTTTTTTTTTTTAGTTTGCTATTCTTGAGATACTGGGCAACATCTTACAGCCAACTAAGGACAGCACATTCTAGAACACAGAGAGCAGCACTTGGTTCCATCCTTCTCTCATGAAGAGGTAGAAATGCTTCTTGGGACAGCCATTCTCTGTTATGAGGACTCACATAAGGAAGATGACAAATTTAGCTAATATGTAGAACCAAGGGAAAACTGAGGCTCTCATTACTGACTAGTACTGAGATTAAGTGGGAGGAGGTTATTTGCATTTGTGGAGCCTGTAACCTGACAGAAAATATTGTGCAAAAGCACACAGATGTTAGAAAACTGCTATTCTGAACCTCCTCCGTGTTTTTTTTTTTTTTTTCTTTATACTTAACAGAAATAGCTCTTCCTTCTTTCCTTTGCAAAATAACTGGCCTCTCTGGCATGAGAAAGCCACGGAGTAAAATCTGATAATCAGAAAAAAGAATTACATAATTGAGGAGATGAAGTCTAATCTTTCTTCCAAAGAGCATCTCTGGGACATGGAAGAACTGAATTCCTTGCCTCATACTTCTTGTAGGGACAGTATCTGTTGCTTGTTGTGAGGTTTAATCTACCGAGGTTCCTAAGGACTTGGAGGTCCTTGGATAGTTACTCTACGAGGGCTCTGCAGTATTACGACTTGCCAAGTAATTCAGGGCCTTTCCTTTGGGGAACATGTCCAGGTTCTATGATTAACATTCTGAGGCTGACATGCACAATCCTTTATTTGAATATTCTACTGCAAAAAATCTGACGTTCTCTCCATTTCAGTTCTCTATTGCAATCCCACTTGGAGACACTTAATGTGTCTTCGTTCCCTCTGCGCCAGGTCTGGAGTGGACCATGTGAGCCTCCGTTTTTAAGTTACTTCTGCAGTGCACGGCAGTTTCTGTGTGAGAAGGGCAATTCTGTAAATGCAGAAACACAGAAAGCTGAGATCTGCCAGTAATACAGCCTGAGCAGTGAAGGACTACAGCATCCTACCAAAAAATATCTGCTTGGATATGGTGCTTGTCACTTCTGCAAGACTAGACATAAGTTTGGAATCTTCTGGGAGGTTAGTAAAGTCTGTGCTATAGTCAATGCTCTGGGTGATGTTTTCATTTGTACCCTGTATCTGAAGTAAAAAATTTTCTTTGCTTTTAAGATAGTAGGCAAAACAGAATCAGATCAACTAGCTTTCTCTAATTTTTAGAAGTCCTTTGTACTCCTAGAGCTGGGCTGTAGAAATCCAAAGTTCTGGTTATTATGTATGTGTATACACAATTTGTACACACTGTGTAGTGTGAAATAAGTGGACTAGAGCTCTCAGTTAATTTGGCCACTGAATAACTCGCTGAGGAAGATGCAATCAAGAACACTATTTAGAGCCCTATGCAGTAAAAATGATGGACTCTTGTATCTGGCTGTTCAGCATATCCCTGTGTGTTGCTGCTCNTAATTTGGCCACTGAATAACTCACTGAGGAAGATGGAATCAAGAACACTATTTAGAGCCCTATGCAAATAAATGCGGTAAAAATGATGGACCCTTGTATCTGGCTGTTCAACATATCCTTGTGTATTGCTGCTCTCGCTACATCAACTGTGCAGCCTTATTTTCCTTGTGACATTAATGTCACTGAGCCAGAGCCTGATTAAAAGAAAAGTGTCCCAGTGAGCTGGTTCGCTGGCCTTTCCCTACCACAGACCTCAGTTTGAGTTACGAGGTGGGTCACAAATGAAAGAGTAATCTTATGCCAGTCTCCATCCATGCAGCATCACAACATCACCACACACTTTAGCATCATTCAGAATAGCATCAAGTCAAAGCTGCAATGACATACGTCTTTGCCACGGTAGTGAGATGCGCTGAGTATTGCTCGGTGATATTATGCATTACTTCTGTATGATGCTTCATTCTGCTAGCACTTTGCTTATTGAAAGTGGATTTTCATCTCTCCTATCTGGAGAAATGAGGTCACAATTTGGCCCCATAACTCTGAACCAGCTCATTTGTTACTTAGCTTGATACTCCATTAAGAACTAATATACCAACCAGTCACAAATATTATTCATTGCCTAATTCTTGTTTTAATCCTGCTCTGCTTTCAGCTGTCTTGCAAAGGATGGAAACTGTGCAGCACTTGTAATGTTGCAGAGTCTTCCTGCACGGAAATATAATTACATCTTTAGGTTTGGCACTGAGAAACATTTGCATCTGGCAACAGTAATTCTGATACCTACAGCTAGATTGCATGGAGCTAACTATGCTATGGAAAACTGACAGGGCCTGCAATTATGCTGTCACTAGATCTGCAGAAGCAGAGCAGGGAAGCGGCATTTAAAGGAGTGCTTTGTGCCAGATGGCACACCATGTCAGGAAAATCTATGTGAGCCCTTGTGTTCCCGCATTATAACCAGCAGATTGTCAGCTGGAGTAAAGAACAGAAGCAGGCAACTTAACTGACCCCGTCTCGGTGGAAACCAACTCAGAATCAGAGGATAAAATACTGATGCTTTGACTTGGGGAGGTCGTTTGCTTTCTTCTTATCTGTCTCATATGAGATATGCCAGTGATTTATGTATCAGCAGGACTACTGCAAAAGTTGCTCTGAAATATGAATGGTGTGTGAACGTGAAAGATAAGGCATTTTAATAAAGTAATGCTTTATAATATTGCTGTTTGGACCTGTGACCAACTTGGATATCTAGAAGTAAGTGTCTTTGGATTCCACGTTACAAAATATGGCTCTGTTTGTTTTCATGGTTGCGAGCTGGGAACTGTATCTTTTCCGGCCGTGATCTTGAAGCCAAGCTCTGCCCCAGCCCCGGGCTGCTCGGTACTGGCCGAGCGCAGCTCCTCGGGCCGCCAGGCAAAGCGCAGGGTTTCCTTGCGCCCCGCAGGCACCCGCTCTGCAGCCGTCGTCACATCCTTCAGCAACTCGCGAGGCATCAACTCGGGGCTCACCACAACTTCACCTTGACGAGCAATTCTCCTGTCATTTTTATTTTAGTAAGCAGTTAAGCAATACGTGAATAAATGTTTATGTCTGTATGTCTTGAGCCTCTAGACTTTTCCCAGTTAGTGAAAGTCTAGATCAAACAATGAATTAGTGTGAAGAAAAAAAATTAAAAACCTCTTTATCCACACACACATTAACACCCTGCAGGCAGCCGGGCTGATGGACATTCCTTTCAGTCAGTCTTGGGTATTTTTAATGCTTTCTACTTGTAATATTTAAATTATAGAGGAGGTCAAACGATTTCAATGGGAGCTTTGAACAAGGTACACTTGCAGACCAAACACTTACGTGGATGCGGGTAATTACATTTTCTCACTGTGATATTGCTAAAGTGATTAATATATAGAATAGCCAGTTCCTAACTGTTGTATCTTTTATGCTTCTAATCTTTAATTTTTAAACCTATTTATATAGTACACTTTGATTTCATTCTTTATATTTTACTCTCTACTAAAGCTTAATTCCTGTTATCTTTATTGTTCAGAATTATATTTCTAGTTACTACCACTTTCATTAACTGTCATAAATTGTTTTAGCCCACACTTTTATGAGTATTAGTAAGTTTTATTTCATTTCTCTTTGGCCTTTGAATACAGTTATTTGTGCATCTACCAGGTGGAGCTTCAAGATCATTTTTGCAAGAACGGTATATTCAAAACACTTAGTTTACTCCAAGATTTCCTAAGTAAGCTCACAATTATTCATAATAGAACAGGAAAAAAAAAACTCAACTGTTAGCGTCCTCTCTGGCAATACTGTCTCAATGGAGTTCTGTGCCTCATTACTGTGTTTAAAAGAGGAGTTTTCAGTCAACTCTTCTTTGCTACTTCCAGTATAACTTAAATTTAATGAGTTCATTTATTTCATTTTATGTTTCCTACTTTTGAAAGTTCACAAAATCCTTTAGAAGACTCATCCAAGTGCCAGGAAACTTTCAATTAGGTTTTTTTTTTTTTTTTTTAAGCGTCAATAAATTCACATGAAAGCAAGTCTGTGAGTCTTTTAGCTCACACTGAGGATCAAGCATTTAAAAATACAATGTTTCATAAAAAGAATAATTACAGATCTACTGTCAAATGGTAGATCTGCCAAAAACTTGCAAGTATTTGCATTTATTTCATGTGGAAAAACCAACCATCGCAAGACCAAGTATCTTACTTTTGCTTCGTAATTTGAAATGCTGTTTACAGGGTGAGGGCTAAAGGACAAGCCTATTGGGTGAAACCAAAAATCCAAGTCATAGCCATAAATTGGACGCCTCTGGAAAACTAAGAATAGGGAGGGCATATACTTGTCCTAATATTTCTGCAGACTCTTTATACCCAAGTATTAGTTTTCAATGTAAAGCCTTCCCACGTCAGGTGTAGTCTGTGTACTTAGTCTCAAAGTGATTCTCTCCTGTGAGCTTGTCCAGTCTTCCTTAGAACAAGTCTAAGCTCTGAATGTCCACAACATCCTTGGGCAAGGAGTTCTCCAGGTCTATTAACTGCTACGTTCTTTATTTTTTTTTTTTTGCAATGTTTTTTTGCATTGAGTAGAACCCACTAGCTGCTTTGGAGTTTTTGTATTGGTTCTTGTAGTTCTTCGCTGGAAAAGAGCATGCAAACTGATATGCAGCCACCTTTTCTGTGACACTTGTCGCATTTTACCCTTAGCACATTCTTCCAAGGTATCTTCTACCCAACTGAGCAGTCCTAGTTTATTTAACCCCTCTTAGTAGAAAAGCTGTATATTGTTCATCCTTGAGGTTTTCTTGAACATTTTCAGGTTCTAGTTTATATTTTTTGATGTAACAAATAAGAGGATAAATGTGCAGGACTGAAACACTAGATCTTGATTCTTTTTATGTTTTCTTTTCTATCTAGACATATTTTACTTTTATAAATAATAGAGATTTCAATCTGACTTATCTTGCTGTGCTTCCTTTCCCTCATCTCTGAAGCACAGATAGAATAAGATACTAATCTCACGAGATTGTTAGGAAGATTAGTGTGCTTATTGTGCTCTTCGTAATGTGAGGAACACCCTTCCCTGCCTGCGGAGCCAAGAGGCGAATTGTTCAGGAAGCGGCTCAGTGGCGTAGCACGACGGCCCAGCTCGATTCCTGAGGTGTCCCTGAAACTCTGCGACAAAGTGCCCTGTAGAATCCAAGGATGAATGATTCCTTTTCAAGCATTAGTGTATGGGACATTTAAAGAGAAGAAGAAAAACAACTAATGGAACAGAAGCCCCAGTTAAATATTTGTCCTGTATAGGGTTTCATGGGAAGAAATTTCCTCATAGCTACTGACTTCAATTGCAATTAAAAAAAAAAAAAAGTATTTGTATTAAATGTATTTTCTGAATTACTGAAAAATCATGGTGGAACTCCTTATGTGTGTATAGTAGAACTCACACGCAGCCTCTTACATCTTGTTATGGCAACAAAACATTATTTACTTGGCTTATTATGTATGTGTATATAGGTATTAATTTACAGCTCCAGTAACATGGTATACATAGATTAACATGTGAGGGTACCACAGAATACTTGCTTGATTAGCTCCAGTATGGGTATAAAATTAAGAATGCAAGTTAGCTTTTAAAATTGTTATGGTTCAGAATATTAAATATCTGTTGTCTGATTTGTTTATAGGTATAATATTTTGAATATTGTACAGACTCCAGTCATATTTTGAAGTAACTTAAACCATTAAAAAAAATGCTTTTGATGCATTTCATTGAAATTTAAAATATGAAGGACTAAAGAGACCTAGCCCCCAGATTGACTTCATTTGCCATTAAGTGTGTAGCTTTTGAAATGCTGACATATTTTTTTCCTACTCAGGTTTAACACATTAAAATTAAAAGAAACACATTAAAATTAAGAGAAGAGCCATTGTTATCTTTAATGTGTATATGTAACAGCAATGAAAATCAAGCAACTGCTGTTGTGAATCACAGTTACCATAGTAATATGTTCCCAAAGTCACTTGGAGATCTTGGAGATTCATTTATATTAATAGCAGTGAAGAAGAAAGCCAAAGTTGCCAATAGCATTGATGTGGTTTCCTCTATCACAGACTTTGGCTGTTTACAGGAGGGTAACTTTTTATTAGCAGATGACCCAGTCATCCCTGCTGGAACATGACAGAGTAAATTACAGGGTTGGTTCTCTGTCCTTTTCTTGCAATGCTGAGTAATTGCTTATAAATAATCTTCTGAAATCAGTAGCAGTAGGTCCAGGACAAGTCACTAGGGGGTCCAAGCCAATGTGCAATTTAAATAATCTTCTATTAATTTCAGTACAGTCTGATCAGGTTTCTACTTATATAAAAGGATACCCCAATTGTTAATGCTCAGTATCCTCCAGTTTCCACATCAAGGTCTGGATGATACTTGCACATCAAACTAACTGCACAAAATCAAGACACAGACAAGTACAGAGAAACTTTTGCAATGAAAGAAAAGATTTTATGGTTTTTATGGGAGCACTATTGTATAAAGCTTGAAGATGAAAGCAAATAATTATTTTCATTTAGAGATTTCAGAATTCCCACCAGAAAGCAACTAAACAGACTTCTCACAAATAGCATAGCTATTAATATTTTTTTTTTTGTACTAATACAAAGAACATAGTGCAGGAAATCAGAATAAGGATAGAAATTGACTTTCAAGGCCAAAAATCATGATCTTCATTGGGCTACGCTTGAAGAGATGAGGAAAGAGAAAGGACAACTTAAAAAATGTGTTTGCAGATGTTGATATTAATGCTCAGTGCTATAATCAGCAAATGTGTGTATCATGATGATAAAGCACATTTGCTGGGATGTTGATTCAGCAAAATAACTTATAATATTATTCAGCTGTTCAAAGTGTCTAATACTTAGCAATTAAAAAGAAAGTGAGGAGAAATGCTAAATTGCTCAAGGCAAAAATTCTACAGAGACAGTATTTTATGTTATGCTGCTTCATGTACAATATATTGTTCTCACAAAATTCAACCCAATGAAAAATTCTGTGATTTTTTATAGAAAAGTTAACCTTGTTCTTTTTTTAATGTCCTGTTGGTTGCCTAAATGGGAATATAATACGTAAGTGACTAAAGCAAATCTATTTGTTCATTAGTTAAGGGACATTCCCTGACTTAACCATTTTCCAAACAATAAATTGACAGTGAGCATCCTTGAGATGATGTTCTTTCCAGAACCACATCCTGGTTTCACTTTACGTGCTACAACACAGTAAAATATATTTTGAGCCAGCTGAAGGTAGAAGGCAGGAGAGAGATTGTGCTGACAGTGCAGCCAGAGCCCCTTCCTCTTGTGGTCTGAGCACTGGATATTTTTATGGGGTCGAAATAGATGGGTGGAGGGACGGATAGATTAGACACCCCACCACACATCCAGGTTTCTTCAGATATGACCTCTTTATGTCAAGAGATCCAAGCAGTCCCAGTATGTGTATATCCCCTTAGTCTTGCCAGGGAAAATATTCCGGAATGTTGTGCGTGCCCATTGCAGCCATGCCCATTCCCACGAACGGAGCTGAGGCACAGGAACAGACATATGCAAGCCCTGGTTATGTATGTCCAGAACACGCAACAATTGCTCTTCTAGGCACGTTTGTTTGTTGTTTTGTTTTTTAGATAGAAACTTGTATCTAATTTACTTCTGCTTAAAGTAAAAATGACCTCCTCTGAAAGTAGCAGGTGATTATGTGATTGGATGTGGGAATAGATCTTCACAGAATGATTTAAAAGAAAGGACACGAGACTAAATCCTGGGATCTGCAAAAACTTGGGAATAGCTGTGATTCTGGAAAGCTGCTTCTTCCGTACTTTGAAATCGAAGAGCTTGGAGGACAGCAGCAAGCAAGCAGCTTTGTTATCAGCCCTTTACATAGAGTTGCTGGATATTTTTCATTCTAAAATACTTATGTTGCAACAGCAGTAGCTGTTTGTTTTCCCATTACGAAAAGGCTTGCATCTCTCCAATTTTGCTTTCAAATTAATGCACAATATTAAGGAACCTAGCACAGGACATCTCCTTAGCCATAAGGTTTGTGATTTTTCACAATGGTTGTTGACGTCTCTGAAAACAGCAGGAATATATGTTTGGCTGTGTCGAGAGTTCATGAATAACTTGACCACAAGTGTATTAGCGGAGCTGTAAAAATCTCATGCTCTATCTTAACATGGCATTTCCTAATGTATAAGAAACTGCTCAGCTACTGCAGAGAGTGACCTGTGTAACTAAACTGCTCTGCATCACAGAACTTCATCCTTTGCTGTCCACAGATGGTCAGTATTTTCATTCCAGTCACTGTAATCTTTGATGAATTACATTGTCACATGTAATGAAGTTGTCATAGGAAAACTACTGTACTTGGATGCTCAGTGAGAAGCAAGCAAGCTGCTCTAGAAAAACAACTTGGAAATACAAATATTGTTCCACATTATCTATCCTGTTGTATATTCTCTTGTACCTTGGATTGGATTCCCCTTGCCCCTTGAAATGAACCACTCGCGACCCATGATTTTCCAGAGGTACAAGCTACGTGTAACATTCTCGTAACATTCTTGCAGTATTCACAGTTTTTATTTGCATTTGTTATGTGTATATATAATCATTTCCTCATAAAACTGGCGGTTCATAGAAAAGACCTTGTCGACTGGATGTTCTGCCCTTCCCTACGGCACTGAACACGACAGGCAGCGGGAGATAAGCTCGTGCCCGATATACGCACGCACTGTCCACATTCTGTAGAACGACAAAAATCACAGTATGATGAATGCTCTAAAAGCTGTTTTCTTTACACGTCTTCTCAATTCTCCAGATACCTAAGCACTATTTATCACGCCAAAAACATTCCCCTTTGTTACACTTCTTCCACTAGTCCTATCCCTACAGTATTTTTGAGGATGAACGGGGAAATTATAATGGGCAGTAACAATCCTCAGTCTCTCCCGCTCTATTTCGTGTTACTTTCACAGCGCGGCTCCACGGCGGCCCGCGGAGGCCACAGCGAGGCCGGTGTGCGGGCAGCCGAGCTCTTCACGGCGGACTGCTGGCGATGGGGGGGTCCGCCATCAGCGAACGGCGGCCGCTCCGGGGCAGCGCTGAGCCGCGGGAGGCCGGGCGGGACTGGGACGGGGCGGGACGGCGGTTAGAAAGGGCGGCGCGGGGGCGAGACAACATGGCGGCCGCGGCTGAGGGGAGCCCGGGGGCAGAGCCGCCGCGCGCGCGCACGAGGCCC